>OY992876.1:109376032-109698532 GCA_963921405.1 Cepaea hortensis | reverse complement strand
ACCTTCCCACCCACCCACTCCCACATCCCCCACAATACACACACATCCCACACCCGCACACATCTCTTCACCCACCTACACACACATATCCCCACACACACATCACACACATCCTCCACTCACACACACTTCTCCCATACTCCCACATACATCTCCCACCCACACACACATCTCCCACCCCATACACACCTCACCCATCCATATATACATCAACCACACCCATCCCCAACCCATACACACACACCCCACACACCCCCTACACACATCCCCACACACCCATCCACATACCCCCAACCACACATTCACACACCCGCTTATACACACATCCCTCACCAACACACACATCCCCACCGACCCACACACATCCCCACCCAGACACATCCCTCATCCACACACATATTCCCCCATTCCCCCACCCACCCACACAATTCCCCAACCACTCACACATTCCCCACCCACCACACCTCCCTCACCCACCCACACTTCTACAACCCACACACAATCCCCCACCAACACATATCTCCCAACCCACACACATCCCCCACACACAAACCCAGAGTCACAAACCCATCCCCCAACCCAAGCACAATCCTCATATCTAGACACATACATGATGCCTCACATAATCACTGAAGCTAATGTGAACAAACTCCCACACTTTACACAAACACATACACTGAAGATTATCATGAGCATTCTCACCAAAAAAACAATGTAAAAACAATGGAGAGCAAATTATGCACATACAATGTGTAACGTAAAAAATAGTGATGCGATTCAATAAGTTGATTCCTAAAATTGACATAAACATGATGGAATAAGCAGTCCACTAATTTTTATCAGTACATGTTAGAAAACCAATGGCAGTAAAAATTATAATATGAATGATGAGTATACAGAAAAAACATGGAATAGCACGTCACATGACATACATGCGCTCAACTCTCTCTCTCTCTCTCTCTCTCTCTCTCTCTCTCTCTCTCTCTCTCTCTTCCTTTATTTTGTTTCTTTCACACACACTAACTCTCACGTTGTCTCATCTCCCCACCCACACACACATCCTCCACCCACCAACGCTCACCCACCCACATATTCTACACCACCCACCCACACACCCCCAACCACCCAGCCATAAACACACCTCCCACCCACATACACCCACCACCAACATATACACCCCAAACACATCCCCAGCCCACACACATCTTCCCAACCACACACATCCCCCACCCATACACTCATCCCCCACACACATTCATCCACTCATGTACTCATCCCTCAACCACTCACACCTAGACATCCCCCACCCGCCCATGAACACATACAACTCCCATCTACCCACCCACACTCACACACCCCCACCTACCCACCCGCACATGCCACACCCATTCCCACCTCCCCCACCCACCCACACACCCTTCACCCCCCCCCCCACATATCTCCCCTCCCACACAACACCCCAACCACACATCTCACACACACACACACACACACACACACACACACATCTCCCCATCCATCTCCCACCCACCCACACATCCCCCACCTACAAACACCCTCACCACTCACACATACATCCTCCACCCACCAACACACACCCCCATCCACACAGACATATCCCCCACCCACACACACATCCCAACACCCATCCCACACCCATCCCTCAATCCACTCATCCCTCACCCACCCAACCACCCACAGACAGACAGACAGACAGACAGACAGACAGACGGACGGACGGACGAACGGACAGACAGACAGACAGACAGACAGACAGACAGACGGACGGATGGACGGACGAACGGATGGACGGACGGACAGACAGACAGACAGACAGATTACCCTTTCTGCTTCCATTGCTTGCATAAATGGCTTGATTCTTGCCTGGTGTTCCTGCTTGTCCCGCTGGAGAATCTCATCCAGTTGATAAATCTCTTGCAGATAGTTCACCTTCGCCTTGTAATACATCTGACTATCGTAGACCCTGTGGAAAGGCAGCATAACATCATATATTAGACAGAGCTACGGAACTACACACCGGCTAAATTACTGACTAGACAGACCTACCGAACGACTGACAGGGTAAATTATTACTAGACAGGCCTACAGACCGACAGACAGGGTAAATTATTACAGACAGACCCACCGACCGACAGACAGGGTAAAGTATGACTAGACAAACCTACTGACATACAGACAGTGTAAATTATTACAAGACAGACTTACCGACCGACAGACAGGGTAAAATATTACTAGACAGACCTACCGACCGACAGACAAGGTGAATTATTACTAGACAGACCTACCGACCGACAGACAGAGCATATTAGTAATCTATCTATCTATCTGTTTATCTGTATATCTGTCTGTCTACCCATCCATCCATCCAACTATCCGTCCGAGCGTCTATCTGTCTGTCTGACTGTCTGCTGTCTGTATGTCTGTTTTTCTGTCTGCCTGCCTGCCTGTCTGTCTGTCTATCCGCAGACTGACGGGGGTACGAAGGGACAGACAGACAGAACTAAGCATATACAGCAATATAAACATCAGGCAGACAGAAAGGACAGGTAAACAGAACTAAGCATAGACTGCTATATAAACAACATTCATTCATTCATTCATTCATTCATTCAGTCAGTAGCATGTCCTTTGCAGACTCTCGCTCCCATAACAACCTTCCGGAAAACCTTTCGATAAGCAAGATGTCCCGCGTCAGACACACCCATCTGAAGATCATCCGCCACATCCTGCACCCATATTCTCTTTGGCCTTCCTCTTCCTCTCTTCCCAAGCATTTTTTTTTTTTTGGGTTCACATATCCTTTACAGAACATCGCTGTCAACATCAGCATCTTTCAGCTGATTGTTGATTTCTTGGCAAGAACACGCTCAGTAGTTTGCCATTGCTTTCTGAGCGACCGGCTCACATACCCCGTAAGTTAAAGACGCGGAAAGAACCGCTACTGATTCTCGCGCACGTCACGTTACTCACGAGAGTATAAAGGATTACGAAGAAAGTCGTGTAACTCCTAGACCAGGGAGATCGGCTCTCAAGCATATACTCCTTCATTATTGTTCTCTCCAAACTTTCGTGACGTTTCACGTGACCAAAATATTTCAATTTTCTGTGTTTTGTCGTCTTTAATAGCCAACCTTCTTCAATATTCAGCTCTTGAAGTATGGATGCATTTGTTCTTTTCTTTACCAAGATATTCTTAGAACTCGTCTATATTTATATTCAAAGGCATTTATGCGCTGTTCAGTTTGTTTAGTAAGTGTCCAAGTCACACAGACTTGTGTTACAATGGGAAAGATGTATCTATATCTATAAAACACAATGTATGTGGGTCCGTTCTTTATGCGTTCGCGAAAGGTCCATCCGATTGAGATGAAATTTTCTACATTTCTTCTTTTCATTCCCGTGCAACCAACTGTCATGGTTTTTTAGTGTACATTCAGCTATTTACTTACTAAAATTTAATATTAAAATTTACATTATAATTTCTATATAGCGAGAGGACTTAACATAAGAAAAGTTATTTCAAGGGGCATAACTTTTAATAACATTGCTATTATTTTATATATAGATTGTTGCATTGTTTTCAAAGATTTATAAACTCTTTGTCTATAGTTATTTACAGGCATATGAGTTATAATAAATAATGATATAATCTTTAAGGCATTTTCATAATTTTCATAAAAATAATGCATCTATTTAAATAGTGAAAATTTTCTAACTCATCTTTTTTATTTTTCTTCAACAGCACATTAATTTTTTTTTAACATTCTCATATGTATGGTGCGTTACACCCACATTGGGTATTTATGATGCCCATGTTAAAAGTTACTTTTCCAAAGAATTGCTTCATAAGAGATGTTGAATGAAAGAATGTATGAGGAAATAGAGAAGAAGGGCAGAATGTAGGACGGGCCTGCGAAAGATTTTCGTTCGTTAATAAAAAAAAAAAAAAAAACTTTATTGTGAGAGAAAGTTAGTTGCATATCGTTTGCAGTACTCTGCAGTCAACCCACCGTCCACCATTTATTGGCTGTTCGTGATATCTTGGTAAGTTTACTTTAGATAGATCTCTTCCAATCATATTTTCTACTATCAATCTATCTATTCTTCTATCTTATCTATATTTTTAACGGGAACGGGCCGAACATAGACAGACAGATAGTCGGGAACGGAAGCTTATATGACTACTTATACGAATTAAATGAGATGCTCCCCACCAGGGCCTGGGCGAAGTCGGGCCGGGTCGGACAGACAGATAGACAGACAGACAGATAGACAGACAGACAGATAGTCGGGAACGGGAGCTTATATGACTACTTTATGAATTAAATGAGATGCTCCCCACCAGGGCCTGGGTGAATCTGGGCCGGGTCAGACAGAAGATAGACAGATAGACAGACAGACAGATAGTCGGGAACGGGAGCTTATATGACTACTTATATGAATTAAATGAGATGCTCCCCACCAGGGCCTGGACGAAGTCGGACCGGGTCGGACAGACAGATAGACAGACAGACATATAGACAGACAGACAGACAGACAGATAGTCGGGAACGGGAGCTTATATGACTACTTATATGAATTAAATAAATGACATGCTCCCCACCAGGGACTGGGTGAAGCCGGGCCGGGTCAGACAGACAGACAGACAGACAGACAGACAGATAGACAGACAGACAGATAGACAGACAGACAGACAGACAGACAGACAGACAGACAGACAGACAGAAAGGACCGACAGACATAACCAAACATAGACTCCTAGATAAGCATCAGGCAGACAGGAAGGACAGACAGAACTAATCCTAGATTGCTATATAAACATCAGACAGACAAAAAGGACAGACAGACAGAACTAAGCCCAGACTTATATATATGCATAAGGCAGACAGGAAGGATAGACAGACAGAACTAAGCATAGACTACTATATAACCTCAGACAGACAGAAAGGACAGACAGACAGAAGTAAGCCTAGACTGCTATATAAGCATAAGGCAGGCATGAAGTACAGACAGACAGGAGGGTTGACAGACAGACAGAAGGGTTGACAGAAGGAGGGTTGACAGACAGACAGACAGACCTAAGCATAGACTCCTATATAAGCATCAGGCAGACGGACAGGACAGACAGACAGAACTAAGCCTAGGCTGCTATATAAGCATCAGACAGACAGGAGGGTTGACAGACAGACAGGAGGTTTGACAGACAGACAAGAAGGTTGACAGACAGGAAGGTTGACAGACAAACAGGAGGGTTCGCAGACAGACTGGAGGGTTGACAGACAGAAAGGAGGGTTGACAGACAGGAATGTTGACAGACAGACAGGAGGGTTCGCAGACAGACAGGAGGGTTGACAGAGAGACAGGAGTGTTGATAGACAGACAGGAAGGTTGACAGACAGAAGGGTTGGCAAACAGACAGCAGGGTTGTTAGACTACTAAGGGACACAGCGGTGTCTCCGTAGACAAGTGGTTAAGACATCTGCCTCGCGCTCCGGAAATTGTGGGTTCGTTTTGGGCTACAATCACTAGTTTCTCAAGTGTAATTTTCTTTGAGACTCCTGGCATATCGTCGCAGGAACTAAGGAGTCCGCGCTCTACGCCATGCCGTCGGCAGGCCTCCCTGCGGATAGACACCGACCTGTGTGAGATAAACCCGGTGCAATGAAGTCTATCATCTCTTCTTAAACCGCTTTAATAATGGCAGATGGGGATACAGACAATCAAACAGATATTTCCTTAACTCTTGCACTGGTCAGTTAGTCTAAACGGTTGACGTCACGTCCTTGACTTGGGGACGTAAATTACAAGCACATCAGAAGTTGGAGTGGGTTAGCTTGATGGCGTAGGGCACTAGTAATAGGGAAAGCTAATCCACACGCAAATATCAGTCCACTGGACTAGAAGTAGTAGCCCGTGTAGGGACGACGCTTGAGTTTACAAACACCAACTTTGTGCAAGACATGATAGTCAGTTTAGTTTAAAACTATCGTGGTACACAATTGAAATTACTGTGAGAATATGTGTGTTATGTATTTCAGCTTGAAGGATTTATCTCATTACTTTAGTTTATGTTGTGTGATTTCTGCAGTATGTACCTGACCTGGTGCAGCGAAATATGCCAGGCAATAAATCGTGCAATCTATTGTTTGTGTCTTCGTTATTTAAAAGTGGAACAGACAGTAGTCACAACAAACCAACAGCACGCACAGGCATACAGGCAAAAGGCCGCTGCCAGAATGCCAACACAACAGTCCGCCACTAAAATTACAGTTCGTCGTCGATGGAAGCGGCAGTCACTAGTCACTAGAGAATCAGCAGGCGCAAACACATTACTGGATAACGCAATATAGAGTAAATGCGCTTCTGATGAGTACTTCTTCGATAAGATAAAACCACAATACATACTTGTACAACCAGTTAGCGATGTATTGTATCGGGTCTGCGGGTTTAAGTTCGGTGACCTCCTGCAGACATGCTGGCAGATAACGCCCAAGGGTGTTCCGGATGAAGATGTCATAGCAGTAGGTTTTTGGCTGTTGAAAAACAAAACGTGTCTTTAAATTACACAACCATTTTACTGCTGGACTCGTTTGCGAGTGAAGAGTAGATCGTTAGTTTGTTTTACTGCTCGACTCGTTCGTTTGTGGGTCTAGAGTAGATGGTTATGTTGTTTTGCTTTTCGACTTCTTCGTTTGTGAGTCCAGGGTAGATCGTTAATTTGTTTTGCTGCTCGACTCATTCGTTTGTGAGTGAAGGGTAGATCGTTAGTTTGTTTTGCTGCTCGACTCATTCGTTTGTGTGTTAGTTTAATTTATACGTGGTTTGGATATATTCATCGCTTGTATAAACGCGAACGTTGAAATAGTAATATTATGTATAAGACTACATGTTAAATATACATAACGACCACAGTACGTCTCTGTAATAACGTTCGGTGTATCAAAAAACTGGGATGTTCGCCGAGTATGGAGTTCGGCATTGTGCTGAGATGCTGTCACGAAATAGACGCCATTTGATTCGGCCGTGCGGTATAAGGCAGACAACCCTACTATTACCTGACCCGGTTCTCTGGAAAATTATCGCCCTTTGGCTGGTGTTCGTTGATTCTAAACACCGAGGCCACTTGAACATGATTCACAGGCGGAAGGCAGGGTTGGCGCATGTGCAGTTGATTAGGCCGGGCGGACAAAGACTGCAGTTGCTGGCTGTCAGGGCTCGTGAACAGACGCTTTTGTGCACAGTGTGTTTTCATTATGGAGAGCTGGGGCGACCGATGTCTCAAGGTTGTTGAAGAAACCCGACGACGTCTAGTCCTGCTGAATTACATCTGCTCCAGTAGGAAACGGTGTTCAGCCATCTGAAGGTATGTGTACCCTTTAGTTTATTTAACTTTGGTACTCGGTGACCCGATAGTGCTAGGCGGTGTGTACTAACCGTGGCGCGGGAAAGTTGGGCACGTGTGAACAGACTACTGGCGTTGCCTGAAGACAAAACCTGTTGTAAGCGCTTATTTGCTAGCAGTGTAATACAGGGATATTTATTGTGTTAGCGGTGTTGGGGTTATTCGTAGCTACTCTAGGTTGGGTTAAGTGGGTTCAGAACAACGAGAGCTTTAATTTGAGTTCACGCATGACCCAGCTTACTGAAATCGAACGTCGTCGATGCGGAATGACGTCACGAGGAGGAAACCGGAAGTAGTGTAGGACGTCGCCTATACTAGGGCATATGCGGTCTCGATCGACGCAGCTCAACGAGGCGAATGTAGTGTGAAAATAGGTAGAACTATCGGAGGTCGTTTCAAGGTCGTGACTTGAGTGGAAGTTTGTTGTCACCTGGTGGGGCGACAACAGGCTTTTCTTCTTGGCTTTCCTCTCATCTGCTTTATAGATAGTGTCCCTCAATGGAATTCCAGCTTAATATATAGTGGATTCCGGAGAGGCGGGCAATGTGTGAGAATTGACCGACGGGACAGGGCTGTTCTATAAGGGCAGTGACACCGTTCTAAATGCTCCGGCCCTTGAGGAGGGAGGGGAGAACGGGATGTGGATCTCTACTACGTGGAGAATGATTAAGACCATGTATATACTATTGGATTTGGATGTTGTACCTGAGGCACGGTACTATATCTGCGCTGGCTGGTAATAGGGACGTGAACCAGGGAGATTGGCATGACCCAGGAGGGGGTCCAGATGCTCATCACCGGCCCTACTTCAGGGCCATTCTGCCTACCATTACTAATGATTCACTAACCCTAAATGTCATGTAGAAGTTTTGCAGGGTAGGCCGACACCTCAGTGACGAATGACCAGCAACCTTGGCCCAAGCTATACTCCAGTCAGGGGAAGATGAAGCGGGACACTTAGCAGCCTGCCAGGTCCTAGACCTAATTCCTTTCCCGCACCTGTGAGCAGCATATGTAGGGACCGGGACTCTCATGGGAAGAGTCCATATGGCTGAGGAAGGAGGTGAGAGGGAGCTCGCTTAAGGTAAGCTTGGTTCCAGATACTTTCACTGGGTGTTGTCTTCCACAGGTTCTACCTTCTTGAGTGAAGTCTTATCAGTTGGTGACGGGTCCAGTGATTCGGAACAGGCAAGTGCGAGCAGCGCACCTAGAACTACAATATGAATTCTACCGTGTACTGGTCACAAGAATTTACTACACTGGAGGTTGAGTCCTGCTAACCCTTGGCCATTATCATTACCAAGTATGTTCACTATGCCCACGCTATCTGCCGACCGACTACACTCACGGCAAGCACCTTTATGGAGTGATTGTGCCTTGTATCACAACTATCGACAGATCCGCCACCAGCTAGAACCAGATTACATTGACTTTGTGTGCCGGGTCATTTTTGCTTATGAATCCGCTGGAGTCTAGAGACTGTATCTCCAGCACCAACATCCCACATCATCATCTGAAGGTTGCTCTCATATTTCGGACACTCTCTTGAACTCTGTAAGAGAGGGCACCTCCGTGTTCATATTGTGGCCACCCGCAAGACCTTGAACATTTCGTCATCTGTGTGGAACACCCATTCGGAGCATCACGGAATAGGTTTTCCGGCGCTAGTCCAGGCCGACCGACCATTATCCTTTCATCTGTGCGAAGACGAGAGCTTGATGGAAGACTAGTTACATCCGGTGAGATCTAGTAGCAAGATGAGCTGTAGCGTCTACTCGAAGCCTGCCCAGTGATGACTGCTCCATCCTGAAGCTACTCCCAGGCTTGCTGTCTTGGCTGACCTATCGGTTAATAGGTCTATCTCATCATCATCATCTCCACCATCATCATCCTCATTTGTACAATACACACTTCTGTTACCATACAGATGCCAGAGTTGAGTGTTGAGTCATGCATTCAGGACGAGGTGTGAGAGGGTAGTATCCCTTGGTTGGTTGAACAGTGAGATAGGTATTCAGAGACCGGCGGGGTAAAGTAGACGGAGGTTACCTAGTCCCAGACATATCACTTCCCGTTAGTAAGGTGTGGCATCAGTTTCCCCTCACCCCAGGGAGTGTTGTTAGAGATGCTTATAATGAGATCTAACGGGCGAGACAGGTTCGTATCTGGAGGTGTCCATGACAATTAACATTATCAATCGTTGTACACCTCCAAGCTGTTACACGTATTTTACATTGACATAAGATGCGCGTGACATCTGATTTATTGACATGTTTCACAGACTCAGTGCCAAACAACAAGTAGGTTTGGACCAAACAAAACTTGATGGCGGAAAGTTCGAAGAAGTGGTGTGTGTCACAGTTATGAGTTAAAAGTTGTTAATATAGTAGCAGATATGTATTATATATAACATTAAAGGGGGTTGTATAGGGAAAACTACTGAATCGAAATATTTTAACTATAGTTCACTGATGAGAGATGCCTTGAAGAGATGAAAACAAGAATTTCCATGGCGAAGGTAGCCTTTTACAAGATGGAAAACATACTGACCAATAAAAAGATGTCAATTGCTACGAGAAAAAGAGTGTTGAAGTGCTACATAGAATCTGTACTTTTGAATGGATGTGAAGCGTGGACAATGAGCAGTCAAGCTGAAAAACATCTGATGCTGTGGAAATGTGGTTTCTGAGGAAAACGCAAAGAATACCATGGACAGACAGAAAAACCAATGAGCAAGACTTTCAAGAAACGAATGAAGATCGTAAACTGATTAGAAACATTAGATGCAGACAGTCAAACCATTTTGGGCATGTTATTAGAAGAAATAAACTGGAGAACTTGGTGACAACTGACAAGATCGAAGGGAAGAGACCAAGGTGAAGACCGAGAAATAAATACCTGGATGGCTTGGCCACGTGGCATGGGCATGGTCGAGACAAGAATAATGAGCTAATGCACGACTCTGGTGATTGTGTGAGATGGCAAAACATGACAAAAACAGAAAAAAATTATCTACCTACCTACCTATCCATCTGGAGACGCAGTGGTATGGGGGATGTTATATTTGCCTGTCAAGACAGTAGTCTGGTTTCAATCCAAAATATAGACAGTATTATTCTTTTTTTTACAGGTACGACCCTTGGGCTCGACCCGAACCCAAAGTCCTCAGAATTGTTTG
Source organism: Cepaea hortensis (assembly GCA_963921405.1). Classification (NCBI taxonomy): domain Eukaryota; kingdom Metazoa; phylum Mollusca; class Gastropoda; order Stylommatophora; family Helicidae; genus Cepaea; species Cepaea hortensis. Next base: position 109,687,931 of record OY992876.1, on the reverse strand, counting down.
GGAACTGTCTGGGAAGAAATTGTGACGAGGGACGGATCTGGCCACTCAATCTCATATATCGTGACCTAAAATATGTGACGGCCTAACACTTTGCACCCCAACAACAGTAACAGCAATGGGATTACTTTTACCTTTTCAGTACCTATCCACCTACCTACCTATCTACCTACCTACCTATCTGCCTACCTACCTGATTGGTTAGTTGATTGATTTACTGCTTAATTTATAAACTGCAATATAGGCACACAGAGACGTCATAAATGATGATACCAGATGCTTTGATCCATCCATAATTAGTGAACACCTCATCCAGGGACTCACATATGCGGATGGACAAGGTCTTCCTCTCACATACCAACACCTCCACCACAACCCAACCACCACCAGCACCACCCCTCCCACCACTACTACTACTACTACTACTACTACTACTACAAATACTACTACTACTACTACTACTACTACTACTACTACTACTACTACTACTACAACTACTACCACTACTACTACTACTACTACTACTACTACTACTACTACTACTATTACTACTACTACTACTGGCACCTTGCCGTCTGGACAGACGATAGTTTGTTGCATTGAGCTTTAAAGCATTACAATACAATACAGTACAATACAATACAATACAATACAATACAGTACAATACAATACAGTACAATACAATACAATACAATACAGTACAATACTACAGAGTACAGTACAGTACAATGCAATACAATACTACAGAGTACAGTACAATACAATACAATACAATACATTAAATACAATACAATTACAATACAATACAATTGCAATGCAATACACAAGTGACCAGTAATTTCTGCGCCTGTAGGATTTAAACATAACCGGAAAGAGTTTGAGACAGCACTGACTGTTCTCTTGGTCTGCTCCATTGTCTGCATGGCCAGGAGACGAGGCAGCTAAGCTACGACTCTGCCCTACGATGTTGGTTGCAGAATCTCCATCTTGTTGACCGCCAGTCTGTGCTGGACATTAGTGCTATATCCGTCCATAAATGCTCGTGCACATAGGGGATTCCCGAGATTTCTGGTATCTACAGATACGACTCATTCATTGGCACCTTGCCGTCTTGACAGACGATAGTTTGTGCTTTAAAAAGGCATAATAACTTTTAACTATGGCGGTAGCGAGTGTGACTGATAAGGCCAATTTGCGCTGTAAATGTCCGTTCACAGTGGGTGCATGTGAACACGTGGTCATTTCCACCATCATGCACCATCTTACGTCTCAAACGCTTGGTGTGTGACTTTTCTGCAATAATTTTCTCCTTTGACTTTATTCCATTTCTGATATTTGCCCTCCATGCAACACGCTCAGCGGCGACTTGCTCCCAATGTGCATTATCAATGCCTGTATCAATCATGTCCCGCTTACACACATCTTTGTATCGTAGTAGAGGCCGACCCTGAGATCTCTTACCCATCTGTAATTCACCAAAAAAGATATCCTTTGGTATTCTACCATCATCCATCCTCCTAAGATGTCCTATCCATCTAAGTCTACGAAGACTGAGCATGGAATAAACTGTCACACAACCTGATCTTTCCAATACTTCAGTATTTGTGATTTTGTCTTGCCACTTAATACCAAGAATTCTTCGCAGACACCGCATATGAAAGCTGTTTAAGTTGTTCTCTTGGTGTGAGTAAGTTGTCCAGGTTTCACTGCCATAGAGAAGAGTACTAAGGACACAGGCTTGATAGACAAGGACTTTTGTTTTGGCAGTAAGCTTCCTGTTCTCCCAGACTCTTTTTCTTAACCTGTTCATTGTTGTTGCTGCCTTACCAATCCGGATGTTGATTTCCTGATCTAGGGATAATTTGCTATTTACCACTGATCCTAGATATGTAAAATGGTCTACTATCTCTAGTTCGGCGTTGTCAATAAAGATTGATGGTACCCCATGTGCACCTTGTGACATAATCTGTGTCTTCTTTTTGCTAATTGTTAAACCAAATTCAGAACAAGCATTGGAGAATGCAGATAGTAGACATTGCAATTCTTCCTCAGAGTGGGTCGTAACTGCAGGATCATCTGCAAAAAGCAACTCTCTGATCAGTACCCTCCTAATTTTGGTCTTAGCCTTCAATCTCTGAGCATTGTAGAGGCCGCCATCTGAGCGTGAGTGAATGTATATACCACCATCCTGATCACGAAATGCATATTTCAGTAGAAGTGAAAAGTATATTCCAAAGAGGGTGGGAGCTAGTACACAAGCTTGCTTAACTCCACTCTTGATTTCAAATTCTTCAGAAGTTGCACCATCAAACTTGATTATACCCTTCATGCCTGTGTGGAACGATTCCACATTGGACAGAAGAGTTGGTGGGCAGCCAATCTTCTTTAGTGCCTTGAACAGACCCTCACGACTGACCAAATCAAATGCCTTTGTGAGGTCGATGAAGGCAATAAACAGTGGTTGATTCTGTTCACGGCATTTTTCTTGCAAGATACGACTAGGGATCTTCTTTTTCTTATAGTCCATGCCGTATGGCGTTGGTGATCATGTCTGTCCACAGCATATTGTCTCTCATGATGCCAGTCATTTCTGAAACTGGCTTGCCTCCATGTCATGTTGTCAAACTGTCCCGCATCTTCTCTTTTGGTTCCCCCTGCTTCTCTTCTCCTCCAACCTTACCGTTGTGACGACGTACTCCAGCTCGTCCCTTCTCGTGATATGGTCAAAGAATGTGGACTGTCTTCTTCTGAAGCGAGTAACCAGTTCTTTTTGTGAGTTAACTTCTTTCAGATATCTTCATTTGTCTTTCTATCCGTCATGGCTGATCTCATCATTCTTCTATAAAACCACACCTCCGCATAATTCTTCACTTGTCTGCTAACTGCCCTTGCTTCGCGTCCGTACAACAGGATTGGTAGAATACAGCTCTCTGTTATATCTCTCTAAGAACTCTTCTCTTTACCTTGATTGAAAAAGATAAATGACAGGTAATATTCCCCATCTGATGAAATGCTGCCTTTGCTTAGGCTATTCTACATTTATCTTCCTTCATTTATCTTCCATCTGCTGTTATTAAAGTACCCAAATAGTTAAATACAAAGGGTACATTACAGGATTGATGGGAATCTACTTCTTCTTCTTCGTACACCATCAGACATCAACTTGAACTTACGGAAAGCAGCCATAGAACACCAAAGAATTAAATAGTTCGGATATTTAGCTAGAATGGAACAAGATCAACCAGCGGCTAGAGCATTCTACGTGAGAACATCGGGATACCAGGCCAGAGATGATACAGGAAGATGTGGGTAGAGTAAAAGAGACATTTAAGAAATCAAATTTGATGTTAATGCACACGAAACACCGAGAATTACGCTCGCAACGTTTCACGGCAACATCAGTAGGACAAAAGAAGAGACAGGCAACTTGAGGTTTTGATATCTCCATGGTTTGTCACCAAGCTGAGCGTCATCATAAAGCGACCTATACCGCCCAGTTTTGTCAAGTTCGAGACATCCCATTTGGACAAGCATTTTGTCAATTTGTTCTCACTAGTCTTCAACTGTGCCCAGTCTACCCACAAGCCACAGAAATATCATGTGTCTTTATTTGCCTACAAGGCTGCAGGTTTGTGTAGCACTTCGTCTGGTCCCTACCTCTTGACCTGTCCTGCGTGGGAGGCCCTCCCAGTAACCATGCTACCTTAGGCACGGCTCTTGAGGGTTAATTTGCACAAAATAATGTAGCTCTGAAGAAATAAGACCGTAAAACGGCAATATAAATCAGGATAAATGATGAATATGGCGGGAAACAACGCAAAGAAAGACAGGGTAAATTAGAACATAATGAGGCTCTGAGGAGCTATGGCATTACAACAGATGTTTAAACAAGGATACATAATGCATATATTGGTAGAAGAAGCAACGAAAGTCAGAGTAAATGATAAAATAATGTAGTTCTGGGGAACTATGGCGTAAAAAGATGCAATTTAAATAAGGATAAATGATGAATAGATGCTAACGTGTAATCAGAGTTTATAAGAAAGACATTCACGCAGTATGTGAAGACGTTCAACTTGCTCAGGTCGGAGTGAGTTCACATTTGCCTTGATCAGCGTGAGGTCAAATTGCCCTGGTCGGTGTGATGTAAAACGTGCCCTAGTCGGTGTAAGGTCAAATTTGCCCATGTCGGTGTAAGGTCAAATTTGTCCTAGTCGGTGCTAGGTCAAACTTGCCCTGGTCGGTGTGAGATCAGACTTGCTCAGGTCAATGTGAGTTCAAACTTGCCCAGGTCGGTGTGAGGTCAAACTTGTCCAGGTCCGTGTGAAGTAAAATTTGATCAGATCAGTGTGAGATCAAACTTGCCCCGGTCGGTGTGAGGCCAAGCTTGCCCAGGGCAGTGTGGAGTCAAACTTGCTCAGGTCGGTGTGGAGTCAAACTTGCTCAGGTCGGTGCGAGGTCAATCTTGCCCAGGTCGGTGCGAGGTCAAACTTGTTCAGGCCGGTGTGAGGTCAGACTTGTCCAGGTCCGTGTGAAGTAAAATTTGATCAGATCAGTGTGAGATCAAACTTGCCCCGGTCGGTGTGAGGCCAAGCTTGCCCAGGGCAGTGTGGAGTCAAACTTGCTCAGGTCGGTGTGGAGTCAAACTTGCTCAGGTCGGTGCGAGGTCAAACTTGCTCAGGCCGGTGTGAGGTCAGACTTGTCCAGGTCCGTGTGAAGTAAAATTTGATCAGATCAGTGTGAGATCAAACTTGCCCCGGTCGGTGTGAGGCCAAGCTTGCCCAGGGCAGTGTGGAGTCAAACTTGCCCAGGTCGGTGTGAGGTCAAACATGCCCAGCCGGTGTGAAGTCAGACTTGCCCAGGTCGGTGTGAAGTCAAACTTGCCCTAGTCGGTATGAGGTCAGTCTTGCCCAGGTCGGTGTAAGGAACATTTTCCCTGGTCGGTGTGAGGTCAATTTTACACTTGTGGCAGTGAGCTGGTTAGCCGTAAGGTGAACAGAAAGACACTTGCTGTGAAATCACTCCTGCTGTCTTTTACTTTTTACATGCACGACCTCTGCCGGCTCTGTGGCGAAGGTGTTACGGACGCTAATCGAAATCCCGCATACCCCGTTCCAAACACAGTTGTGGGCGATTTGGACGCAGACCGCCTTGCGTTGGTTCCCATACAAAGGCATGACTGTCGGTCGTTCAGAAAGCAATGGCGAACTATTGAAAGTAAACTTTGCCAAGAAATCACAAACAGCCAAAAACGCCGGGGTTGACTGCCACGTCCTGTAAAGGATGTGCAACTAGCTGTCTGCCATACTTCTCCATGGATATACTGTGACTCCCGGGAATTTAATTACACTGACACAGGAACTCAGAGCAAATGGAGTCCAGTGGATGAGGTGTGTAGAACCCATCGGCAAGTGATATACGCTCTGACATCCATCAATCCACACCCAGTCATGGGTTACACCGCCACATGTCAAAGGTAAACCATCGTGCCGAAATACTGAATAGATAGTACGAAAACAGTCAGTGGCATGCTTCAATTACATAATCAAATATAGGGAGCATCCGTTGCATTTTCCCCCAGGGCATACAGATGTACTGGGATACACGCAGGCAGACAAACTGGCTCCATCTGCATCTATGGGTGGTGTAATGGGGAACGGTAAGAGAGATATAGTCAGGGACCTTAGGAGTCATGTGTCAAGTGTGGAAGAACGGATACATCATCATTTCCTGTACACAATGGTGCGGCAGGCAGTGACCTGAGGACCTGGCCGACACTCGGTAATAAGAGGGAAGGCCAGACGGACACATAATCAGACTGCTACTGGTGCCATTAGTATTGGGACTCTTCGCTGGCTGTTGAAGATGATGATGACGGATCACGTATGAGAATGCCCTTAGTGCTGTGATGTCGGTTCTTGACTGAACCCAACCTGGATTGGTGAGTCACCAAGCAGACCTTTTTTTCATCCGGCCATTTATTTACAATCGATCTTGGAGTCAAATATCATTTGGAACTTTTAGGGAGCTAGGTGCTCTGTCGTCGATTGAGTTGAGTTTAGTTGAACTAAGAACCAACATCACTGCACTCAGGACATTCCCATGCGCGTTCCGTCCCCTCGTTCAACAGCCAGCGAAGAGTCATACTTATAATCAATTTATTTGGTTTTTTCCTGGATTTGAGATTTAAACATTGAGCACAACGCACTGCTGGCAACGCTGATCGTATTCCAGTACGAACCTAAGGCCTTGTCCACGTCAATTTGGAAGCATTAGACTCGAGGCACTAGACTAGACTCAAATTGACGTGGACAAGGCCTTAGGTTCGTACTGGAATACGATCAGCGTTGCCAGCAGTGCGTTGTGCTCAATGTTTAAATACTTCTAATCGTTCACGCCGCTAATTAAACGTTCTTCTGGTCTTCCCTCTCAGTTTTCAGATTCTCCTAGAACCTCTGTTCATTTCCCGCAATATCATTCTTTCCATATACGGGTTCTCAATCTGTTCCCCTGCCTTCTCCACCTGGTCCCAAGGGCGCACGACCACCTCCCCCTTGTTTATGTCGTCGATATCCTCGGCAAATCCAACTTAAATTAGTAGTCGATGGAGAGGGAGTAAGATGAAAGAAAGAACGAAAACACTTGGAAAGTGAAGAACAAAAAGACTAGCACTAAAACCCATTCGAGTTGGCTATCTGAAATACCAAAGTGGACAGCAGTAAGCTCCCGACCACAGAAACGGGTGTGACTTGAAAATGCTGGTGATTAATTAGACCCGTGTGAAGCAACGTGGTACAGCTATTAGACCAGCCTGGGGCTGACAGGTTAATCAAGTTGATCAATATCAAGGAAGAAGAGGGCAGCATGGCTGAATGGATAAGAGCACTCCTTCTTAAACATCCAGTGTGCTGATGCCAAGGTAGCAGTTTCAACCCCTACACCGGTCAGACGGAATAAAATGTTGGCTTCTTGTCCTTGACTTGGAGACGTAAATTACGTGTACCTCAGAAGTGGGAGTGGGATCACCTGATGACGAGGGACACTGGTAACAGAGAAAGCTAATCCAATCCGAATGCAAACTGTAGTCCAATGCACTAGAAGTAGTAGCACATGTAAGGACAATGCTTGAGTCCAAAGCGAGCGAACAAGTAACAAAAACAAACAAAACAATGAAGAAAAAAAAACGTTCATTCAAGCAAAAGTGGAATATATTTCTGATTTATTTAACCAAAATGATAAAGGCAATTTCCACTGAATCCAAAACAGAACATTCAAGATTCCCCCAAAACACACCTGACAATCAATGAACACATTTCCTTGAAGACAACAGTACTGAGTGGCATGACTAAGGGTACGTAAAAGAGGTAAAAATTAATTTGACAGGTGAATATAAACCAACAGGGGCTGACCAGGTGCAGTGGCTAGTATGCTGGTCTGACAACATGATGGTCATGTGTTCAAACAATTTCTAGACGGACTTTTTACAACTGACCTGAGCTGCATGGTCATAGTCTAAGAAGGGAAGCTGGACATGTCCTGCACAGTAAAGGTGGCCGGTGTGAAACTGCCAACATCAGCCATCGAATACTGATTGGTCTATACAAATATAGGGCTAGCACCATCTATCCAACATGTGACATAATGTAGACAAGGGTTCTTGAATTTGAGTTTAAATAAATCACCATCACACACTGGACTATAGCACACACTCATAGTGACATTGTCACACACTGGACTATAGCACACACTCATACTGTAACATTGTCTCACACATTGAATGTTACCACACTCTCATATTGTAACATTGTCTCACACATTGAATGATACCACACTCTCACATAGTAACATTGTCTCACACATCGATTGTTACCACACTCTCACATAGTAACATTGTCTCGCACATTGAATGTTACCACACACTCATATTGTAACATTGTCTCATACATTGAATGTTACCACTCTCATATTGTAACATTGTCTCACACATTGAATGTTACCACACTCTCATATTGTAACATTGTCTCACACATTGAATGTTACCACACTCTCACATAGTAACATTGTCTCACACATTGAATGTTACCACTCTCATATTGTAGCATTGTCTCACACATTGAATGTTACCACACTCTCACATTGTAACATTGTCTCACACATTGAATGTTACCACACTCTCACATTGTAACATTGTCTCACACATTGAATGTTACCACTCTCATATTGTAACATTGTCTCACACATTGAATGTTACCACACTCTCACATTGTAACATTGTCTCACACATTGAATGTTACCACTCTCACATTGTAACATTGTCTCACACATTGAATGTTACCACTCTCACATTGTAACATTGTCTCACACATTGAATGTTACCACTCACATTGTAACATTGTCTCACACATTGAATGTTACCACACTCTCACATTGTAACATTGTCTCACACATTGAATGTTACCACTCTCATATTGTAACATTGTCTCACACATTGAATGTTACCACACTCTCACATTGTAACAATGTCTCACACATTAAATGTTGACACACACTCAAATTGTAACATTGTCTCACACACTGGACTATAGAACACACTCATATTGTGACACTGTCAGACACTGAATGTTACTACACACTCATATCAGTTAACAGCCAGTCAGTCATCTTGAAGGCTCACACACAAACATCAAGTCACAAAACTGTCAAGGCAATTGCATGTCCTAGCAGTGTCACAAAACTGGCATGACACTCACAAGTCCTAGCAGTGTCACAAAACTGGCATGACACTCACAAGTCCTAGCAGTGTCACAAAACTGACATGACACTCACAAGTCCTAGCAGTGTCACAAAACTGGTATGACACTCACAAGTCCTAGCAGTGTCACAAAACTGGCATGACACTCACAAGTCCTAGCAGTGTCACAAAACTGGCATGATACTCTCATGTTCTAGCAGTGCCACTGACCTTCTCTTGAACTATTTGTGAGGATGTTACTTAAAAAGCTGACCCACTCTTCATCTATTTGTGACAGTCTACAACATTCATTTGACAATGCTTTTTTCCTATGTGAATGTATTAGGGGCATTCATTTAAAACCTGTTCCAATGGCTTTATTACAAAAGCATGAAAGAAACATAAACAGGTATGGTAGAATTAAACAAAGCATTAATTTTGAATAAATTATGCACCATGGGTTGGTCAGAAGAAGTCCCCGTAGGCATTCAGGCAAGCATCCCATTGCTTAGGTAGGCGGCGAATGCCGTCCGCAAAAAAAGGATTGTGGTTGCTCACTGAACCAAGTGTTTATCGCGTTCATTATGTCTGCATCTGTGTGAAATCGTTGCCCCTTGAGAGCTTTTTTTGGAGGTCCGAACAAATGAAAATCACATGGTGACAAATCAGGACTATAAGCTGGATGTTGCAGAATTTCCCACTTCTTCATTGCTAATGCTTCCTGCACAATCTTTGCGACATGTGGACGAGCATTATCGTGCAACAAAATCACACCGCGAGAAAGCATGCCGGGTCGTTTATTCTTGATGGCTTTTTGTAGCTTGTCTAGTAGGCATTGCAAGTAGTGGGTAAAGTTGATGTTGACACCAGGTTCTTTAAAGTCAGCCAACAATAGCCCTTCATGGTCAAAAAATGCGCTCAGCATAACCTTTCCAGCGGAAACCTGTAACTTGAATTTTTTGGCTTTTGGTGATCCAGCATGCTTCTATTGCATGCTCTCTCTTTTGCTGCTAGGCTCAAAGTGGTGACACAATGATTCATCGGCTGCCATTATGCGGAAGAGAAATGCATCACTCTCCACTCTGTAACGCAGCAAGTGGTTCAAACACCATCCCATGCGTTCCTCTTTTTGGTGGTCAGTCAACATCCGTGGTACCCACTGTGAACACTCCTTCCGATATTGCAGTTTCTTACGAACAGCATTTTGAATTGTCCCAATTGACACATCAAATTCTTTCGCTAGCAAACGTATGCTTTGACAACAGTTCATCTATACTTGTGCATCAATTTTGGCAATGGTTTTTTCTGTTGCAACAATATGTGCTTGACTCGGGCGTTGAAGATCTGTCGTGAACTGACATCCTTTCTGAAACATTCGTGCCCAATCTGTCATTGTTGTCTTCGACACACATTTGTTACCGTACGCTGCCTGCATTCTTCGATGAATATCCACTGGTCGAAATCCTTCAAATGAAAGAAACTGAATCACCGCTCTTTGAGCTTCTTTGGACGGATTTTGGATCAAAAGGCCATTTTCTCAATGGTCAGAAACAGAACTGATGCATCATGGGACGATAAGCACTTGCTCTTTTATTCATTGGTCAGTACTTATCACACGACTATGACATAATCATGTTCAACGCGATTGATCTTGAGGACGCATACAACAGAGTACCAATGGATTTTTTAATGTTTCAGCTTCTTGAACTAAAAGTAAGTCCATTCCTCCTTAGTTGGACCGCTGCAGCCCTCTTCCAACGGAAAGTAGTTTTTAGATGTGGCAGTTGGACTTCGGAACCAACAACAATATATCCTGGCCTACCACAGGGATCACCATTATCTCTGGTACTGTTCAACGCCTACACAGTGAGAATCACCAGTGAGCAGATCATTGGACCTGGCAGGACATTGTCATATGCCGATGATGTTTTAGTGTATCGTCAGGGTAAGGATAGAGAGCAGGTTGCTGTGGAACTACAAACTGAACTCAATCGCATAAGTACTTGGTGTGATGAAGCTGGGGCAATGGTCAACCCAACAAAGGCAACAGTGACTTGGTTCTCGTTGAATAATCATATTGTCAACACTCCAACACCAACTGTAATGCTGTGTTCAGAGACGGTGGAAAGAACGCAGGCAATGAATTACCTAGGGATACGGTTTGATCGAAGCCTTGCTTATAATGTGCACATAGACCAGGTGATAACAAAGGCAATGCGGGGTTTGGCTGCAATGCGGGTGATGGCGGCAGCAAACTGTGAGCAGCGCCATCTATGTCTTCTGTACGAGGGGCTGGTCATGTCTGTTTTGGAGTATGCAATGGCAATCCTGACTCTCAGCCATAAGCAGATAGAAAGGATGGAAAGGATACAGAATGAAGCTATGCGCATTATTCTTGGATGTACAAGAGATACAGCATGCAGAGCGATGCGCTACCTTCTCGATTTTCCAACCATTGAAGAGAGAATACAAGTTTGCAGGGCACGCGCCTACCTCAGAGTTAACGCAAACACACAACATCCACTGCATAGTGAAATTAGGAAGGTGAAGGGCAGCAGGTTAAAAAGAGGACGGTCGTGGATGGGTCAAGCCGAAGACATTCTTCAACAGGTGTGTTCACTTGAGGACTTAGAACCTGGCGAGGAGTGGGTGCAAGTGCCAACAGACTTTTGCACATCCTTTTCAGTTTGCATCCAACTAGATAAGAAATGCAGACAAGAAAATCCGGCTGCGGTGGAGGCTGAAGTACAAGCGTTGATTTTCGAGAATTCGCTAGACGGTGACGCGGTCATCTACACAGATGGGTCGGTCGTCCGACATGTGAGAAGCTCATGGGCCTTTACAGCTCGGGCCGGAGGGAGAATTGTGAAGGAGGACTCTGATGCTTTCACTGAAACCACAAGTAGCCTGACCATGGAAGTCATGGCAGTAAGTAAAGCAATAACATGGCTCGAGACACAGACATTCACTAGGGCTTGTTTCCTTAGCGACTCAATGAACATGATCAAGAGGATAGAGGAGGGGTCGATCCGAAGAGAATGGTTGCTGCCTCTGGAGCAGTCTCGGCTGGCAAAGATTAGTTTCATCTTCATGCCAGGGCATGCGGGAGTACAAGGAAATGAGCGGGCTGACAAGCTAGCAGGTAAGGCTATTGTGGAGGATGGACGTGCCATGGATCAGGCTGACATTCTGAATGCTCTACGAGAAGTAAGACTTCTGCGAGAACCAAGTGATGATTGTGAATCTACAACAATGGCCAGACTGCGAGAGCAGCAAATTAAAAGAGGGGTGGCCAAACAAGAACACTATGCAGGAAGCCAAAGAAGATTGATAAACCAACACAGAACTGGCGTCGTTAGCCGCTACACGCTGCGGGATTTGCTGAGGAGGGGATCCGAGCACTTATGGACTGAATGGTTCGATGTGCAATGAGGATGATCTGTCGACTAACTAACTAACATGTTCAACGTACGCAATTACGTGTGGTGTGGCACGAACGGATTTCAAATGAACGCCCCTTATATTATGCACTATTGATGAACGAAAGATGAGTGATTGGAAGGGTCGAATGTAAGACGGACCTGCATGCCCAATTTGTTACCCTTTGAAAATAAAGTTTGTTCGCTCATTCGTTCGACCCTCTCTTCATCTATTTGCGATGGCGTTACTTGAAAAACTGACCCTCTCTTGACATACTCCATATGTTTTAATTATTACTGCACATTTACACCTTCACTGCAGTTAACCAAAGACAAATAGAAATCAAACAGAGTTATCATTATTACGTGCCTTGCCGACCGGCACAGGCGATCATGCTTCGCCAGATCTTGCAATCTCCAACAGCATGTATCAATTCATGAGCTGACTCCCTTACATGTCATGACACAAGACTGTCAAGAATTTTCTCTCGCTGTCTTCCTCTATCTCACCTTTCATAAATCTTTCCAGTTGTCACAAAATGTTCCAAATTTGTGTCATTATGTGGCTAAAACATGATGACTGCCTCTTTCTCATGTTTGTAATAAGGTGTCTTTGTGATTTAGCCTCCCTTAAATGTCCTGATTGCTCATTTTGGCTATCCAAGAATTGTTCAGCATTCTTCTATAAAATCACATCTCTAAAGCCTCCAGGGATGTTTTCAGTTGTTTACTAATTGTCAAGGATTCACAGCCATATGTTAGAACGGATAATATGTAACATAAAAGAACTCTTTTTTCTAACCTCCAATTCAAACAAAGTAGCAATGGCAAAAAATACGTTCAACAACATAGAACATATAACATCTAGAGAGATAACAAGACATACAAAAAGGGAATAGTTACATGTACCGTAAAATATTCAGTACAGTGCACATTTTAAACATTCTAATTATGGCGAACATTATATTGACACAATAATTGTTCCATTTCTTCCTGATAATTGTTTCATGTGTTCCTGGCATGCCTATTGTTAGCCTTAGCAAACAATTGACAGTAAAACACTGTAAATAGCTGTGAAGATGTCACAGTACAGTAGTATGTGAACACAGCACCCACATTTCAAGTCAAGTTCAGTGACCATACACATATTTATAATACTTCATATAAGTTGGTGGGGAATATCTTGGATATAGTGGCTAGACTCTCGCCTGCTAGTCATGGGTTCAAATCTCAAGTAAAATGGGTACCTGGAAATGTCTTGGGAAGTACAGGCAACTATCATGATGCTGACCATCTCACCCACTGAGTGGTCACTCTTAGACGTCCAGTGTGTTGATGCCAAGGTAGCAGGTTCAACCCCTACACTGGCCAGTTGGACTAAAATGTTGACTTCTTGTCCTTGACTTGAGACCTCAGAAGTCGAAGTGCAGTCACATGATAGCAAGGGACACTGGTAACAGGGAAAGCTAGCCCACATGCCAAAAATTAGTCCAGCATGCACTATGCTTGAGTTCAAAGAAAGCAACCCCAAAAAAATTCTGACCTATTCAATTTTTTTTTTTTTTTGCATATCCTTTACAGGACATCGCTGTCAACACCAGCATCTTTCAGCTGTATGTTGATTTCTTGGCAAGATTACGCTCAATAGTTTGCCATTGCTTTCTGAGCGGCCGGCTCACATACCCCGTAAGTTACCGATGCGATTCTAACCACTGCTGATTCTCACCGTCATCACGTTACCCACGAGAGTTATCAGTTATCAGTTATCAGTTGGGGTATCTTCATTGCACTCCGGACATGTCCATAGGTGCTCAGATCCTCCCCCCAGCATATGCATCAGCGTCCAGTGGCTAATAGTGCCAGTTCTGTGTTGGTTGACGAGGCGCTTTGTTTTCCCGATGTACCTCTCGCGTCTGGCTGTGCCGATTCTTACTCCCAGGTCTTTCATCCTGGACAGCGATGTGGAATCACTGACGTCAAAGTCCTCTGTTCTCGCCATATCTTTAAGGACGTTAATAACATTGGCATGATCCATGGGCTGGCCATCTACAGGGGGTGCAGAGCCAGCCAGTTTGTCAGCTCGTTCATTTCCCTCGACTCCCGCATGTCCCGGGACGAAGATGAAGGTGACTTTACGGACAACAGACTTCCGCAGCAATTCAGTCCACTGTCTACGTACAGATCCAGCTTCGACCTTCTGAATCATGCTCATTGAATCACTTAGTACACACACGTTGGTATAATGCTGTGAATCCAGCCATATGAAAGCCTGTGTAACTGCCATCACCTCCATCATCATGCTGCTCGTGGTCATAGAGTGGGCACCACTGGATTCTTGAACGGTTCGGCCCACTGAACGGGCTGTAAATGCCCACGCACTTTTCTGCTGCTTTACAACAGATCCATCTGTATAGATGAGCACTTCGGGGCTATCTGAGTGTTCATAGATGAGCGCGTTAACCTCTGCATTGACAGCGGCAGGGTTCTGCTCTCTGCACCGTCTGTCGAGTGTGATAATGCAGGAGAAAGTGCACTTAAAAGCTGGAGGCACCGGCACCCATTCCTTGCCGGGGTTGATACTGGTAAGACTGCAGACCTGTCTGACGACATCTTCGGCCCGACCCATCCATGATTTGCCCCTCTTTAGCCTGTCACCCTTTTCTTTGAATATAGCGTCATGCAGAGGGTGCTGCTCATCTGCACTTATTTTTAAGTATGCACAAGCTCTCCAGATCTTGATCCTGTGTTCCATTGTCGGGAAGTCAAGGAGGTATCTCATTGCTACACAGCTGGTGTCTCTCGTGCAGCCCAAAATGATGCGCATGGCTTCGTTTTGTACCTTTTCAAGTCTTCCAATCTGTGTAGGGCTGACAGTGAGAATGGCCAGGGCATACTCGATGCGTGAAAGCACAAGTCCTTGGAACAGAAGTATTAGCAGTCTTTGCTCGATATTGGCAGTCGCCATGACTCTCATTGCTGACAAATCTTTTCGAGCCTTCGTTATGACATAATCGACATGATCTCTGAAGGACAGGCTACGATCAAGCCTCACACCAAGATATGTCATTGACTGGGTTCTACTCAAAATGCTCCCATCCATTCTTACTGCCGGCAGGTCTGTTCTCACAATAAGGTTGTTTAGTGAGAACCATGTAACCGTTGCCTTTGCAGGGTTGACAAGGGCATCGGCATCAGCACACCATGAGGAAATTCGATCTAGTTTGCCCTGCATATCATTGGCAACCGCCTGTCTATCTCAACCCTGTCGATACACGAGGATGTCGTCAACGAATGACAGAGACCTACCCCTCCCGTCCAACTGTTGTTCAGTGATCGGCACCGTATACACGTTGAATAGTACTGGTGACAGTGGTGAACCCTGTGGCAATCCTGGACATATCATTATCGGCTCAGAAGACCAACTCCCGCATGTTAGCACCAACTTCCTTTGGAGCAGAACTGCAGCTATCCATCGTACAAGGTGAGGGTGCACTTTCAGTCTGAGGAAGGTTTGCATCAAGTGCTCAAATGATACTCTGTTATATGCGTCCTCTAAGTCTATGGCGGCCGCACATGTCTCTTCTCTGACCTGAAATCCTTCGTAAACATCTTGAGCAAAGACCGCCACATTCAGCCATGACTCTTTGTTGCGTCTGTATCCTCCAAGTGTGGGCGGGAAGCAGTCGAGCTGTTCCAAGTCCCAAGCAAGTCTGTGTGCTACAATTTTCTCCAGTAGCTTGCCAACAGTATTCTGCATCGTAATGATTCTGTAGCCGCTTATCTTGGAATGGTCTTTGTTCGGTTTTGGCAGCGGCAGCAAGTAGCTGTGTAGCCATTCTTCTTTGACCTGACCCCTCCACGAGAGTATACGAGATTACGGAGAAAAGTCGTAACCTCTAAGCCACAAAGCCGGCACCTATTCAATTACACTGATTAAATACAGAAATTATTGGCCAGGTTTCTATGACATTGCTAACCTTTTCATCAGGTTCATCACAACACACACCTGGTTTTGGTCAATGACCACTTTCACTGCACATGGACATCTCCATAAGTGTTCCTTTCTCTTCCCATACATCACATAAGGTGAATCTCAGCCCAGAGCACAAACTCTGTAGTATTTGGTCGGGATTGAAACATCTATAGAAGATATTCTGGCCTATTGATTCACAATAAATTAGCTACGTTCTCAGCAAAATACTGTCCATTTGTTACTGTTCGGGGAAAGATATTGACTAGCACACTTGGCTGGTGGTCAGGTATTTGAATCTCCAGAATCACACATACTATACAATTTGTGGAGAGGCATGATGGCCCATGCCAGCTGGCAAGGCACTGGATGATGATGATAAATTTTTTGTGTGTGGGTAATTTTTCTATTTTTGAAATTCAACATGGGCAGTGGCCTGTCCAGCCTGTTCTTTTCGATTTCCAACTGCCAAGGGATTTCCAATGTACACCACTGATCATCTGAGTTTTGTATCCTTGGCCAAGAAGCCTAAACATCCAATTCATTATCCATGGATCAGGAGTTAGTATATAATACACCATTTTTCAACTGACAAGTTATCTTTCAGTTGAATAAGTGCACTCTATGGTTTATTTCTGTATGGTGAGCATGAAGAGGTGAAAGTCAAGTGCTAGCTCTACATTTGTAGACCAATCAGCACTCCATGGGTGTGTGGTCAATATCACATCGGCCGCCTTTATTTCCCGGGAAATTTCTGGAACTCATTGTAAGCTGGGTGGACATGGGAGCCTGGGTGGACATGGGAGCCTGGGTGGACATGGGAGCCTGGGTGGACATGGCAGCCTGGGTGGACATGGCAGCCTGGGTAGATATGACAGCCTGGGTGGAGAGCCGAGGTCAATGAAAAACAATCCTGGTCTGGAAGACACTTGACCACCAGGCAAATGTGCTAGCCAATCTGCGATTGTGGCTCCCCGAACGTGAAAAAGTATTTTGCTGAAAAACGTAGTTATTTTAGCGAATTTATTGTGAATCAACAGGCTAGAATGTCTTCCATACACATTTTATGGAACAATCACTCAGTTTTCCGAGTAAATAAACGACTCAGTCAAACAAGGCAATAATAAATAAACACATAATTGCAGCTTCATTAGCTAGTTTGCATGAAGGCACTTTGGGCATACTGGCTTGTCTTCTTTACAACCGCCACAATAACTTGTGGCAGCCGGTTTATCTGAAATACACAAAATATTACTCCAAATAATGAACCCAAACTTATCCTCACCTTTCATCCACACGCCCTATCCATCAAACATATTTTTCTCTGGTGCTGGTCAATTCTGAGATCAGACCCAACCACTCATGAGCTGTTTCGGTACAGGTAATTCTGAGATCAGACCCAACCACTCATGAGCTGTTTCCTATGGTAATCTTTCCCCAACACAAAAATCTCAGAGACCACCTTGTTCACAGTCACCTCCCTATAGTTACTTCATCTGTTGGTACATCTAAATGTCACTGCAAGACGTGCTTGACACGCCGACACAGGTGATTACATTCCCCTTAGGCACCTTTTCATTGAAAAACTCATTTACATGCATATCCCAAAACCTAATACATGTTATTATTTGCAAACGATGTGACATGAAGTATATTAGACAGGCTCGTAGATGCCTTGCTAACTGCTTTAGGGATATTATCCAAATCTCTGACAAACCTGTCTCTAACCATTTCAATTCTTCTGATCACAATGGAGTCAACGGTGTTTGGGTCACAGCATTGAAGACATGCTTCTCTAATAACTTCATTAGTGTAAAATTGCAAGCCAGTTAATCAACTCTTTGGGATGCACCTATCCAGTGGGAATTAATACTGTTGTAAATGTCACTGCATAACTCTGCTGACTTCCTTCTATATATCTATATCTAACTGTTTGCAGACCTTCAGCTCCACATTTTCTTATTTGGCACATTTCACAGTGAACTGAATAGAACTTCTCTGCAGCCTTCCTAACAATGAAGGATTTGTGTTTTATTATTATTAAATTTCCTACTCTCATGTTTTTCTTTAGATATGTTTGTGTTGTTCCTGATGAAATTTGTATAATCAAAACGTCATTTGTTGTATTGTAGTATACTTATTGTTATGTTATTAGTTTTTAAATTGTCCCCCTGATATCAATTTACCATAGTGGAGTTCATAGTAAGGTATGTACACTATGTCTGTGTTTAGTGTATCTAACTTTTTTGCAAGAGTTACACATACCTAACTGTTTGTATTTCATATTGTTATATACTACTGCAGGCATTACTTCTTTCCAGATATAGATGCTCAATCTGTTTAGCTGCCATATTCACATTATCCCCAGTCTAACCACATCAACTTTATTGCAAAGTAGTTCTCAACCTCAGTGTGGCAACTGGAAGCTCTCCACCTCATCGGAAAACACTGTGACGACTAGAAAGATCAGAGGCAGAAGAGGCAGACTCAGGGAAATGATGCTGGATGGACTGAGGCAGTGGCATGGAGGAATATCACAAATAGAAATGATCTAGAACACCAAGGACCGAGATCTGTCGAGAGACAGGAACGACGACGTCAGCTGCCAGGGCACTTGATGATGATGACCTCTCTGTCCAGCCAGGCCTTAAGCCTTGGTTGGCAACTGGTCTAGGATCAAAGCTGGGAAAAAACAGACAATTAATGTATAGCTCTGCTGATCCGGCAGCTTCTGGAGCTTGTCTTGTTCCATACATATTTGTGTTACCTTTCTCCTGGGGTAAACTAGGCAGACCAAGAAAGTGATCATGCTGAATGGGCAACACATGATCTCTAAATTAAGCCCAGGCTGTGCACTATGAAGAGGTATAACTCCATTTTACAAATTATCATCTATCAAGATGGCAGGGTGTCAGTCAGTCTATAGCCTTGCTAAAGAGGCAACGTGCTTCAGAATGTGAAGATTACCATACAATAAGTCCCGTGAGTAATATCACAAATCTGTTACTGAGAATAATTATAACAAGAGTAAGAAACAAAATGAAACCAGGAATTAGTGATGATCAATGAAGATATGTCGGGTTCCAAATGTTGCTGTATGTAGCCGAGGCGCGGTGTTGGGGTGAGCGCCCAACATTGCTCAAATACCTCAATGGCTCGTGAATACATAACCTATGCAGCAAAAGTCCAACTCCTGGCCTTCACGTGGCGGGCCTGTTTAAACTAACAGGAGAAGGGGCGACGGCGAGTCTCTGGCGCCGGAAAATAACCAGTATGCTCTAGATGTGTATGCACGGACATGCATGCGCAGACAGGCGTGTGCGCGCGTACACATCTACACTCGAGTGAGACCACAGTCTGCTCTAGCAAAGAAAGGTGCTGAAGACGGAGGCAACCAGCCAAGAGGCGCACCACAGAAATCAGGATGCCACGCAATCACGCAAAATGGAATATGTCGACTACTGCTAATCGTTATGGTGCTCGCCCTGCTTTGGACCCCCAGGCAGGTGCAGTGCCGGGCCCTATGTCTCGAAAGGGTCCAACCCCAACTACTGGAGGTCCTTCTCAGATGTCCTGTGGAGCCAGGGGACATGAGAATAGGACGACTGGCCATACTAAACTAAGACTTAAAATAATGCACTGGAATGCGGAGGGAGTCAGCAACAAAAAAGTTGAATTAGAAAACATCCTGGACAAAGAGAAAGTAAGCATATGTTGCTTGCAAGAAACTCACCTCAATGAAAATATAGCCTTCAAAATCAGAGGCTACCAGTGTTACCGATCTGACCGAAAGAACAGGCGAAAAGGTGGGATACTGACCCTTGTAAGAAATAACATCATGGCTTCCCAAATCAAAGTCTACATGGAAGGGGCTGAGTATCAGACACTTAAACTTAAGACAGGTAATACAGATCTACATCTGATCAATTACTACTGTCCAAGTGACCGCCCACAGGCACTGGACACTCTACCACTAAAAGAAAAAATGATTGTGTGTGGCGATTTCAACAGCCACTCGCAGAGCTGGGGCTATGATCACATGGACCAGAGAGGAGAGAGACTGGAAGACTGGCAAGATGAGAATAGATTCATGTTGATTAACAAGCCGTCCGACCCACATACTTTCTACTCGAGATCATGGCACTCTTCAACTACACCTGACCTGGCTTTTCATTCACCAGACCTGGGGTGGAACATTACACGAACTGTTGGGAAACAACTTGGTGGCAGTGACCATCGGCCAGTCTTTCTAACCGTAGAAAATGAGCTTGTAAGTGAAAGCAGCACCCTCTCGAGGTGGAACTACAAGAAAGCAGACTGGGCAATGTACAAGCATCGCATCAGCATACTGGTTAGAAACCTGAACACTGAGAAAGACATAAATAAAGCAGTTGAAGAGTTTGGGAAATGCATACTACAGGCAGCGCGAGAAACAGTACCAAGAGGAGCCCGTAAACAATATAAACCCTACTGGAGTAGTGAACTGGAACAGTTGCATAATGATGTTGAAGTGTGTAGAAAGCAAGCAGAGGCCACACCCAGCCAAGAGCACCACAATAAATTCCAGCATGCAAAAGCCAAATTTCAAAGGGCCAAGCTGCAGGCTAGACGGAAAAGCTGGCAGGAGAAAACGGAGTCTCTGAACTTTGAAAGAGACACAAGGAAATTGTGGAAGCTAATAAAACAGCTTAATGACGAGGGCACAGGGAGAAACTCAAAAATTGCACTACATAAAGATGGAAAAATCTTAACAAGAAAGCAAGCAGCTGACCATTTTGCGGACTCGTTCGCACAAGATAGCAATATCAAAATTAGTCCAGAGAATCAACAAGAGATTCGAGAGAAACGACAACATACAGGACAGAAGGAAATAGTACATGAGGTTCTGGAGGCACCCATCACAATCAGCGAACTGGAGCTAGCCATATCAAAACTGAAAATGAGAAAGTCACCAGGAGCTGATGGTATCTCCAATGAAATGATCAGGAACCTAGGAACAGAGGCCAAAACAAAGCTGTTGCAGATCTTCAATAACAGCTGGACCTTAGGCAGTGTTCCACAAGCCTGGAGAGAAGCAATCATGATACCCCTCCTAAAATCAGGGAAAGATGGTTCCATTGCCTCTAGCTACAGACCAATTAGCCTCACCAGCTGTCTCTGCAAAACACTGGAGCGCATCATCAATCACAGACTGCAGTGGTACATTGAAAGTAAAAACATCCTTGTGCCACAGCAGGCTGGCTTTAGGCAGTGCTACTCTACGGAAGATCAGACAACCTACCTCTCTCAAGAAATTGAGGATGCATTCCAAGAGAAGAAGCTGGTGCTTGCGGCATGGATAGATCTGAAGAAAGCCTTTGACAAAGTCTGGAAAGAAGGTCTGATGAAGAAACTGAGAAACTGCAAAGTCAATGGAAGAATGTACAAATGGGTGAAAGCATACTTGCACAACAGAAGAGCCCGAGTACAGATAGACGGACTCAAGAGCAAGAAAGTACTACTGCGTCACGGTGTCCCCCAGGGCGGAGTCTTGTCCCCCACACTTTTTCTAATCTTCATCAATGATCCTGTTGCTCACCTACCGCATGGAATTAAAGCGGCAATGTACGCCGATGACCTGGTTCTATGGAGCACAAATGAATATGCATCAGTGGCCACCAGATTGCTACAAAGAGCTGTAGATACATTTGCTGCATGGGCAAATAGATGGTGTGTCAGCATAAACACTGACAAGTGCAGCACCACCCTATTTACCCTCTCTCCAAAACAAAAGGCAGGGATCATCCAGATAAATGGAACACCCCTAAGAGAAGATAAAGAACCAACATACCTTGGAGTAACATTTGATGGCAAGCTGACATGGAGAAAGCACATCAACAAAGCAGTAGCAAAAGCCAGAAGGAAAATAGCCATCCTGAGAAAGCTAAGTGGAACCACATGGGGAGCCAGTACGAAAATACTTAGCAAAGTTTACCAACAGAGCATACGACCACACCTGGAATATGGGTCAACTGCGTGGTGTTCAGCATCAAATACCACACTACAAGAGCTGGACAAGGTGCAAAATCAAGCACTTAGAGTCACCACAGGAGGGATGAGATCAACCCCTATAGTGGAAATGGAGAAGATGGGGAGGACACAGGCACTGAGTGAGCGCAGAGATACGAAAACGCTAATACAAGCAGAAAAGTTCCTCAGCTTGCCAGGCCACCCTATGAAGAACAGATTTGAAAACCTAGCTATGGGGCGGTTGAAAAGAAGTAGTTTTATCCACCAGGCCAAACGACTCTGCAGAGAAACCACTGATCTGCCCACAGTTGGTATCCCCCTAACAACTATTCCAGAGCGAACTCCATGGAAAGATGAGCATAGACTATCATTACAAATCCAGACAAAAGTGAGAGGAATATTTGACAAGGAAGAACAGCACAGTGTGCAGCGCAGAACAGCCACTCTCAGCTTTCTTGATGAAGAATACCCACAGGACCTCTGGATCCGAGTCTACACAGATGGGTCAGCACAAAATGCTGTTCGAAATGGAGGAGCGGGAGTGTACATAGAATACCCAAATAATACTAGGGACACAGCCAGAGTACCGACAGGAAAGTACTGCCATAACTATGATGCCGAAATTGAGGCAATCAAGATAGCAACAGAGAAATTACTAAATAACAGCAATGGTACACAACCTGTGGTGCTACTAACAGATGCAAAATCAGTACTCGAGGCGCTCCTCTCTGGGAAATTGCCAGTACTAAGGACACTACTTTCTGAACTTAGCAGTCAGCATAAAGTCACCATACAGTGGATACCATCCCACTGTGGAGTACCCGGAAACGACAGAGCTGATCAATTGGCTAAGGAAGGAGCCAAAGAGGAACAGCCTGATGTGCCCGTTACATACCACCAAAAGAAAAGAATGATCAGATCAGTCAGAGGGCCACCAAAACCTGCTCAAGATGACTGCCACATTATGGACAGACCGGAACAAGTCATTATTCTGCGCCTCAGAACAGGACACAATAGATTGCGCAACCACATGTATACAAAATTCAAGATTGGTGAAACAGCCATGTGCACATGTGGATTGGCATCGCAGACAGCAGAGCACATACTCCAGGACTGCCCAAGATATAACATATCTAGGCAAACCTTCTGGCCTAGAGAGACGACGGTGGAAGATAAACTCTATGGACCACTGTGTGAACTGAAAAAAAACAGTTCAATTCATGCAAGAGACGACATTGCAGATATAGACATATTTCAAGCGAACGAAAGAAGAAGAAGAAGATATGTCGAGGGAAAAGGCACAAACAATGTATACATTATCAGGACACTATTAGAAAGTGTTACTGAAGTAAAAACAGATCTGTACTTATGCTTCATTTAATTTTCCTCAATTGTATTTGTCTTAATAACCAGTTTTCTTTGACATGCTGGGTTTGCTGGCACTGTGGCGAAGGGGTTACGAACGCAATTTGCAATCCCGCATTCTAAACACAGATGCAGGTGATTTGGGAGCAGTCTGGCTGGCGCTTGTTTTCATACAATGATATGAGTGCTGGTCGTTCAGAAAACAATGGCAAACTACTCAAAGTAAATTTGTGAAGAAATCAAACACAGCCGAAAAAATGCTCGGGTTGACTGCTACATCTTATAAACAACTAACCGTTGGGTTTCCTAATTTGTAAAAGTTAATTACAACTGGGATCAGTCCCAGCACCACTGAAGTGGTGTGTGGACATCATGCATGTATGTCACCCAGTCTTCACACTCTTGTTGTGTGATTAATTCAGCAGCTTCTGAGCTCTGCCGGCTCCGTGGCGAAGGGGTTACGGATGCAGTTTGTATTCCTGCATATCCGCGTTTTAAACACAGCTGCGGGTGATTTGACAGAGGACCGCCTTGCTTTGGTTTTCTACAAAATGGTACGGGTGTCGGTCGTGTAGAAAGCAATGACAAACTACTGAACGTAAACTTGCCAAGAGATCACAAAAGCAAAATAATGCTGGTGTTGACTGCAACGTCCTGTAAAGGATATGCAACTAACAACTGGGCTGTAGGTAAGTTAAGTCAATAAGCAAAGGACCCCATTTCATGCCATAAGGCGATATGGGTCTATGGTCCTAGCCCCGTATGTTTAGACTAGTTGACACTCCATGAATGGTAAGGTTAATATCACAATACTAAACAATATTGGAATTAGTGAACTTAAACACAGAAGCCACAAACAATATGTTGCACAATTTACTGCCTGGCAAATTTTGCTGCATCTCGCCAAGTGCATACTGCATACCTGTGACTATGTGTTTTAACTGTTTCAGCTTAAGTATTATAAATTTCATATGATATATAACTGCAGTAAGCACATGGACAATCCCAGCAGCAAATTTTAGGCTGGGTTGACATGTGAGCCCAGGTCGATGAAAACATCCTTGCCTCAAAGGGCATTCAAAGACATGACCATGCAACCGTGGCTCCCTCCTTGAGCTAACTACTTCCATATGTTTTAAACACACACAAAATATACATATTTCTGAACACACTCTACCAGCAGAAGGCAGAAAGATTTTGACAGCTAGACATTGGCATGACAAACACAGACTGACTTACAAGATGGCGTGCAGAAGTTCACTCTTTTTTCTTCTCTTCTGTATATTTAAAGGAGGCATCACTTACAGGACCTATGGCAATGCATGCAAATATGTTGTTAGCTTCAAATAACTAGTTGATGTAATAGTTTCTGAGGCTGTCTGTTTTATTGTGTTGCTTCTCCATTGGAGCAAATATACTGTTAGCTTCAAATAACTAGTTGATGTAATACTTTCTGAGGCTGTCTGCTTTATTGTGTTGTTTCTCCATCAGAGCAAATATACTGTTAGCTTCAAATAACTAGTTGATGTAATACTTTCTGAGGCTGTCTGCTTTATTGTGTTGCTCCATTAGAGCAAATATACTGTTAGCTTCAAATAACTAGTTGGTGTAATACTTTCTGAGGCTGTCTGCTTTATTGTGTTGTTTCTCCATCAGAGCAAATATACTGTTAGCTTCAAATAACTAGTTGATGTAATACTTTCTGAGGCTATCTGCTTTATTGTGTTGCTCCATTAGAGCAAATATACTGTTAGCTTCAAATAATTAGTTGATGTAATATTTTCTGAGGCTTTCATTCCTGCTTTGTTGCTTCCCTATCAGAACAAATCTACTGTCAGCTTCAAATAACTAGTTGATGTAATACTTTCTGAGGCTGTCTGCTTTATTTTTTCACTTCTCCATTAGAGTAAATATGCTAGCTTCAAATAACTAGTTGATGTAATACTTTCTGAGGCTTTCATTCCTGTTTTGTTGCTTCTCCATTGGAGCAAATATACTGCTAGCTACAAATAACTAGTTGGTGTAATACTTTCTGAGGCTGTCTACTTTATTGTGTTGCTTCTCCAATAAGCGTTAATGACATGTTACTCCTGTGATCCTTGGTGTCCTTTAAAGCACTGGACAGATTGAGATCTAGCATAGGTGGTGATTTCAGTCACAGTCATGGGGAACAGTTACAGCCGCTGTGTGGTATATAATGGGATACCCTGTACCTGCCTCAGGGAGCCAGCAGACTGCTGATGTTCAGGAGCCCCACTCAAGACTGCTATCATATGTCCTTGTCATACACCAGAGATAAATAGGGGATCTCAGAGTTGGTGCCCCTAGAAATGCATTGTCCACAAACTATGATGTGGAAAAGCCTTGGCACTCTTCAGCCCACAACCACATCATGTGTAAATGATGTCCATTGAAGGTGTGCTCTATTATTTTCACATGCGGGTTCTAATGTCCACTGAGTGTCATTCCTGCTCAAATACAATTAGGTTGAAATGTCCATCAAACAAGAGTCCTACAGAAGTCGTGCAATGTCCTACACAGCTCCCTAACCCGGTCAACACATGTCAGGAAGATATCAGACGTGTCAGCTAGAAATATCATAGCTCTGCAATAAACGGACACAATGCAATTACATCTAAAACAAAAATGTATTGGACAAAAGAAAAAGAAGATTCGCCATTGGGGTCTCAACTTGATGAAGGGAAACTCCCAACAGTATCTCCTAGAGGTATGGGATAGGAAAAGGACAAGAGTGTGTGTTGAGTATCCACCATAATAAGTATATAACTCTGCATCTAACAGAGCAGCACTATTACTTTTCCTTTAACCCAAAAATAAACTACCCTTACACATCTTTAGGTGCATGAGGCACATCATTCTAGACCCATATTTTTATAGACCAACTGACATTCAACGGGTGGTGTGGTCAGCTTTACTCTTGTCACCTTTGCTTCCCAAGATATTTCCTAGCACCCATTTTAGGCCGAGTCAACATGGGATCCTAGATCAATTGTCAAAATCCACCCCTATGCAGATTTGAACCCATAACAGCTGGCAGTCGAGCACCTAGCCACTACGCTGCCATGGACCCTCTTGCTTGTCCTGATATGATATACAATACAATGAACTAAACAGTCCAGGCGACATGACTAGTTTCTGATAAAACTGTAAACTTTACGGCAAATGTGAACCACTAGTTATAACCATACAGGGATCATCACCATACAGCAGGTCCCCTGCAGAAAGTTGCTCCCCTCTCAGGCCACCAAAAAGATTCCAAATTCTCTGCCAGTTCTCCTGCCTCCTGCACTTCCATGCCCAGGGTATCTGCCATGTTCTGTGTCCATCTTCGTGCTGGTCAATTCTGTCCTCCTCTTCCAGGAACCATGTCTATAACAATGATTGTGCTCTCCAAACCCCCATGAGGTTTAGTATGGTCAAGGTATTTCAGTTTCCGAGATATGATGCTGGTCATCAGCCAGTTTCCTGTCATGTTCGGATCTGGTAGAATACCCGTATTTTAGCCTCTTCCATGTAAGTAAGAAGAGGATCCCTCTACACACCTTAAATCCCATTGGGCATATGGTGCTAGATCCTATTTTTATAGACCAGTCAGCACTCAGTGGGTGATGTAGTACTATCAAGCAAGCTACCTAGACTCTCCAAGAAATTTCCTGGTACCTATATTAGGTGGTGTCGATCTAGAAGCCTTAGTCAATTTTAAAAATCCCCACCAATGTGGCTCCGTGGCCGCAGTTAGTAATCCCGCATACCGCGTTCAAAACACAGCTGGGGTTGACTGCTAAGTCCGTAAAGAATATGCAACTAACTTCTTTTTTTTTATTAATATGGATTTGAACCCATGACCTCCAGCCAGTAGACAAGCATTCAGCCATTGTGAATATGATATAGATAATAGATATCACATAACAGAAAGAAATGAAAACCAAACACAACAATTATGACCAAGCAAATTTGAAAAATAATCAGCTGTTGCAATGTGACATCACATACCATACGGAGGCAGTTTCCCAACCCATGGTTTCACTGGCGGTAGTGATGTATCAACTATTCTCTTCCTGTCATCCACATCGTCTTCATCCTCTGAATCGATTACGCCATCTCTGATCTCCATGCAACATAAACTATAGCACAGCACAGAGATGATGAAGGTAGGGAGACCAACAATTACTAGGAACAGCCATCGTGAAGCCTGCCAAATGCTCTGTGATAAAGACATTCTTCATATAAGCATATATTGTGTATTTATATTTAAAAAGCTATGAGACTGGGACTATAAATCAACATTAATTTATAGTAGTAAAGGCCTTCACCACATCTGCCTTATCATGCATCAAATCACCCCTTAATGATGCGGCGCCCGCCAATCTGTCCACCTGTTCATTTCCAGCCACACTAGAATGTCCCGGAGAAAAGATCCATCAAATGCTCACAACCTGTGATCTCTGAATCGATGCTAGCCATTCTGCACAAAGCATTCCAGTAATTCAATGCAATTGCCTTCCCTTGCTTTCTCCCATCAATTAAACAACTCTGAAAATACCTTGGATGGCCAAAATGAGTCACTAAATGTTTTTACAGAGCCTATTATACAATGGCATGGGTGTGGTCAGTCGAGGGTTCGATGCCTGCACTCGTCATTAGCTAAGGGAGGAAAGACTGGCCACCTGTTGCTCCATGCACTCAGTCCTAAGGAATGTGACAGCCCTAACACTTCACATACCCACAGCAGCATCTTGCCACGGGACTTGTTGTTTGTTGTTTTATCAAGGATGAACTCTACATATACTGCTTACTGTCATCAATTATATTGAATATAAATGTCACAGATGGGTTCAAATAATATCATGGATACAGAAAAGAAGAAATGAATCCATACAAGAGCTGAATATTGAAGAAGGTTGGCTACTAAAGATGATAAAACAAAGAAAATTGAAATATTTTGGTTACTTGAAACGTCATGAAAGTTTGGAGAGAACAATAATGGAGGGGTATATGCCCCAGAAGAGAGGAAGAGGACGGCCAAAGAGAAGAAGGGTGCAGGATCTGGCAGATGTTCTCCAGATGGGTTTATTGGATGCGTGACATCTTGCTTATGACCAAGAAGTTTTCCAGATGGTTGTTATGGGAGCGAAGTTTTGCAAAGGACATGCTACTGAATGAATGAATGAACTACCATCAAGAAACTGTATTAATCTTAAAGTTTCCTTACAATGGGAAGCCATGCTACTCTACATATACTTCTTACTATCATCAAGAAAAATTATTCATCTTAAAGTTTCCTTACAATGGGAAGCCATGCTACTCTAAATAATCTGCTTACTGTCATCAAGGAAACTAACTAGTTGATCCTAAAGTTTTCTTACATTGGGAAGCCAAGCTACTCTACAAATACTTCTTACTATCATCAAGAAACTTTATTCATTTTAAAGTTTCCTTACAATGGGAAGCCAGGCTACTTTACATAAACTTCTTATTATCATCAAGAAAAATTATTCATCTTCAAGTTGCCTTACATTGGGAAGCCATGCTACTCTAAATAATCTGCTTACTATCATCAAGGAAACTGATTGATCCTAAAGTTTTCTTACATTGGGAAGCCAAGCTACTCTACATATACTTCTTACTATCATCAAGAAACTGTATTCATCTTAAAGTTTCCTTACAATGGGAAGCCAGGCTACTCTAAATAATCTGCTTACTATCATCAAGGAAACTGGTTGATCTTAAAGTTTCTTTACAATGGGAAGCCAGGCTACTCTACGTATACTTCTTACTATCATCAAGGAAACTGACTGACCCTAAAGTTTCCTTAAAATGAGAAGTCAGGCTATTCTACAAATACTTCTTACTATTATCAAGGATATCAGCTCAAACATCATTCCCTTCAGTCTCATCAGAATACCAGTTCCTCCATAAGCCTGGAGAAAGAAGAAATAACAGCTTTCAAAGTAACAAATAGATAAAACTGAAGCACAAATGTATGTTCTAGATTACAAGTTATGTCTGGTACACTAATCACTCTTTCTATGTCAAACATGGCACTGTGTGATTGCAAACATGACACTGTGTGATTGGCTATTTGGCAATTGGGACAATGAAAGTCAATGTTTCACGTGTAAGAGTGCCTCTTACTCGTAAGATTATAAAATTACAAACATATTTACCAATTCTATGCACAAACACATTGTGCCCAAATGTGCAATTAAAGTACAGGACCTTATTTTGGGGCAAGTGCAGAAATTCAGATATCTAGGCACATGGATAACATCAGATGGAAGATGCATCACTGAGATAAAGAACAGAACAGGACAAGCAAAAACTCCATTCTATCAAATGAAGAACATTTTGTGCAATAAGTCACTGTCCTTGAAAGTTAGAAAAAGAGTTTTTTGTATGTTACATAGAACCAGTTTTAACATACGGCTGCAAATCCTGGACAATTAGTAAACAGGCGAAACAATCCTTGGAAGCCTTGGAGATGTGGTTTTATAGAAGAATGCTGAAAATTAATTGCACAGCCGAAATGAGCAATCAGGATGTTTTACAGAAAGCTGAGTCACAAAGCCAACTTATTACAAACATCAGAAAGAGGCCGTCATCGTCTTTTGCCCACGTTATGAGAAGACAACAGGAAAATCTTGTGAAAAGATTTGTGGAAAGAGAGATATAGGAAGCAAGCGGGAGAAGATTCTTGACAGTCTTGTGTCATGGCATGGAAGGCAGTCAACACAGGAATTAATCCATGATGTTGGAGATCGGAATTTGTGGAGAAGCATGATTGCCCATGCCAGCCGGCAAGGCACTGGATGATGATGATGATGCACAAACATCTTTTGATTTTGTCTTCTCATAATGTGGCCATTCTTCATCTTCTTCTGCCCTTTATCACTCATGGGGCATCAACAAACATATACAGCATAAATATTTGCACTGAGGTCAAGTCTACTGAATTAGTGCAGAAGTTTCCCAATATGGACCAAATGATTATGGAGGATGCTGGCAGTGAAGCTGAAATCAGATTTATTATCACAATAGCCAAAGAAGTTTTCACAGAGAAACAAGTTAGTTAGTTAGTTAGTTAGTCAACAGATCATCCTCATTGCACATTGAACCATTCAGTCCATAAGTGCTCGGATCCCCTCCTCAGCAAATCCCGCAGCGTGTAGTGGCTAATGACATCAGTTCTGTGTTGGTTTATCAATCTTCTTTGGCTTCCTGCGTAGTGTTCTTGTTTGGCCACCCCTCTTTTGATTTGCTGTTCTCGCAATCTGACCATGGTTGCAGATTCACAGTCATCACTTGGTTCTCGTACACGTCTTACTTCTCGTAGAGCATTCAGAATATCAGCCTGGTCCATGGCGCGTCTGCCCTCCACCTTAGCCTTACCTGCGAGCTTGTCAGCCCGCTCATTTCCTTGTACTCCCACATGCCCTGGCATGAAAATGAAACTAATCTTTGTCAGCCGAGACCGCTCCAGAGACAGCAACCACTCTCTTCAGATCCACCCCATCTCTATTCTCTTGAACATGCTCATTGAGTCACTAAGGAAACATGCCCTTTTGAATGTCTGTGTCTCGAGCCATGTTATTGCTTTACTTACTGCCATAACTTCCATAGTCAGGCTACTTGTGGTCTCAACAAAAGCACCAGAGTTCTCCTTCACAATTCTCCCTCCGGCCAGCGCCGTGAAGACCCATGAGCTTCTCACATGTCGGATGACTGACCCATCTGTGTAGATGACAGCATCACCGCCTAACGAATTCTCGAAAATCAATGCTTGTACTTCCGCCTCCACAGCAGCCGGATTTTCTTGTCTGCATTTTCTGTCTAGTTGGATGCAAACTGAAAAGGACGTACAGAAATCTGTTGGCACTTGTACCCACTCCTCGCCAGGTTCTAAGTCCTCCAGTGAACACACCTGTTGAAGAATGTCTTCGGCTTGACCCATCCACGACCTTCCTCTTTTTAACCTGCTGCCCTTAACCTTCCTAATATCACTATGCGGTGGATGTTGTGTGTTTGCGTTAACTCTGAGGTAGACACGTGCTCTGAAAATTTGTAGTCTGTCTTCAATGGTTGGAAAATCAAGAAGGTAGCGTATCGCCCTGCATGCTGTATCTCTTGTACATCCAAGAATAATGCGCATAGCTTCGTTTTGTATCCTTTCCATCCTTTCTATCTGCTTACGGCTGAGTGTCAGGATTACCATCGCATACTCAAAAACAGACATGACCAGACCCTCATATAGGAGGCATAGATGGCGCTGCTCACAGTTTGCTGTGAAACCCCGCTTGGCCTTTGTTATCACCTGGTCTATGTGCTCGTTATAAGCAAGGCTTCGATCAAATCGTATCCCCAGGTAATTCATTGCCTGCGTTCTTTCCAGTCTCTGAACACAGATTGACAGTTGGTGTTGGAGTGTTGACAATATGATTATTCAAAGAGAACCATGTCACTGTTGCCTTTGTTGGGTTGACCATTGCCCCAGCTTCAGCACACCAAGTACTTATGCGATTGAGTTTGGTTTGCAGTTCCACAGCAACCTGATCTCTATCCTTATCCTGACGATACATTAAAACATCGTCGGCATATGACAATGTCCTCCCAGGTCCAGTGATCTGCTCGCTGGTGATTCTCACTGTGTCCCACTGAGGCGTTGAACAGCACCAGAGATAATGGTGATCCCTGTGTTAGTCCAGGATATATTGTTGTTGGTTCTGACGTCCAACTGCCACATCTAAAAACTACTTTCCGTTGGAAGAGGGCTGCAGCAATCCAACTAAGGAGGAACTGACTTATTTTGAGTTCAAGAAGCTGAAGCATTAAAACATCCAATGGTACTCTGTTGTACGCGTCCTCAAGATCAATCGCTGCAGCAAAGGTTTCAATGCCTGAGTGGAAACTTTCATAGACGTCATGGGCAAAAACTGCTGCATTGGTCCAGGTTTCTCTTTTGGGACGGTACCCATCTAGGGTAGGTGGGAAAACACCTTGCCTCTCTAGCTGGCTTGATATTTTTCTGGCAATTAACTTCTCCAGCAGCTTGCCTATTGTATTCTGCATGGTGATTATTCGATATCCCTGAATTTTTGTGTGGTCTTTGCCAGGCTTCGGCAAGGGAATCAGATAGCTGTGTAACCACTCCTCCTTGATGCTAGCACTCCTTA
Organism: Cepaea hortensis; assembly: GCA_963921405.1. Classification (NCBI taxonomy): domain Eukaryota; kingdom Metazoa; phylum Mollusca; class Gastropoda; order Stylommatophora; family Helicidae; genus Cepaea; species Cepaea hortensis. The sequence goes on along the minus strand of OY992876.1, from coordinate 109,655,248 downwards.
TACTGTTGTTGTACATGTCTGCTAGTTTCTCTAGCTCGTTGTTGGTACACCTATTGATGTCGTCATATCTTATGCCATCTGGCCCTGGAGCGTTGTTTTTTTATCGTCTAAGCACAGCCTTGATTTCTTTCACTGTCACTGTGTCTTCATCCGAAATGTTCTGGGCCTTACACCTGTCTGAGGTGACCTCCTTGGCAAGATTTCAGCCTCTCATGTCTGTCCGGTTGCTCTGCTCTAGATAGTGTTCGAAGAGGGCTTTGCCCTTGTTCTCGTCAGTCCACTGCCAGATGATGTCAGCACCTTGGAAGTCTTATTCTCTTATTCTTGACTACCCCACTCATGCTTTTATGTAGTTGCCAGAACAATTTCAGTGACTTGTCTGTGCTTACTCTTTGACATACCTCTGCCCATTTTTCACCTTTAACCACCTTAACCAGTTTTTTTAAATAGCTTACTTTTGTGTGCATCTCTCTTTCTAAGTGCATGCAGGGACCAGGATGGGCAACTCTGTTCTTCATGGCGTTTTGCCATTTCCTTATAGCACTACGCTTATCCATCCAGGCCTTCTCCACCTCAAAATTCCACCAGGGTGGCTGCTCCCGGCTGTTTTTCCTGCCCTGAAACTTTCTGTGCTTGTCGCGCCTTATTTTACTCACCACATCTTGCCCTGTACTGTCATACTGGAAAGTCTTGACCGCTGACTTGTGCTGCCTGGTTCTGCCTTTCTCCTCTATTATGCTGCAAGGGTGGTGGTCGCTGCTGTGGTACCCTAGGACACCCCATCTACACACTGTAGTGAGTGAAGGAGAAACCAGCGCCAGAACAATAGCACTGTCTATATACAAATATAATACAAACCAGGTCAATGGTTTCAAATGCAATCTCGAGCTCCACCCCCTGTGTGTTGGAGGAAATGTTTCCCCATGATCTGCCTTTAGCGTTGAAATCGCCCATGGGGATGCAAAGGTAGTGACACTGCCATCTATCATGCTTGTCATAAGAGGCAACTATGGAGGGTTGAGTGAGACTGGTCAACTGGTCACATAGACAACTGTAGTTGCAGAATCCCACCAATCATGGACAAGTCTACAAAGGGCTTGACATGAGTTGGTTGGTTGAGGACCTAAGATCCATTGATAGAGGAAAGGCAGTAGAAGAAGTAGAAATCTGGCTAGTAGCACTATACAGCGCTGAAACACACTCTAAACTGAAAGATTAATCTGAGCTGGTTTGTTATTTGCTGGATGCAAAGAGTAAGCCAGACATAAAAGAAATAACAAATTCTTGAAGATGTTGAAGCAAACAGACAAACAGTGAAAGATATGCAAACACATAGGCTATCCTGGCCAGCTCACTCACTAAATGGAGGTCTACTACTGACAAAACTGTAGGTCAACATCCTTGGGAAAGGCTCAGCAGGACATTCAAGAAACAACATCACACAGCAGTCAAGGACACTGGGGCTGAGGCTGAACTGAAGAGACATGCTGAAACCAGGAGATAGTGAAGCGGCATGACCAGATGACTTTAATATCAGTCTTCAGACTGACTACAGGACCCACACCGGAAGAGGCTCATTCATCGGGGAATTGGCAGGCCTCGTCTACACTCAACCCAAATAGAAAAATGTAGGCAGACTTTCAATCAGGCTGCCACTGATATCATCAGCATGGGCACTCTTTGCTGGCTCTAGAAGAAGGCGAGAGAGCACACGTGGGAGTATCTCAAGCACAATGACTTTGATCCCTGATTTTACATTCAATAATGTGTTGATGTCGATGCTGCAGCAGTTCTCTGGCAGAAGATTACAAATAACAAACATGTGCAACAAATGTTTAGTCAAGGTAAGATTCATTATCATCATGTGCCATGCCAATAAGTGTGGGCGGTCATGTTTTGTCATGTCACACGATCACCAGAGTCGTGGATCAGCTCTGTATTTTTGTCTTGACCATGCCACGTGGCCAAGCCATCCAGATATTTACTTCTCTGCCTTCCCCTTGTTTTTTCCCTCAATCTTGCCAGTTGTCACCAAGTTCTCTAAACTGTCTTCTCATAACATGCCCAAAAAGTTTTGACTGTCTACATCTAATTTCTCTAACCAATTTACAGTTTTAATTTGCTTCTTGTAGGACTTGCTCATTGGTTTTTATATCTGTCCATGGTATTCTTTGTATTTTAATCAGAAACCACATTTCCACTGCCATTAGATGTTTTTCAGCTTGTTTGTTCATTGTCCACATTTCACATCCATACAAAAGAACAGGTTCTTTTTTAGTACATGCACACTATTTATAGTAGTGATGGTCTGAATTGTGCGTGTGGGTTAACTTTCCCTATTAACAGTGCCCTCGCCATCAGACGAACCCACTCCGACTTCAGAGGTACTTGTAATTAATGTCCCCAAACCAAGGATGACAGGTCAACATTTTAGTCCAGCTGTCCGGTGTAGGGGTTGAATCGCTTAACTTGGCATCAGCACACCAGATGTTTAAGAACACGCGTTCTTATCCATTTGGCCATGCGGACCTGCGTACAGGTTCTATGTACCACTTCAACAAGTTTCCTTCATGCAAATAATACCTTCACCTACCTTAAGCTAGTGAAGATAACATTACCAATTTGACAATCAAGTCATAAAGTAAACAAATACCTGTTCTTTTCCATCAGCCACATTTGTTAAATATTCTATTAGAGCCAGGCCTGTGATATTGCTGGCATTCGAGGTCATGTAGTATAAGCGGTTCTCTGTCTCCATGACCATGAAGACAGGTGTAGGCAAGAAAGACATGGCAATGTTGTTAACTGTCTCACTGCTGTCCATCCACAGGAACTGAAACTGGCTGAAAGCAAATAAAAGGTGAGGTGTGGCTGGACGGTATGTGGTGTCATGTAGAGGTAGTAACTCTCATGGTGGTGGTGGTGGTGGTGGTGGTGGTGGTGGGTGAGAAGGGAAATAGTGTGTTGTCATGACCCAGTTCTGAGCTGGTTTGTGAGCTCTGATCACAGTCACGCCTTATGGCATGAAACCCACGGTCATGTGCTGGTCAGGTGACACGTGTCTCCTAAAAGCATCATTCTGAGGACGACTGTAGTCCAAGCCGGATGGGTCAAGATTGATTGTGGCAATGGCACATTCACAGTGCCGCTTTTATGATTTCTTCTTCTTCTTCTTCAGCTTTCCGAGCCCTTGAGGTTCTTTGCTGCAAATACAATCCGTCTCAATTCGTCTCTCTGGTGGACCTTCTCTTGCCAGTCGTTGATTCCAAGTGCTTGTAGGTCTGTACATGTATTATCTCTCCACCGTCCTCTTGGTCTACCTCGGGGTCTACGGTCATTTATTTCCTGAGTGTAAGCGAGTTTTGTTTCCCTATTATCTTCCATTCTTTCTATATGCCCCAGCCATTGTAGTCTATTAGCCTTCATGATACCAGTGATTAGCGGGGACTTAAACAGATCATAAATGTCTTTGTTACTTTAGTTTTATTTATTCTCTAATCAATTTACAATTTTCATTTGTTTCCTGTAGTACTTGGTCATTGGTGTTTCTGTCTGTCCATGGTATTCTTTGTATTCTCCTCAGAAACCTCATTTCTGCAGCCATCAGATGTTTTTCAGCTTGACTGCTCATTGTCTAAGTTTCACATCCATACAAAAATTCAGGCTCTATGTAGCACCTCAACACTCTTTTTCTTGTTTTAACTTACATCTTTTTATTGGTCAGTATGTTTTTCATCTTGCTAAAGGCTACTTTTGCCATGGCAATTCTTGTTCTAATCTCTTCAAGGCATCTCCCATCAGATGTTATGACTGTTCCAAGATAATTGTACCGATTGACTTGTTGAAGAATATTCCAGACAAGAAACCAGGCAGGACCAGACACACAAGTTCACCTTGGTTGTCTACCGCAGTCCTGCTTCTGTTTTAGCCATCTATATCACGTTCTGGATATTTCATTCCATGTGTTTATTAGTAGTTCCACACACTCTTCAATTTCATAATTAACTCTTTTGTCCCAGCCAGCTGTTAAATTAACCCATTGCTTAGGAGCCAACATCGTGACTCTTTCTTAGGTTCGTACCAGAATATGACCAGTGTTGCCAGTAGTGGGTTGTGCCCAATCTTTAAACCTCAAATCCCGAAACAACCAAATAAATCTATATTGTGCAAATTGCATATGTTTGTAGACCAATCAGCACTCGATGGAAGAAGTGGTCAGCATCTCCCCATCCACCTTGACTTCCCATTACATTTCTTGATACCCATTGTAATCTGGGTTGACCTGGGAGATCAGGATAAACAATATGCCTTGAAAAGGCACATGAGCACAGTGGAAGCAGGCCAGCATGTAAGCCACTGCACTATTGTGGTTCCCTTCTCTTTCATACAGTGATTATTTCTCCATAACAGATGTCTGTAACTAACAAATTTAAGATGGAACTCAATTAAGAGAGTGAGGTCAACGCTGCCTAACTCTCCTCCACTGAAATCAAAGTGATGTGCAAGATGTACTTCCATCTCATCTCAGTCCTGTCTTCACTGTGGCAGACATTTCAGTGTTAAAACAGACCATTTTCTGGTGAATAAATTCAACAAAACACTACCTGTAAAATCTGACTCTCTGGCCAAAAGCCACTTCCTCAAACATGTGAAACAACCTAAAATGGATCGGGAAAGAAAAAACAGAAATTAACATACAATAAAACATAAGATCTGAAAATGGATAGGCAGACTGTCAGTTTGATCACAGAGATGTCTATGCAATCATTTGACAATTTCCCAACATTGTTTAATCACCGCAAGACACGTCTAATTGTACACTGACTCACTGATCTCCAGTTTGTTCTCACAGAAACCAACATCAGTACAACTGCCATAATTACAGCATTATTGTTTCTCGTGTATTAAACAGAAACGTCTGTTTGTGTCAGGTCTTAGTCAGATATGACTGAGCTACCATATAACAGTAGACGGTACTACCTGCTTTCTGTTAGCGCCGAACGTTGGGCGGCGCTTACCAAACCCGACACCCCACATTGTGCCAACGGCTTCGGGCGGAAGAGCGCAATTGGGAGGGTACAAGCCTTACCCTGGTGCGAGGAAATGCAACCTAAAGACAAAGTGTCATGGCAGGGCAGACCAGGCCCTAAGCCTTGGTTGGCGGTTGGTCTAGGATTGAAGCTCCGACAGGCGGACAATTAGAGCATTGCTTTGCTGATCCGGCAGCTTCTGCAGCTTGTCTTGTTCCAGATGTAGAGGTGTTACCTTTCCTCTGGAATGAACTAGGCAGGCCGAGAGAGGGATCATGCTGCATGGGCAACACATGATCTCTATATTTTAGCCCAGGCTTTGTGCTATGGAGAGGCAATAACTCCATCCCTTACACCCTATCGTCTGTCAAGACGGCAAGGTGCCAATGATGATAGTATTAAACGTATACATGATTCACTAAGTACATATATTTTACCCCCATAGCTTGTACTTTCATCATCACCGACGCAAAATTCCAACTCCTGACCTTCTAACAGAAGGAGCTCTAGATATGTATGTACATACATACTTTCACAGACACGTGTGTACATTCATACATATCTAAACTCGAGTAAGACCAGTCTACTCTAGCAAAAGAAAGGTGCTGAAGATGGAGGCAACTAGCCTGAAGGCACACCATAGCAATCAGAATGGCCCACAAACATGCTAGTGAACGAAAGAAGATGATGTCACTGCTAAAAACTGTACATGACGACATTCAGCTGTAGAATAGCTTCTCATACTTCAGGTTACCTATTGTACCTAAAGGTTTATATACTATTTGTGGCTCTAATCCCATGCACAAACGTGTCTATCACTGATTCATTCAGGTAGCTTGTGTTCAGGCAAGCGATGGCTAAACCAACAATGATTCTATGCCCAGACACAAAGACAACTGATCACAAACATCACAAAGTGGAAGCTGACATTACTGGCCTCATTGTGAGAAGACAAAAATGAGAAGATTCAGGATGACAGCGAGGGAAGATTCTTGACAGTCTTTTATCATGGCATGAACATACTTCAGTACATGAATTGACACATTATGTTGGAGATTGCAAGATGGTAAGGAGCACTACCATCCACGCCAGTTGGCAAAGTATTTGATATTGAGGTGATCAACAATATCTGCCATTTATAATTCACGATGACTTGTTGCTTCCCACTCTCGCACGCTCTGTTATCTGCCTAGATAACATAACAGGTTGGTTGCCACTCCTGCCAAAGGTTGAGAGAATTGTCAAAATCAACAAACCATTGTAGTTGTACCGACTCTTTCTGTCCCAGACAGTCGCTAAATGAACACAACCTATATGAGTTATTAACCAAAATCTGTCTGTCCCAGACAGATGTTACATAAACACAACCTTATGAGTTATTAACTGAAATCTGTCTGTTACATAAACACAACCAATATGAATTATTAACTGAAATCTGTCTCAGAAAACTGTTACATAAACACAACCAATATGAGTTATTAATTTAAATCTGTCGCAGACAATTGTTACATAAACACAACCAATGTGAGTTATTAACTGAAATCTGTCTCAGACAATTGTTACATAAACACAACCAATGTGAGTTATTAACTGAAATCTGTCTCAGACAACTGTTACATAAACACAACTAATATGAGTTATTAATTTAAATCTGTCTCAGACAACTGTTACATAAACACAACCAATGTGAGTTATTAACTGAAATCTGTCTCAGACAATTGTTACATAAACACAACCAATATGAGTTATTAATTTAAATCTGTCTCAGACAACTGTTACATAAACACAACCAATGTGAGTTATTAACTGAAATCTGTCTCAGACAATTGTTACATAAACACAACCAATGTGAGTTATTAACTGAAATCTGTCTCAGACAACTGTTACATAAACACAACCAATATGAGTTATTAATTTAAATCTGTCTCAGACAACTGTTACATAAACACAACCAATGTGAGTTATTAACTGAAATCTGTCTCAGACAATTGTTACATAAACACAACCAATATGAGTTATTAATTTAAATCTGTCTCAGACAACTGTTACATAAACACAACCAATATGAGTTATTAACTGAAATCTGTCTCTGACAATTGTTACATAAACACAACCAATATGAGTTATTAATTTAAATCTGTCTCAGACAACTGTTACATAAACACAACCAATGTGAGTTATTAACTGAAATCTGTCTCAGACAATTGTTACATAAACACAACCAATATGAGTTATTAATTTAAATCTGTCTCAGACAACTGTTACATAAACACAACCAATGTGAGTTATTAACTGAAATCTGTCTCAGACAATTGTTACATAAAGACAATCTGTATGACTTATAAACAGAACTCTTTCTGTCCCAGACAGGTGTTATATGAACCCAATTTCTGTGAGTTAACTAACTGAACTATTTCTATCCAATAACTTTTCTATCCCAGACAGCTGGTACATTAACTGAACTCTTTCTGTCCCAGTTATTCTGTGCATCATCATCATCATCATTTACCATTGTGGGCAGCACAGGTGATCATTTCCCCCCACATCCCTCTGTCTTTGGTTTGGTAAGTCCGACCACTTGATGAGGACATTCAACTATCATTGCTGCAACTGGCCCAGCAAAGCTTGGGTTTATGCCCTACAGCTCAACACTATGTAGTAATATACACAAGTGTTTATCAGCTGTGCATTGATCCATATATAGTGTTCTGTTCACCAGGATTTGGTGAAGTGACATGACTGCCTGATATCTGTAAGAACTGGACACCTCAGACAGTAAAAGTGTGGTAAATGACCCCTTGACTCGCATTAAGACATATTCAGCATAAAGAACCCTTGTACACGCCTTAAAGTGCATTGGGTACATGGTACTAGACCCACATTTGTGTAGACCAATCGGCAGTTGGTGGGTGATGGGACACCCACAGAGACAATGTTAAACAGTTTCATAAGGAATCATTGCTGCTATGTTCAGGTTCCTATGGGCACCCAACTTGCTTCGTTATTGCGGTATATACAGCTGACCACTCTGCAACTACTGTCAGCAATTCTGATGATGTACTGACTCTTTTTGTATGATGTTGTACATGAAGTCTGCTCTCGGAAGCGGAGAATCATTCCAAGACAAGCAAAAACACCCCTAATGATGCTCATTCATTCCTTCATTCAGTAGTGTGTCCCTTGCAGAACCTCGCTTCCATAACAACCTTCCAGAAAACTTCTCGGTCATAAGCAAGATGTCCCGCGTCTAATACAACCATCTGGAGATCATCCGCCAATCCTGCACCCATCTTCTCTTTGGCCTTCCTCTTCCTCTCTTCCTGGGCATATAAATGAAATGTTTTGCATATCCTTTACAGGACATCGCTGTCAACATCAGCATCTTTCAGCTGTTTGTTGATTTCTTGGCAAGATTACACTCAGTAGTTTGCCATTGCTTTCTAAGCGGCCGGCTCACATACCCCGTAAGTTACCGACGCAATTCGAGCCACTGCTGATTCTCACCGTCGTCACATTACCTACGAGAGTATACGAGATTACGGAGAAAAGTTGCCAACCTCTAGGCCAGGAAGCCGGCTCCCAGGCATATACCCCTCCATGATTGTTCTCTCTAAGCTTTCATGATGTTTCAAGTGACCAAAATATTTCCATTTTCTTTGTTTTATTGTCGTTAGTAGCCAACCTTCTCCAATATTCAACTCTTGTCGTATGGATGCATTTGTTCTTTTCTGTATTCACGATATTCTTAGAACCTGTCTATAGCATTTATATTCAAGGGCATTTATACGCTAACGATGTTACTGCACCATAATGGTGGGAATCTCATAACAATGGAATGACAACAACATACATCCCTTCTGTTACCTGGCACTTGCTGTAGAGGCATCTGTAAGGTCCTCAGGGTGGACCACCAGAATGACCAGAAACTTGACTACAGTGGCCAGATCATTTAAGCTCTGGCCTGATACCTTAGGAAATGTAGCATACTGCTCCCTGTTGACAAACTGTTGTAGTGAGGATGCTGTAGCTGCACCATCTGTGGCTGGAAGTAGGAGAATCTTATGTTACAACTCATGACTAACAACTTAAATGTACTGATTTATTTGGTTGTTTCGGGATTTGAGGTTTGAATATTGAGCACAACCTGTTACTGACAAGCTCAAACGAGATCGAAACTCAAGTCTAGTCTTCCAATCTGACGTAGACAGGGCCCAAGGTTCATACGGGAACACGATCAGCATTTCCAGTAGTGGGTTGTGCTCAATCTTCAAACTTGAATGTATGCCAGAGACAAAGGCTGGCAGCCATGGAAGCACAGTGGCTAGATACTCACATGCCAGCCAGTGGTCATGGATTTCAATCCTCATTGTGGCAGATTTTTACAATTCACTTGGGCTTCCAGGTTGATCCAGGATGGCAGTCTGTTCTGCTTGCTCTTTATTATCTTCAATCAGCAAGGTGTGCACACAGGTTTTCCACGTTTTTCACCCTTGACTAAGAATACTAAGGATCACCAATACCGAAACATCCAAACATACCTATGACTGCAAAAAGACATAATAAATAGCATATTTACACCAACCCTATGCTACAAATGTCAAACTTGAACATTATCCAAATCACACTTATGAAAAATCAACACCTGTGAGATGAGATACTTGAGGAAAGCTGCCAACCTGACAATCCGAGATCAAATAAGAAATATCAGAAAATACAATTTGATCAACACTTTGTGCCACATATATTGAAAGACAGAAGATCAAATGGTTTGGCCATCTCATTAGAATACAACACTATCAACTACCAGCACTGAACCTACATCAAAGAAGATCTGCTATAAGAGCAAGAAGACGCCTTAGAAGAAAATGGATTGACAACATCAAAGACATTGTACAATCACATGAAATGACACTATCCAGTGCAACTCACTGCGCTGGAACGCCAATTATTCCTCCCCATGACTCTTGACAGCATAAGTGGTGGCTGCTGCTGCTGCTGCCTGCTGCTGCTGCTGCCTGCTGCTGCTGCTGATGATGATGATGATGATGATGATGATGATGATGATGATGATGATAATGATGATGATGATGATGATTTTGACTTAAAAGGCTAGACATGCAATACACTACTTCAGTCTAAATCAGGGGTGAGGCAGGTATACCTCCATTTTCTGATTTTGTAAAATCCCACATCATCAACACTGAGAATTAAACAGGACCTTCTAGACTCAGGGGCAGATTCTCTCAATCTAGCCACTCATCCCTCGAAAGATTTTGTAAAATTATTTACGCCAGCCGCAATGAACAGAGATAATACATTGAGACTCACAAAACTAGGTAAAATAATTTATGCCAGCCACAGTGATTACAGATTTTATATTCAGAATCACAAAACTAAGTTTAACAACTATATTCACATTGAAACATACCAAAAGTTATAAATTCACCTCTCAGACATGCTAGCAGTTACGAATTCACCTTTCAAGCCTACTAAAAGTTATGAATTCACCTTTAAAACAAGCCAAAAGTTGTGAATTCACCTTTCAGACATACCAAAAGTTATGAATTCACCTCTCAGACATGCTAGCAGTTACGAATTCACCTTTCAAGCCTACTAAAAGTTATGAATTCATCTTTCAAACAAGCTAAAAGTTATGAATTCACCTTTCAAACATGCCAAATGTTATGAATTCACCTTTCAAACATGCCAAACATTATTAATTCATAACTCAGACAAAACAGAGCTATTATTTTATCTAAAGGCCACACTGAGATCTACCGGCTACCAATGGCTAATCATGTAGTATCACTGGATACCACCATTGTGAACTTGCTCCCACAAGTTCCAAAAAATCTGGTTTCTTGTACAGCTTCCTGACTTACATAACTTGCATGCACATCCCTGGTTCATCCTTGATTCTATTGTACTGCAGATAGCGCGCATCTGTTCAGAACAACTGTGATCTTGATATTCATGCCAAGAGGTCAGTATGGCCAAATACATAAGAGCACTCGCTCTTAAACTGTTGGTGTCCTGACGCTGAGGTAGCGGGTTCAACCCTTTTAATAAAGTCTTAAAAGTTTAGAGGATCGACTTCATTGGACTGGGTTTTATCCCGTATGGCTCAGTCTCTTTCCGCAGGATGGCCTGCCAAAAGCATCACACAAAGCTCAAACTACGTAGCTCCAGCGACGACTCCCTGGAGTCTCAGAGAGAAATGCACTCGTGAACTGTAAGACGTAGCCCAGAATCGAACCTACAACCTTCAAAGCAGAAGGCTGATCCACTTCGCCACAGAGATTCCCCACCGGTCAGTTTTACTAAAATGTTGACTTCTCGTCCTTGACTTGGAGACATAAATAAAGTATCTCAGAAGGTGGAGTGGGTTCACCTGATGACGAGGGACACTGGTAAAGCTAATCCACACACAAAAATAAGTTCAGCGCTTGAGACGTTGTAGTGCTTATATGGACTACACCACCATAGATTTCAAACATGTAAACGTCCCACACACAAAAACCTATCTGTATGGAAAAAAGGCAAGGCAACTAGCCAGAAGCAGTCATTTTCTGATACTGAACATAGTTGTGCAAACAACTCCCAGCTGTCGCCAGCCTAAATGTGAAATCGAGTGATTGAAATTGTTGAATAGAAGTAGTGTGCTAAGTTTCAAGTTACATGTGCCAGATAGTAGATTGTTTACAAGTGCTGAAATGATGCTCTTCAGTATCCAGAACAACCCTCAGCTGGTTGTTATACCGGTGTGGAATGAATGGGTGCTTGTAAAGTTGACCCCAGGATGATGTGACCATGCAAACATCACTCATTAAGCTACATGGCACACAAATATTCTTCTTGTACCTCATCTGCAGCAGACATAAGTGATCATTATTCTCAATGCCTTATGATATTTTTATGAAATTGGTGTTGCTTATATTATTTGTTTTCCACTGGCAAGAATGAGACAGTGGGGAGACGAAGAGGGGATCTGGCCGACGCTCGACGCTCAGAGGGAAGGCAAGATGGACATATAATCAGATTGCCACTGGTACTATTGGTGTTGGAACTCTTCGCTGGCTGCTGAGAATGGGGACGGAGCACTTATGGGAATGCCCCGAATGCTGTCGGTTCCTAAATCAATCAATCAATCAATATGTTTTCCAGTTGCTGAAGCTTTTCACATACATCTTTCTCTGCCTCTCTTGTCAAGTATTTACCCATATATGGCTAACTTCCCTATTCCACCTCTGCTGATGATATGCCCCATACATTCCATTTGATTGTTCCTGACGGTTTTAATGAGTGATCTTGTAACACCTGCAGCATTCAGTACCTCAGCTTCTCTGTCCATGGTCTCCTCAACATTCTTATCAATAACAATATCTCCATGGCCTACATTATCCTCACCATTTCATGTCAAGCTTAAGAATGGAGGTGGAGGCAGTCACTGCGGCTCTCCGCTGGATGGAGAATACGACACACACACACATCGTGATTGTAACTGACTCAGAATCAGAAAGCATGCTGATGAAGGTGAGGACGGGCAGGCTTCGTGCGGAGTGGCTTGCTTCGCTTCGGAGGTCACGGGTGACAAGCATCGTCTGGATCTTTTCTCCGGGGCATGCCGATGTGCTGGGAAATGAACAGACGGACAGATTAGCTGGCTCTGCAGAACTTGGTGGAGTATTGATACATGACAAGGCAGACATGGTTGCGGCCTTGTGGGAGCACGTGTACACCTCGGAGGAGCAAATGGATCACCAAGGTCTGGCAAGAATGAGACAGTGAGGAGTGGCGAGGGGATCTGGCCTCGCTCAACGCTCGGAGGAAAGGCGAGACAGACATATAATCAGATTGCTACTGGTACTATTGGTGTTGGAACTCTTCGCTGGCTGCTGAGAATGGGGACGGAGCACTTATGGGAATACCCCGAATGCTGTGATGTCGATTCCTAAATCAATCAATCAATCAGTCAAGAAATCACATCCATACAGTAGTACAGACCCACAGACAACTTTTCAGCAAGCAGATTTTCATACTTGTCATAATACACATCTTTACTCATGATGATACACATCTTTACTCATGATGATGCACATCTACACTCATGATGATACACATCTATACTCACGCTCATATTCATACATCCGTCTGTCCTTCACAACAAGCACAGCTGGATAGCTCTGTATGTTCACATTCTGAAAACAAATGCGAGCAACATCTAACATGTACTATATGCATTGTACCAATCATTCAGTACAGATGATGCTTGTTCTGTTAGTTAAGACCAAACTCCATGCTTGCTGACAACATGCAAACTCTGTCTGGCTGGACAGACATTGTGAAGCCTACATTTAATAGGCCAATGCTCTAAACATGCGGGTGTGTTTATGTAATGGTTAGGACGCTTCAATGACAATGACAAGAGCATGGTTGGACGAGTGTTTGGTGCCAGATCTCACTTCTCGGGAAGACTGACCACCTATTTCCCCATGGACTCAGGCCTACACAAGAGTGATGGTCTTAACACTAGCATACCCCAGCATGTTCCTTCCTGCCTTGGGGCTTTGTTCTTTTTTTTTAAAAACATCTTAAAAGTCGAGAGGATCGACTTCATTGCACCAGGTAGATCCCATATGGCTCACTCTGTCTGCAGGGCGACGTGCCAAAAGCGCCGCACAAATTTAAGGCTGGAAACACAACAACCCTGTGGCGAAGGGGTTACGGACGCAGTTCATAATTCTGCATACCCACGTTTGAAACACAGCTGTATTGGTTTTCTATGAAATGGTATGGGTGCCGATCGTTCAGAAAGAATTGGCAAACTACTGAACGTAAACTTGCCCAGGAATCATGAACACCCAAACAATGCTGGGGTTGACTGCTGTGTCCTATAAAGGACATGCAACTAACTTAACTATCACAGCCTGGAATTCTGAGATAAGTAGCAAAACATTTTTTTTTAATTTTCATTTTCTCTTCATTGTTTTAATGTTTTCATATTTTTATTCTTCTCATCCAGTTCTTATGCCTTAATGTAGTCACTGGAGGGTCTTCTCCATGATTATATGTAGTGTTTTGTGTATGTATTTGTTTGCTGATGAAGGTTAGTCACCGCAACGTCCTGCATTTTTCATAATTCTGTTCTGTAAAGCTACATTACTTTGTGTTATTTTATATTGTTTACATTTCCACAGCTTTAGCACAGTTCCACTAATTGTATTCATATTTTAATTACATCAGCTTGGACACACAGACGGGCTACAGGGAAGAGGTACAGCATACTACAGCAGTGCATTCAACAAGCAAGCATGCTTAGAGCACCAACAGCTCGCTGTGTACATAGATGAAATTGAACTTCTTTCATCTGTACATTCAGCCAATCATACATTCAGAGAGCTCGTGAACAAACTTCAGGCTGTACTTGTTCAACCTTAGCTTTAACTCTTAACCACCAAAAGACTGCGGATGTGGATTTTGTAGCAAGTGACATGAGCTCCCAGGCCAACCCAGCCTTACATGGGTACCAAACAATGTCCTGGGAAGTAAAAGCTGCCAGTGTGATACTGACTACATAGGCCACTAGTGACAGTTTGTCTATACAATTACAGGTCTAGCACTGTATGTCCAAATCAAAGGCATGTAAACTGGTTCTTTACGTCACTTCTAATGACAAACAATGTCTTCACCAGTAGTTTTCTCAAGCACAGGGAATTCAATGAGAAGGCAGTTTTATTTTCCACTTGGTTGTGAGCAATGTCTTGTAGGAGTGCACAATGGGAGTAAGTCTGTTTGTGTGTTGTTTGTGAGAATCTGGTGGACTGATGCATGGCCTGTGCTTCTACTATAGCACTCAGGTCCCTTCTTCAACAGCCAGCAAAGAGTCATACTGCTAATCGTTTCAACTGCCATCTGACTAAAAGTTCTCCTAGTCTTGAGATTCATCCAGAACCCCTGCTGATCCCCCGCCATACCATTATCTCCACATACAGGTTTTCAGTTTGTTCGCCCACTTTCTCAACCTGTCCCACATGCGCCCAATCAACTCTCACTTGTCCATAGGTAATCTACCATGGAGAGGTGCATTCCCTGCCAACCCATCAGCCTGTTATTCCCCCAGACTCCCACATGACCAGGGCAGAAACTCCACACAATTCTCACAATCTGTGACCTCTGACACGAGGCAAGCCATTCTACATGAAACATTCCTTTCTCCACTTTGGATCAGAAAAGTAGAGAACAACTAACACAATTACTAATAATCTACAAACATTCATTAACAAGTTCATGCACTGAATACAAGAACTAAAATGGTATGACAGAACCACAAATGTAGAAGTTAGGAAAGAACAAGACAACAAATCAAGAGATGAAAAAACATGCTGGTACTGCTTAGGAACAGAGAACATTTGTTAATAGTGTGACTAGAAAGTTCTTTTCCTGAAACCCAGAATGCAAAATAAACAGAAGAGACCTAAAAACACACGTGAAGGGAATTAGAGGCAGAGATGAATAATATGGGGAGCACACGATCAGGGCTGCAGGATACAGCAAAAGATAGTGCTGCTAGCAGTGAGTTGGTTGAGGGCCTATCCTACAATGGGGGGATAAAGGGCAGAGACAGCAACATCAGTAGAAGAGGAGGAGGAGTAAGTATGTGAAGAAACACTGAACCACTTACCTCAACAATGTTTCTTGCCCCATAATAGAAGTAAGAATGGAGTAAGTATGTGAAGAAACACTGAACCACTTACCTCAACAATGTTTCTTGCCCCATAATAGAAGTAAGAATGGAGTAAGTATGTGAAGAAACACTGAACCACTTACCTCAACGATGTTTCTTGCCCCATAATAGAAGTAAGAATGGAGTAAGTATGTGAAGAAACACTGAACCACTTACCTCAACAATGTTTCTTGCCCCATAATAGAAGTAAGAATGGAGTAAGTATGTGAAGAAACACTGAACCACTTACCTCAACAATGTTTCTTGCCCCATAATAGAAGTAAGAATGGAGTAAGTATGTGAAGAAACACTGAACCACTTACCTCAACGATGTTTCTTGCCCCATAATAGAAGTAAGAATGCACTGCAAAAGAATCTGCTGCCTGTGAGTATAATTTCTGTAGAAGTTTCAACACATAACACATTCATATGTTGCTGTAACAAAAAGCAAGCGTGTCTCAGACAGGTCAAATTATTTCCCAGGTTTACTACCCCTTTTGGGAGGGGGAGGCTTCACCAAAGGGATCATGTTGTATGTGGGGGTCTATTCTGTTTATCTTCTTCTGTGTTCATCCGGAGTGTTTTTTCAGACATAACTGCATTGTGTCTGGTTAGGCCCCCTTGGGCCAAAACCCTTAGGCCAACACATCCATTTTAGCTTGCGTTTTTTAACCAGGTTAGCATTCCTGGGGGACTCTCACTGTTGTGGTGCCATCCACATCCCAGCTGATCAAGTTAGAATGGTCAAAGACATCATGGTCAACCTTCAAGGGAAGGCAGGAGCAGACCATGGGCATTCCTCGCCATCCAAGGAGGCTTCCATAATTGCAGAGCCGGCACATTGCGCTCTGGTACTGGGCTCACCCAAGTAATCGCCACGTCCTGCTCATGGCGGCTTTAATTCCTCACTTCCATGTATTGGGTATTTCGTTCGCCACTGGCCACTCCCCACACAAACCAGGAACAGTCAGTCTGCAGATGACATCCACTCAGCAAGCTTTCGCTTCGAACTTCCATGTAATGGATTCGCTAACCAAGTGTTCCATTTTGTGCTAATGAGACGTTTTTTCACCTTAGTTTGCAGACGACATCCACTCAGAAAGCTTTCACTTCGAACTTCCACATGATGGATTCGTTAGCCAAGCGTTCCATTTTGTGATAATGATATGTGTTAATGAGACGTCATCCACTCAGCAAGCATTCGCTTCGGACTTCCATGTACTGGATTCGCTAGCTAAGCGTTCCATTTCATGTTGAGACATTTTTCCACGTCTGACTGTGCACACTCAATGAGTTTAAATACATACTTGCATTCCAACCATTGCGTGCGGCTGGGAAGCTTTTTCCGCTCATGAGGTAGGATGCATGTGCTGTGCAGCGGAGGGCGAGTAATGACCAGGCCCTCTCATCCGGGGATCCCTCATATCCCTCGGCTGAGAGCCATAGAACAAGTGTCTGGACCAAGTATGTAGCAGGCTCAACATCTCAACTCCATTCTGCAGTGGGTGAGCATCGGCCCGACCCTCACATCTGGGGGATATTGACTTAGAGGTGTTCAGCCATAACCCTCAGCTGAGAGCTGTAGAATATGTGTCTGGACCAAGAATGCAGTGGCATCGTGCGCCCGATTCGGACTTTATGGATAACTAGCTTTGACTGCCTGTCCCCAGTTTACCTGTAGGGCAACAGGTGTGTGTCTCTCTCTGTCTGGTTCCTATCCCTTGACCTGTCCGACATGTCGCTGTGCTACCATCGGCATAGCTCATGGGGTCATTGGAACACACAAGCCCCTCTATCACGACAAGGTGGAGACACGTCAGAGGGGATTCTGTTTATCTAAGAAGCATGAAGCACTTTAAAACTACCATTCCATTTTGCTTGTGGGACACATTTTCTTTAAGTAAATCTCACTGGTTCCCGTGAATATGAGGAAATCTGAAAGAATGTACGTCGATAATTCAGTTGTTAAAATCTGCAAATTCCGTAATTCAGAATTGTCTCAGGGTTTTCGCTGTCTCAATTTTGAGACAACTATAACATCCGATCACAACTAGAGTGATAATTCATTCCATCCGCTCTCACTGAGAAGACAAAGTCGGTCCTGACCCAGAGGTATTCCATGCTTGATCTCTGCAAGGCAACTTTGATCTATCTCAAAGTCCTGTAGGCTTGTCATTCTTATAATTAAAAGATTCCCCTTTTTGCACAGATGGTGACGAGGAGAGAGCAATATCTAGTCAAACAGAACCATATCCAAAATCAACCAGAGATCCCTGTGCGACTCTAGATTATATCTCCCTACTTTAAATGCCATCCTCTTGCATGTTCGTCTTCGACCTTTTCTTCTATTACGATTGCTCAAATCTGTTTCATTTGTCAAGCTTTGATATTGGTTTGTAATAAGGAATTTACTTCAGGGCTCTCTTTGCCACGAAACAGTCAAAGAAACATACTAACAAACAAATAGAGAAAAACAGAATTAGAGAGGCAGAAAAACAAAGAAATACAATGACAGAGAATGACATAGTGAAGCAGAGAAACAGATAGCAGAGAGAACAACAGAGACATAAAGAAACAGAAAATGAAACTACAGAGAAAGGGAGATAGAGAGGGAGAGTGAAAAACAGAGACAGATAGGCAAACAGTGTATGTGATCAGGCCGAAATGTAAAGGATTGGACACCCCAGAAAATAAATGGTAAGACTATGAATAGATGAAAGAGCATGGCACAGAATGGCAAACAGAACACTGAACAACTCACAAACAAATCTTCCTGCTCACTGTCTCCTAGATAGAGAAAAAACACAGAATCATTATGCTGCCAGACTACATCACTGAACATTTCTGCACTGCTCAGTTTACGAACTGCAGGTCTGAAAGAAATAATAACAATAAAATAATTATTTTTGCACAGTTCGCAAATAGTGTGAATAACTGAGTATTTTGGGAGTTGTGGTGGTGCAGTGGCTAGCAAGCTTATCCGTAGTCATGGGTTTGATTCCTGTCCAGGTAGATTGTTTAAATAACCTGAGTTCTGAGGTGAACCCGGTCTAAAATGGGAACCAGAAAATGTCCTGGAGAGTAAAAGTGGGAGTCATGAGGCTGACCACATCAGCCATTGAGTGCAGACTGGTCTATATAAATATGGGGCTAGCACCATATACCCAGCACACCCCAAAGTGTGTAAAAGGGGTTACGGACACATACCGCGTTCAAAACACAACTGTGGGCGTTTTGGCAGCAGACCGCCTTGCGTGGGTTTTTATTAAATATTATGGGTGCCGGTTGTTCAGAAAGTAATGGTAAACTACTGAGCGTAAACTTGTCCAGGAATCACTAACAGCCAAACAATGCTGGGGTTGACTGCTACATCCTGTAAAGGATATGCAACTAACTTACTTAGTATTCCAGACAGTGTGAGAGAGAGACAGAGGTCAAGGAGGACTTGTTAGTGCCCCTCTCTGTCTCAAGATGTAAGTCATGGATCAAATGCCTAGCAAAGAGACAAAAAGATTTTTACGAATTTAGAATGTCCATCTTTCACATCATGGGACGTGTGTTCCACCCTAGACAAGGCTCAAGGGTGCTCATTTCAATAAGATACTAGCCTGTACACTACATGCTTGGTTCATCGTCATTTGCCCTTTATCCCAACTGGAATGTAGGCCTTAACCAACTCAAGCCAAGCCATCATGTCTTTTGCCATCTTCTGCAGTTCTTTCCATGTCCTTCCCATTGTATTCACCTGCCTCTAATTCTCTTTTAATGTTGAAGTGCTACATAGAACCTGTACTTTTGCATTGATGTGAAGCATAGTCATTGGGCAGACAAGCTGAAAAACATCAGATGGCAGTGGAAATGTGGTTTCTGAGGATATACAAAGAGTACCATGGACAGACAGAAAAACAAATGAGCAAGTCCTACAAGAAGCAAATAAAAACGGTAAAATTGATTGGAGAAATTAGACAGAGACAACATTTTTGGGCACGTTATAAGAAGAAATAAACTAGACAACTTGGTGACAACTGGCAAGATTGAGGGAAAAAGTACAAGGGGAAGGCAGAAAAGTAAATAACTGGCTGGTTGACCACACGACATGGTAGAGACAAGAACACAGAGCTGATCCACAACTCTGGCGATCATGTAAGATGGCAAAACATATCCACCCACGCATATCGACATGGCACATGATGAAAATGAATTCTCTTCTCTGTGTTTTAGGTTTCCCTCTATTTCTGTTGCCCTGTATGATCTAGAGAAAGGAGTGTCTAGTTATGCTATTCTCAATGTGTGTTGTATCAAGCGCCAGGATCTTATCCTCACCTCTTGATTCGCCATATGTTTAGTTCTTTCCCTCAGGTAATGCTATCATATCATTTTAGTCCTTCTATAATGTGCATGCACCATTTAATGAATGTTTGTAGTTTATTTATACATGTTTTAGTCTTAGTTTTTAGTTATCGAGAAACTTTTCAGAAGACTGTAATGACAGCAAGTTCTGAAAAGGCCTGCTACATGATAATGATCCATGACTGATGTCTTTGCTTGTACATCCAGTATACACACAATCTGCTATTCTTATATTCTTCAGTGTTCTTTATTTTATCATCATGGGTGGCAGGATAGGAGTATCCATTATCAACGGAGAAGTAAGGTGCCTCTTTCCCTCTGCTAGCGTATTGTATACCTTTGGGCAAGGTGGAGTACCTGTTTAGACCCCCCACCCCCCACGATCAGGGATATGTGCAGCCGTGGGTGCAGGTGGTGGATGAAGTTGAAGACCAGCCGAAAGATAGTTGTAGGTTGTGGTCTTCAACTTCACGAAGGTAGGTAGAGGATCTCTTTTTGGAGACAATGGCTACAGTCATCAACCAGTATGGTCACTGCTAAGAAGGAAAGCAATAGCAAACTACCTTCTTTACAGATGCCTGGAAAATCATGCTTCATCAACTGGATGGTGAAACATGACCGCCCACGCTTATCGGCATGGCACATGATGCTAATAATTTGACCATCTAATAAACAGGATACATCAGCCTGCAGACAGAAGTGACGGAAGGGAGCTATTATTATACACAATATTGTTTGGAGGTCAGCAAGGCTGAATGGATAAGGACGCTAGTTCTTAAACTTCTTATATTCTGATGCCTAGCTAGCAGGATCAACTCCTACACCGGCCAGTTGGAATAAAATGCTGACTTCTCGTCCTTGACTTGGGGAAGTAAATTACAAGTACCTCTGATGTCAGAATGGGACGCCTGATGGCGAGTAGCACTGGTAATAGGGAAAGCTAATCCACGCGCAAAAATCAGTTCAGTGTACTAGAAGTAGCAGAACGTGTATGGACAACGCTTGAGTTCAAAGGAACCATTTTTTTTAAAAAAATACAATATTTACCCTTGCGCTCTTAAAGCAAACTCTACAATGTTTTCCTTGGATCTGTCTCCCTTGTGTGTGAACACTCTGTCACCCTGAATGCTGAAGTATGCACAAGAAACGCATGTGATTAATAGGATATTGCAACACACAGAATACTGAAATATAAACCAGAACTCACATGAACAACACAACACCACAACAGACAAGAGCATGCTGAAACAATGACAAGAAACTCAAATGAGCAACAGGACAACACAACACACAGAATGCTGAACTATTGACAAAGGTTTTCTAACACAACTACTATGCAGCAATTGAGCCTTGGGCCACATTTGATCCTTGCTTCAATTCCCCTGTGTACATGCTTTCAAGCATCTCTCTCCTCTTGGCCTGACCACAAGTCTCCTGATCCATTGCCTGATCTCCTGCCTCATGCCCAAGCTGTCTACAATGTCCTGTGTCCGTCTGTGTGCTTGTCACCTCATGCCCAAGGTGTCTACAATGTCCTGTGTCCGTCTGTGTGCTGGTCAACTCATGCCCAAGGTGTCTACAATGTCCTGTGTCCATCTGTGTGCTGGTCACCTCATGCCCAAGGTGTCTACAATGTCCTGTGTCCGTCTTTGTGCTGGTCACCTCCTGCCTCATGCTCAAGGTGTCTACAATGTCCTGTGTCCATCTGTGTGCTGGTCAACTCATGCCTCATGCCCAAGGTGTCTACAATGTCCTGTGTCCATCTGTGTGCTGGTCAACTCACGCCCAAGCTGTCTACAATGTCCTGTGTCCGTCTGTGTGCTTGTCACCTCATGCTCAAGGTGTCTACAATGTCCTGTGTCCGTCTGTGTGCTGGTCACCTCATGCCCAAGGTGTCTACAATGTCCTGTGTCCGTCTGTGTGCTAGTCACCTCATGCCCAAGGTGTCTACAATGTCCTGTGTCCGTCTGTGTGCTGGTCACCTCATGCCCAAGGTGTCTACAATGTCCTGTGTCCGTCTGTGTGCTTGTAACCTCATGCCCAAGGTGTCTACAATGTCCTGTGTCCATCTGTGTGCTGGTCAACTCATGCCCAAGGTGTCTACAATGTCCTGTGTCCATCTGTGTGCTGGTCAACTCATGCCCAAGGTGTCTACAATGTCCTGTGTCCATCTGTGTGCTGGTCACCTCCTGCCTCATGCCCAAGCTGTCTACAATGCCTGTGTCCGTCTGTGTGCTTGTCACCTCATGCCCAAGGTGTCTACAATGTCCTGTGTCCATCTGTGTGCTGGTCAACTTATGCCCAAGGTGTCTACAATGTCCTGTGTCCATCTGTGTGCTGGTCACCTTATGCCCAAGCTGTCTACAATGTCCTGTGTCCGTCTTTGTGCTGGTCACCTCCTGCCTCATGCCCAAGGTGTCTACAATGTCCTGTGTCCATCTGTGTGCTGGTCAACTGATGCCCAAGGTGTCCACAATGTCCTGTGTCCTTCTGTGTGCTGGTCAACTCATGCCCAAGCTGTCTACAATGTACTGTGTCCATCTGTGTGCTTGTCAACTCATGCCCAAGCTGTCTACAATGTCCTGTGTCCATCTGTGTGCTGGTCAACTCATGCCCAAGGTGTCTACAATGTCCTGTGTCCATCTGTGTGCTAGTCACCTCCTGCCTCATGCCCAAGGTGTCTACAATGTCCTGTGTCCATCTGTGTGCTGGTCAACTCATGCCCAAGGTGTCTACAATGTCCTGTGTCCATCTGTGTGCTGGTCACCTTATGCCCAAGCTGTCTACAATGTCCTGTGTCCATCTGTGTGCTTGTCAACTCATGCCCAAGCTGTCTACAATGTCCTGTGTCTATCTGTGTGCTGGTCAACTCATGCCCAAGGTGTCTACAATGTCCTGTGTCCATCTGTGTGCTGGTCAACTCATGCCCAAGGTGTCTACAATGTCCTGTGTCCATCTGTGTGCTGGTCAACTCATGCCCAAGGTGTCTACAATGTCCTGTGTCCATCTGTGTGCTGGTCACCTTATGCCCAAGCTGTCTACAATGTCCTGTGTCCATCTGTGTGCTGGTCAACTCATGCCCAAGGTGTCTACAATGTCCTGTGTCCATCTGTGTGCTGGTCAACTCATGCCCAAGGTGTCTACAATGTCCTGTGTCCATCTGTGTGCTGGTCAACTCATGCCCAAGCTGTCTACAATGTCCTGTGTCCATCCGTGTGCTGGTCACCTCATGCCCAAGGTGTCTACAATGTCCTGTGTCCATCTGTGTGCTGGTCACCTCCTGCCTCATGCCCAAGCTGTCTACAATGTCCTGTGTCCATATGTGTGCTTGTCACCTCCTGCCCAAGGTGTCTACAATGACCTGTGTCCATCTGTGTGCTGCTCAACTCATGCCCAAGGTGTCTACAATGTCCTGTGTCCGCCTGTGTGCTGGTCACCTCATGCCCAAGGTGTCTACAATGTCCTGTGTCCATCTGTGTGCTGGTCACCTCCTGCCTCATGCCCAAGGTGTCAACAATGTCCTGTGTCCATCTGTGTGCTGGTCACCTCATGCCCAAGGTGTCTACAATGTCCTGTGTCCATCTGTGTGCTGGTCACCTCATGCCCAAGGTGTCTACAATGTCCTGTGTCCATCTGTGTGCTGGTCACCTCATGCCCAAGGTGTCTACAATGTCCTGTGTCCATCTGTGTGCTGGTCACCTCATGCCCAAGGTGTCTACAATGTCCTGTGTCCATCTGTGTGCTGGTCACCTTCTGCCTCATGCCCAATGTGTCTACAGTGTCCTGTGTCCATCTGTGTGCTGGTCACCTCCTGCCTCATTGTCCAGGAACCACACCTTCCATCAATGTTGTCTCCAAGCTACTGTGATGTTTAATATGGCCAAAATGTTCAGCAGCCCAGACATGATGCTGTTTATTTTTCAGCCACAATGCATTCTTATTATAGCATTAAGCTAGCTGATGACACATTCATTACTGGCATCTGTTCACTCTCTAAACATGAACACGATAACCCTCAATCACTCCATGACACCCAAACAACTGCCTGACAGGTATACATATGAGATTTCATATAGTCTTCATTAAACATATAACACAATGGAAATATTTCACACCTCATGTTATACCAAACTTGTTTTGAGACAATGGTACCACATGATGTGTTCTGCCTGATGATGATGATGATGACAGGAATCAATTCAAACTTTGTATGTATCATCATCATCATCATCATCATCATCACCATGTGTCTTGCCAACTGGTACATATGTCCATGCATCTCCGCAGATCTGTCCCTGGTATTCTGTATCAATTCCATTGATAATATTCCTCCATGCCACCATTTCAGTCCATCCAGAATCATTTATTTCAGTATGCCCTTGCCTCTTCTATTGCTGCTTTTTCCAGTCATAATAACAACCAATGCCTCTCCCCACCTGACATGACCAAACAATGTTGTCCGTCTCCTTCTTATATTTGTATATAATATTCTGCCTTCATTAGCCTTTTGCAAGCACAAGTTTATGTTTAATATTTATTTGTAATGAAACTATGCTGGAACATCCTGAGAAGGTCCAGAGAAGGCTGTAACAACCATGAAGATCAAGTGTGTTAGAGGCTGAGGTCAACAAAGGACGGAAGTGCTGCAATGGATGACATAGTAGCACGGAAGATAATGTGCTGTTGAACTTATCAAGAACAGAAAGGACAGATGTTTGAGAAGTAACATGAATACCTGTCGCATAGCATAGCACATGATGATGATTACTGAATAGGCCATTTTCCCCAAAATATTAATGAAAGCCACAGAGCTCGTATGATGAACTATGCAATAAACCTGCTTATTCATATCTCTACTTACAACATTATTGTTGGAAATCCTCTGATAGAAAATGCATTCGCAACAAGAGAATATTTTGTGCAGTCCAATTTGGCAACCTGGACAGGACTCTCAATCTGGTGCAGCAGGCTAGCCACTTCCTTGTATACTGGCTCCAGCTTCTTGCAGTACCCACACCACGGAGCATAGAACTAGGTCAGAAACCATTCAGCATTTACACATTTACAAGCACAAGGTTCTTATTATACATAAACAGAATTTTCTCTTGTTCGTTCGCTTTGAACTCAAGTTTAGTCTATATATGTGATACTACTTCAAGTGCACTGGACTGATTTTCGCATTTTGATTAGCTTTCCCTATTACCAGTGTCCCTCGCCATCGGGCAAACCCACTCCAACTAACTTCAGAGGCACTTGTTATTTGCGCCCAATTTGACAGAAGGACGATATATCGGCATACTCTGATCATCGCGTTATTTTATTTGTTCCATGGTATATTCCGCAATGTCAATGCTCAATGAACAGAAATTGACGTTATAGTACTTGTTCATTTGATTGTGTACCACATTTGATCCAAACCTACTTTTTGTTTGGCATTTAATCAGTTAACAGCAAATTGGACTGGTTATGTCATGAGCATGGTCGGGCATGGCTTCCTCGCCTGGTCATCTGTGACAGACTGGCCATAAATTCCTCCATGCTTCCAGGCCTACACAATGTGATGGTGCTATCACATCACACAGCCACAGCTGGAGACTGCTTTGAGATCATTTTTATTGTAGTTTGCCATTACTTTCTGAGTGACCAACACTCACGCCATGGAAATCAGCGCAAGACAGTCTGTTCCCAAATCACCTGCAGATGATTTCAAACCTACGACTCAGTATTTTGGGGAATTGTGAAACGCATTCACTGCCCCTCAGCTACAGACAACTGCCATACTAGATACAAGTATTCCTTGAAAACATATTAAATGTCTTAGAATATTAGAATCTGACTGTCAGTTAACAGCTGTTCATTATTTTGTAAGAAGATAATGGAGTGAAACAAGGATGTGTCCTGGCACCAACACTGTTCAGCCTCATGTTTTCAGCTATGCTGACGAATGTCTTCGAGAACAATGACATTGGAATAGACATCAACTACCACATGGATGGAAAGTTGTTCAATATCAGAAGGCTGAAAGCCAAAACCAAAACTAACAGCGACACCGTCAGAGAACTGCTGTTTGCTGATGATTGCGCTCTATATGCCAACTCAGAGGCAGATATGCAACACAATGTTTCAGCTTTCTCATATGCCTGTGCCAACTTTGGGCTCAATATCAACTTGGAGAAGATTGTAGTTATGTACCAGCCAGCTCTAGGAAATAATCACACCATGCCGAATATCAAGGTGAACGGTCACAGACTAAGTGTTGAGGACAAATTCACCTATCTTGGCAACGCTGTGTCACAAGCTGCCACAATTGATGATGGAGTGAATGCAAGAATCTTCAAGGCCAGCGCGGCCTTTGGCAGACTGTACAAGAATGTATGGGACAGAAATGGAATAAGCCTGCAAATAAAGTTGAAAGACTATAAAGCAGTTGTATTATCCACACTCCTATATGCTTGTAAAACATGGACAGTCTATCAGCAACATGCTAGGAAATTAAACCACTTCCACACAGTATGCCTTAGGAATCTATTGAAGATTAAATGGCAAGACAAGATCCCTGACACTGAAGTTCTAGAAAGAGCGTCCATGCCCAGTATCCACACTCTACTAATGAAGAATCAGATTCGCTGGGCTGGTCACTTAACTCATATGCCAGATCACAGGCTTCCTAAATGAATTTTTTACAGCGAGCTGCGTTGTGATAAACGCTCCCAAGGCGGCCAGAGAAAACGCTTAAAAGACACTCTGAAAATCTCACTGAAAGCTTTTGGAATTCATCTTGACACCTGGGAGATTGCTGCTAAAGACCATAATTCGTGGTGTGCATCATTATATAAGGGTGCAGTCACTTGTGAAGAAACCAGGACTGCAAGAGCTGTGAAGAAAAGGCTGAACAGAAAAACCACTACAGGAGATCCTCCTTCTGGAACGTCAAGCATTCTTTGCCCACATTGTCAAAGAACATTTTGAGCCAAAATAGGCCTTATCAGCCATCTTAGAACTCACAGCGCCATACTTTCAACCCACTGGGTGAAATGAATGGTCATCATCATTCTTGATGGACAAGCAACACAATACATTTTGTAAGATACTTTTTCTGCCTAATCATCTTTTAATACCTGAAAAATTATCAACACATACCTGCATCTTTAGTTATTTCAAAAGTACATTTATTAATCTTTAAAATTGTGTATCATTCATATAATACATGTTTAAAATTAGCAAAACTACAGTTAAAATTACAGACACACATATAGTTGAAAAAAGTGTACATAAATTAATTCTGCCACCATTTTAAATTTACGCTGGCAAACACTTTATGTCTCAAGAAATGCAGGATATGCAATAGGCTACAATTCATGTATACCAATCAATGTGCTATGTGATAGGCCATTCTTCATGTGTACCAATCAATGTGTCATGTGATAGGCCATTCTTCATGTGTACCACTCAATGTGTCATGTGTGATAGGCTATTCTTCATGTGTACCAATGTGTCATGTGATAGGCTATTCTTCATGTGTACCAATCAATGTGCCATGTGTGATAGGCTATTCTTCATTGCACCAATCAATGTGTCATGTGATAGGCCATTCTTCATGTGTACCAATGTGTCATGTGATAGGCCATTCTTCATGTGTACCAATCAATGTGTCATGTGATAGGCCATTCTTCATGTGTACCAATCAATGTGTCATGTGTGATAGGCTATTCTTCATTGCACCAATCAATGTGTCATGTGTGATAGGCCATTCTTCATGTGTACCAATGTGTCATGTGATAGGCCATTCTTCATGTGTACCAATCAATGCGTCATGTGATAGGCCATTCTTCATTGCACCAATCAATGTGTTATGTGATAGGCCATTCTTCATTGCACCAATCAATGTGTCATGTGATAGGCCATTCTTCATGTGTACCAATCAATGTGTCATGTGATAGGCCATTCTTCATGTGTACCAATCAATGTGTCATGTGTGATAGGCTATTCTTCATTGCACCAATCAATGTGTTATGTGTGATAGGCCATTCTTCATGTGTACCAATGTGTCATGTGATAGGCCATTCTTCATGTGTACCAATCAATTTTTCATGTGATAGGCCATTCTTCATGTGTACCACTCAATGTGTCATGTGATAGGACATTCTTCATGTGCACCAATCAATGTGTCATGTGTGATAGGCCATTCTTCATGCATACCAATCAATGTGTCATGTGTGATAGGCTATTCTTCATTGCACCAATCAATGTGTCATGTGTGATAGGCCATTCTTCATGTGTACCAATGTGTCATGTGATAGGCCATTCTTCATGTGTACCAATCAATGTGTCATGTGTAATAGGCCATTCTTCATGTATACCAATCAATGTCATGTGTGATAGGCTATTCTTCATTGCACCAATCAATGTGTCATGTGATAGGCCATTTGTCATGTGTACCAATCAATGTGTCGTGTGTGATAGGCTATTCTTCATGTGTACCAATCAATGTGTCATGTGATAGGCCATTCTTCATGTGTACCAATCAATGTGTCATGTGATAGGCCATTCTTCATGTGTACCAATCAATGTGCCATGTGTGATAGGCTATTCTTCATTGCACCAATCAATGTGTCATGTGTGATAGGCTATTCTTCATTGCACCAATCAATGTGTCATGTGTGATAGGCTATTCTTCCTGTGTACCAATCAATGTGTCATGTGTGATAGGATATTCTACCTGTGTACCAATCAATGTCTCATGTGTAATTTTAATGCTTATGTTTTGTCAGAAATATAGTGTATTTGTTTTATACAAAGTGTATGTTTTTGGCCTTTGAGAAAGTAATACTCTTATGATATTATTGTTATTACTGGGCACCAGTGGATTAGTGTTATTGTGATTTCCATTCACCAATCCTGGTGTCACTGTGATATACAGTATGAGCTTCTATCTTATGTTTCTTGCACGATCTCATCGTACTTTTTCGTTTCATCTTATCCAGCCATATCCTGCTGCAGTCAATATACTCTTATTTGCTCATGTGTTAAATTTTAGTCAAGTGATCAGGGGAGGCAGAAAAAGATCTGGACAGAGTTATTAGCCTTACCTCCACCAACCACATGCCCTGATTCTTCAATTCCAAGAATCTGAAATAATTGACAATATGATTCTGAAATACTCCATACATCTAACTGTTTATGGTCATTACATTCTTATTGGGATGCAGAGGTGTTTCTAAGGCACCAGGGCCAGGTTCTATACTGGACAAGACCTACTAACACGTCCTAGTCGTGCATCCTGGGCAACAGGTTCCTTTGGGGTCCTGGCAAACCTACTAGGATCACTGATTCTTCCGAAGTCAGAGAGTATCTGCCTGCATGGCGAGGAACCACCAGTCTGCACACCAATAAGCCAGACATGGGACAACGGATACTCACGCAAACCTCAGTCCAGTATGACATCACACTGATGTTGGACAACAGGATGTCTTCATCCGACATACAGGACTTCACGCTGGAGTTCACAGCCAGCGAACGCAAGCACATTCTTATTTATATAGCTAAACCAAAATATCACCACCATCTAATTTTCTTCTTCTTCTTTGACAAGCTTCAATGTCTTGAATAATGCGAGGTGCAAATATAATTATGAAATAACATTTCAAAAATTTCCGAAAGAACCAACACAATCACATGAAATTTCAGGACAATACTTGTTTAGGTCAACTGATGTTTACATGAAGATGAAGCTACTTATATAATTCATTGTTGCCAGCTATTTAACATCTCTCTCAGTCTTTCACTGTTTCTTTTGTCTAGAATGTTTCCATGTAAGGTTTATTTGTTTACTCCATCTATCCCGCTGATACATCCCATACTTTCATTGGTCTTATCCTGATGGTTTTGGTGAATGTTCTAGTAACACCAGCATCTGTCAGTACTTTTAGTGTTTACTTTCTTATCTGTCCATGTTATTCTCAGCATTCTTCTCAGAAACAGCATCTTTGCCACCTCCAGTATCTTCATCAGCAAGAACAATTAATAGGCCTTTAAAAAAAAGTAAAATTCTAGAAAGATATAGAAATGTAATTTCAAGAGAAAGATTTTCTGAATGTCCTAAACAGTTGTGGGAAAAAACAATGACTGTATCTTAAAAATATCTATGCACACAAATCTTTTAACATAGACCTGAAATAAAGTCAATGAGCACTGGAGCAACTGGAAACTTTTATGACAACTGAAGAGACTTAACAGAGCAGAAAATGTATCTGCCAGAGTTCTGACAAGGAACGACTGATGGGAAGATTGGGTGTGGTGGGTACGCACATCTATCCTTGTTAATTGGATACAGCAATTGTGCAACTTTCCTATACAAAAGGAAACCTCATGTGAAATAAATGAATGACCTGATCATTGAAAACACTGTAAAACTGAATAATTGTACGTGACAATGGATACCTCCAAATTGGGGTTTATACAGTGATTGCTTGGTTAGTTGCTGCTGGTTAGTTGAGAATATGCTGGAAGACTTGAGTTCTAACTCTTGAGACCAGTGTAATGGTGTTCAGGTTATCTGAGCCCAGAAAAGGGCTTGCATCTACCAGAGTGATGTTACTGTATACTCTACTCCTGTCCTGGTACTGAAGTACCATCGCTGAGTGGATTGTGCCAAAGAGCTCTTCTTCCCCTCTCCAAACTCATAAACTAGCTGGGTTTGCAAGGCTAGTATGTAACTTCACATATCTTGAGGACAGGTCAATTAGCATGTAACCAGGTTGTGATCCAGCACAGCACACACGGACTGGCTGGCATTAGGACTGGATTGGTCATGTGTCTCCACAGGTTTGAGGTAATTCATCGTCAACAGAAACTCATTATGAAAACGAAATAAGGAAACAAAAAATGAAATGTATGGGAGACAACAACCAGGTCTTAAAATTCATTGGGGAAAGACAATGTTAATAAGAATAAATCAAGCAGATCATGACCCAATCTCTCAAGAGGTAGAATCATATATATATGAGCAGTTTTCATAGTACTAGGAAATTTGTGACAGTCAAAAGAAATTACCGGGTCTGTGGCGAATGGGTTACTGGCACTGTTCGTAATCACGCATACCTGCATTCGAAACACAGCTGCTGGCGATTTGGCAGCAGACCGTCTTGTGTTGATTTTTTTTACAAAATAGTATGGGTGCCTGTTGTTCAGAAAGCAATGGCAAATAACTACTGAACGTAAATTTGCCAAGAGATCACAACAGCAAAACATGCTGGTATTGACTGCGATGTCCTGTAAAGGATATGCAACTAACAAAATAAATTAAATCTAGTACCATGCTCAGAATATTTAACTTTAATGTTAAATCAGTAATGTTGTGTAGATCAGAAACACAGAGAACAACTAAAGTACTGCAACACATTACAAATATTCATTTACTGGTGCCTACACACAATACAAAGACTAATTACTCAACAGAATCACTCAAGTAGACACTTTGGAGAGAATTAAATAAAGTCTAGTGAATGATACATATATAGCATATGCAAGATTTTTACAGTTAGAAGATAATTATTTATTTTAAAAACTGTATCCAATCTCAGACTCACTTGTCATCAAGTTCCAGCTGTGACCTGCATACTGCAACAAGTCCTACACACAATAAAAACAATGTTTGTTAATTTTTTATACATATTGATGTGAACAAGTTCAGCAGCGTTTCCCGAGTCATATGTAACCCTACTGTAACAAATTTAATCTTTTAATAAGATGTCACTTTTGAGTGTTCACTGAAGTTGATGAAATTGTAATTACAGCCTTATCCATCTGGCTAGCCCTTCAGCATGAACTGGGAGTGAAGCCTGGTC
Organism: Cepaea hortensis; assembly: GCA_963921405.1. Taxonomy (NCBI): domain Eukaryota; kingdom Metazoa; phylum Mollusca; class Gastropoda; order Stylommatophora; family Helicidae; genus Cepaea; species Cepaea hortensis. The sequence continues at coordinate 109,623,299 of OY992876.1, read as the reverse complement.
AAGCACATCAATGTTGCCTTTGAGGTCAAGAGAGGAACTATCACAACCAAATCCTCAAGGTAACAGTGAGCAGAAATATTTCTGGACTGCTGATCAATGGAGGACAAAAAACACATGGGAATTCCCAATATGCAATGACAACGGTCGACTTAACATAACATCCCTTTGGCTAAAGGATCACACATGTCATTTTTAGGATGTTTCTTATGATTTTATAAACTTATGAAACTCTTAAGCACTCACTTTGAGTGTCCAGATCTTACAAATATGAATTGTTACTACACCAAAGCCAGATCAAAGTAACACATTTTATGGAAAAAGGCAACAGCTAAGAAACACTTCATGTATCACTATATGGTATTGAGACAAAGGCCAAGAGTCCAGTTGGATAACCAATAGCAACAACATGATTTTAATCAATTTTATTAAACGTCACAGTGGTTTGGGGAATAAACAGTGATGGAAGGAATACATTTAAGGAAAAACAGGCAGTGGTATACCAGACAGACAAAGGACACTGCAGACAACTTGGGCATAAATATGCATGAGTCTTTACAGTGGGCTATGATGAGATTGGCATTCTGTAAAAGACTCACTACATAAGATGATTTGCATTTATAAAACAAGTAAACAAAAGATACTGCTTCATTTTCATAAATGTTTTTAAAAAATCATATCAGCAAAACATTAGTACTTAGGTGGAAAAGTAGGTTCTCATGTTTTCACTACAAAGACTTACAAAAGACTGGTACTTTAGAGAAATACACGAGGACCCATGTTTTCAGGCTTGTATTACGGTTTGCATACATTTCTGTAATTTTAAAATTTTACTAGCTTCTAGTTTATTTATTTTCTTTTGCTGATGAAGACTTTTTAACCGCAGTGACTATTCTGTCACTTTTGATTGTTTTATTGCAAAACAAGCCCTTTTAACATTCCATTATTGTTGATGTATTCATGTTCAAAGCTTTACAGAATTTCAACCCAGTTCATTAAATCAACCTAAATTCTGGACAACTGAATTGATTGATGAACTCAAGCACTATACCATGAATTACCACGGCATTAAGTTATATATATATATATATATATATATATATATATATATATATATATATATATATATATATATATATATATATATATATATATATATATAGTCAGATTTGACCATATAGATATATATAAATAAAGAGAGAAAAAATAGTCTCCATGTAACTATGGATATATATATATATATATATATATATATATATATATATATATATATATACACCGGTCTCTGTGGCTAAAGGGCTTGCGAACGCGGTTTGTGAGCCCGTATACCCGGGTTCGAAACACGGCGGTGCTGGTTTTTTCGAAAAAGGTATAATGATATATATATATATATATATATATATACCATTAAAGAACTCCTATTTGCAGGCGAAGCAAAATTACCACGGGTGGGGGGGATTTTTTGGGTTTACAGGGGGGAATTAAGATTATTTCAAGATCATGTTAATACAAGAACAGATTATTTGATTGTTTTTCCCTCCATACTTTACAGTTCTGTACTTCTCGCCCGTCTTAAATTCGTTCTATAACATAAGTAGACCCGCAAATCACGTTTTATGTAGACGTCTAGACTTGCACTAGTATGTGTTATTAAATTTAGCTTACATTTTTACGTATACTGTGTAGGGGCGGGGGGAATTTATAGGGAAGAAATACAAAAAAAGGTGGGGGATGGCATTCTGAACATTGGTGAAGGGGTGCATGGGCCAAAAAAGGTTGAGAACCACTGGTCTAAATAAAGTCTGTAAGGAGTATAACATAAAAATTAGCATCAGTAAAACAGAGGTAATGACTATAACCAAAGAAGAAAAAACAACAAAGATTTATTTTAAAAAACACCCCCTGAAACAAGTAAAGAGCTTCAAGTACTTAGGAAGTATAATATCATCAAATGGCAAATCAGAAGATGAGATCAAAAATAGATGCAATAAGGCAAACCAACTCATTGGACAAATGGCACCAATACTAAAGAACAAACATGTATCAATGGTTACTAAGAAAGCACTCTACAAAACAATCTTCCTATCAACTCTATGCTACCAATGCCAAACCTGGACAATGACAGAAAAAAAGAAAAGAAAAATCTCAGCAACAGAAATGAGATTCCTGAGAGGAATATCCAATTATAAAGAGAGAATATCAGAAATGAAGAAATCAGGACTAAAGTGGGGGTTATAGCAAGGCAAGATTTCATCAGAAAACAGCAAGTTAAATGGTGTGGCCATATAACTAGATTACCAACTAACAGTATAGCACAACAAGCAATGGTGTACAAACCAAATGGAAGCAGAAGGACAGAGGGAATAGCAGAGTTCATGGAAATCTTGATACATGAAGCCCATAAACTCTCTCGCTGTTTATACTTCACCTCAGCGCCGCAAAGTACAAGAGGAACAAGATGAGATGAGATGAGTGCATTTATTTATCTGTGCTGTGTAGCAAACTCTTGATGGAGATTCTCATCTAACTTGAGAGGCTGAGTCTTACCAAACAGAATGGAGTGAATCAAATAACAACTTCCAATATGAGAATGTAGATCAAGGCTGCCACAGGGCAAGGAAATGGCTGTCTGGTACTTCACTTATAAAAGTGATTAATGTTTCTGACTTTCAGTCCAAGCTTTGACAAATTCTGAGTAGTTAGTTGTGGCATTACTAGCTGCCACTTGTGAAGGCCTCAAACCTTTGGGAATTTGTGGATATATGATCCAAGTCATCAGTGGAGGGGGCAGAAACGAGAGAGAAAGCTTATATTAGCTTTAAAATCACCTATCAGGTGGACCTTGAAGACTACAGTAAACGTCAACTTGGTGCAGGTTGGCATATCTTGGTGAACTATCTAGATTATAGCTGCTAAACAACACACAACAGGAACAGTTAACCGCATTCATGCCCTTCGACGTCTGCTAGAAGAGACTGAGCTCCTGTGGGCGTGTCCCAAGTGCAGTGACATTGATTCTTTGTTATAAATAAATCAAATCGTTACATTATGATTTTGACATATTTCCAGTTATTATATTAGGCGAGCAAAAGATAGACGGCGAAAAAAGTTGGAAGTGTATTATTATTTCATTCAAACAAATTTGAAATGGCAGTCAACAATACAATTGGGAAGATAACTTCATAAGATGGACGAACAGCAGTCTGTCAGGAATTTGGAATGTACACAAATTCAACAACGGCTACGTTTTGACCGTTTTGTTTTGAAGAACCATCGTAGCCAACATTCATTATGGCGACAACACCTGATTTATTTACTTCAGATGTGGCGTCGTATATGTTAATCACTAGCCATGTCACGCTATGACAGCAACCTAAACATAATTACGAAAGTTATAAGGCATATAACCGTGGAACTAACCGAAAACTACAAGCACCGTGAACTGTCTGCTGCTGGTATCCATGTTCAAACATCCTAACCGTGGACTTCGTCAACTTCTTGTCTTTCATTGGTTGAACTACTGCCTTCTTCACTACTGGAAACCACGGATGTTACAGGTGCAAATCTGCTCCAATAACAAAAGAGAGCGTACTTTTAAGGTTCGCTCTTGTCTTGGTCAAGAAAAGATTGACCCCCGAAGTTGCAGATTTCGCAACACTGGTTATCGTGCAACAGTGAAAAGGGTGATATTTGCCAGAGGAGAACTGAGCTAATAAAAATGCCTCATATTGATAATGACATCAAACTGGACTTTAAAGATGTTTTATTTCGGCCTAAACGAAGTACTCTAAGGAGTCGCGCCGATGTAAGAATTCATTGAATTGATAAAATTGATAATTTATTATTGTTGTGGGTAATTCATTGAAGTAAATAATTCTCAAAATCAGATTAGGTGTTAAGAAAGATCAGAAGAATTTCTCTCCTTTGAGCATTGGGTTGGAGTCTGTTGGCAATGAAATACCTAAAATATTACCACCCTTGGTCTGTTGCCAATCAGTCCACACACTGTGTGACGTGTGTGCTATCCTGGTATCCAAAATTATTTTTTTTTAAAGTTGCATATCCTTTACAGGACGTTGCAGTCAACGCCAGCATTTTACTGCCGTTGTTAATGTCTTGGCAAGTTTTTAAGTTTAGTAGTTTGCCATTGCTTTCTGAATGACCAGCTCCCATACCAACATGTTAAAACCAGCGCAACACAGTCTGCTGCCAAATCTGTCGCTGCTGTGTTTCAAACTCGGATAAGCGGCATTACGTATCGCGTTTGCATCGCCATAGCGACAGAGACTGGCTAAAATTATTTACCTAGTTACAATAGGAAAATAAAATAAATATAACAATTATTATACATCATAGTTAATATAAATCAGACTGCAAATGTGAAGTTCCAGTACCACCCTTGGACACCCAGATGGGGTCTGAGCATGGAGAGGAGGAGAACACTGCAACAGTTGCGTGGAGATGGCATTTCAGTACCAGGTCAGGGAAAAAGTTTCTGTGCCAATCTCTCTCCAATAGATACTAGCCCTTTTCATGCCTCTGACGACCTAAATCCCCTAAAAGCGAGTCTTCATGGCGAAGTGGTCAAGCCATTTAACTCCGAAGGTTGTGGGTTCGATTCCGGGCCGCGTCCTTCGGTTCATGAGTTAAATTCTTCAGAGACTCCTGTGGGTCGTCGCTAGAGCTACGGAGTTCGTGCTTTGTGCGACGCTTTCTGCGCTGCGGAAAGAGACCGAGCCATATGGGATAAAACCCGGTTCAATGAAGTCGACCCTGTCGACTTTTAAGCGACTTTATGCCTCCGACCTAAATGCCAGTGCATTTGAGTTGGAAGTTGAATCTCAGTCTTCCAGAGGTTTACAACCAATAGACCATCTATCTTTGTATAAAATGATAAAAGTTAGGTATATGTGGCTTCTGCAAGAGAGAAAGAGTGAGAGAGAGAGATAACAGACACAGTATACATACCTTACCAGGTTTGAGGTTTGTTGTGAGGTATGTACTCTGTGTTTGTTATCTCTTGCTCTGTCTGTCTACATTGCTACACTTATTGCTGAAGATAGAGAGAAGTGGAAGGCTTTGACAACTCATCCCCATTGCTACACTTATAGCTGAAGATAGAGAGAAGTGAAAGGCTATGGCAACTCATCCCTGTTTCTGCACTTATTGCTGAAGATAGAGAGAAGAAGAAAACTTTGACAACGCATCCCAGCACTCTCTGTCATACAGTACAACAAGCTCGACGAACATTTCAGTTCTCTATTTGTAACATTCAACAAAAGTAATTTATTGCATAAGATACTTTTGATCTTCTGAAATGCAGTTTTTGCTTGACCTATTCTGCTCTGAATCTCTGTGATACACCTCCATCTGATACTATGACTGTACCCCAAATAATTAAATTATTGACTCAGTTAAGTATTGTTCCTTCTATTGAATTATCACATCTGGTATTTTTTTTCTTACTATATGGTATAGTAGAGGATATAGAATAACAGCAGTAAGGTATTTGATAACTTAGCAGTCCATTATTAGGGGCGGTTGGCCGAGTGGCTAGAATGCTGGATTCTCCTTCGGGAGACCCAGGTTCAGATCCTTGGTAAAGTGTGTGTTTTTTTCTGCGGGGGGTAAAAAGAAACCTCTAACCTGCACAGTTCACGGTGACTGCACTAGCCAAGAGGTCTTAATTCCTCAGGCTCAGGACTCCCCCTGCCATACACCGCAAGGTACTATATTGGCAGTAAATGACAGTTAATGATGACAGTCCATTACTGTAATGTTACAATGTATATACTAGGACTTAGCATCTACAGTCCATCCATCATGTGCCATGCCAATAAGCATGGGCAGTCATGTACTGCCATCTCACTCGTTCACCAGAGTCGTGGATCAGCTCCGTGTTTCTGTCTCGACCATGCCATGTGGCCAAGCCATCCAGGTATTTAATTCTTGCCCTTGGTCTGTTCCCTTCGATCTTGCCAGTTGTCACCAAGTTCTCCAATTCATTTCTTCTCATAACATGCCCAAAAAATTTTTACTGTCTACGTCTAATGTCTCTAATCAGTTTACAATCTTCATTTGTTTCTTGAAGGACTTGTTCATTGGTTTTTGTGTCTGCCGATGGCATTCTTTGCATTTTCCTCAGAAACCACATTTCCACAGCCATCAGATGTTTTTCAGCTTGTCTGCTCATTGTCCTCGCTTCTCATCCATATAAAAGTATAGGTTCCATGTATCACTTCAACACTCTTTTTCTCGTTTCAATTGGTATCTTATTAATGGTCAGTATGTTTTTCATCTTGCAAAAGGCTACCTTCGCCATGGCAATTCTTGTTCTAATCTCTTCAAGGCATCTCCCAACAGATGTTATGACTGTTCCAAGATAGTTGTACTGATTCACTTGTTGAAGAATATTCCCATTTACTTGTATATTACATTGTAGTATTTCTTCCTTCCTAGTGACGACCATAATCTGTGTCTTCTTACAATTCAATTCTAACCCTGGTTGTTCACTGTGTGCAACAACCGCATCTACTAAATTTTGCAGGTCCCGTTCATTGTCTGCAATCAAGACTGTATCATCTGCGTATCTAATGTTATTGATGTATCGAACCCCAATGTCGATTCCTTCCATATCATCTATATTTCTGAAAATATGTTCACTGTACAAGGAAAAAAGATCTGGAGATATTACACATCCTTGTCTTACACTTCTCTTAATAGGTTGATATTGACCTACTTCATTTTCAATTCTGATGGCAGCTTGTTGTTTCCAATATATGTTTTTTACAAGTGTGAGGTCTTTTCCATCAATTTGTAGATCTTCAAGCATCCTTATCATGTTTCATTTTATCGAAAGCCTTTGTGTAGTCAATAAAGCAGACGTGTAGATCTTTGTTTACTTCTACAGTAACTGCATCAAAACCAGGTTGTTAAATGTATTGACTCACGTGGTTGAGAAGAGAGCAAAATGAGGAATGAAATTTGTTACCTCAGTTCATAATGATATAAAAAATATATTTTGTATATTTCAGGTGGATCTCGTCCGCTCATTCATCTTTCGCAACTCTCAGAAAACATATACTGGAATCCCTGTAATTGCAGCAAATATGGACACTGTTGGTACATTTGAGATGGCCAAACAGATGGCCAAGGTATGTTGTTTTCAAATACAGACTAAACCTGATCATCAAGCATAACATCTGGATACTGCTGATGTATGTCTTTTCTACAAAAACTAAAGCATACCATTCTTTTACCCAGACTTTATCATTAAAACCTTTATCAACTGGAACAGATTGACCAACACAAGTCGCAGAATACTATAGTGTGTTCACAAATGTTTGCCCCCGTATAAAAATCCATAACTCAGTAACCAACTGAGGGGAAATTATGAAATTTAGAAATTATGAAATTTAGCATATAACCTTATCATTATGTACACCCAACAATAAAAATTGTGTTCTGGAGATTGCACAGCAGATCTTAACTCTTTCTCTGCCAAGCGCCCTTACATCGTCACAGTTGACTGACGGTGACGCCCATGCGCCACAGTATAAACAGTGGTTTATTTGTTACCTTTCTGCCACCTTCTGCAATTTTAAGTGACGGTAAATTGAAAATTCCCACACCCGGAACATTTCCATTTTGGCATTGTAAGGTCAAACGTTCGCGCCCATTGGTTTTTGTGGGTTTTTTTAGTTTTAAACTAGTGTTAAGTAATTTGTTTTGGTTTTTCACAAATGGCAACGCCCTCGAGTATGCGGACATCAGATCAAGCTAGATATTATATTTATAGTGATTTCAAGGACTTTGTGAAAGATTCTGAAACTGAAACCACGTCCAGTATTCAGTTAGTCAGATTTTGTGATAAAGGAAAACACCACTGAAAGCGAAAGTTGGTCATAATATGTCATAATATGATGGCACATATCGAATTATGAATGCGCTAATGGGCCACATATATGCCCCTAAATTTGTTTTGCCTATCAAAAAGTATTTAAGGAGTATTTAAATAATTAAATTTAAAAGAATAATTATAACGAAATAGAAAATAGTGTTTATATTCTTCTTCTCAGTACAATCTGAGTGGTGTGTAACTGACATTTTCCATTTTGTGTGAAAATTATGTGCTTCAAAATATTATGTTTTAATTGTTTTATTGGTGTCGTGGTGCAGTTCTTGTGATATTATTGAACAAAAATGGTGTGTGCAACAGTATTCAGCATATTTAACTGGATTAGCTGCTGTGGATTATAAATAATGCCTTGGCAAGTGAAATTTTAAAATAATTTTTACCTTTTTAATTTCAATTGTTATTACTAAACATCTCATTATTGTCATAATATTTCTAACCTATCAATTAATTATTACCACTGTCATGTTCCTTGTGCAATCCTCCTTAATTTGATATATAATACAATATATCTGCTACCATTTTAAAATCATTATTGTGACACACCCATACTTCCAATTTTCTGCCATGAATTTCTGTTTGGTCAGAATCCAATTTTTGTTTGGCACTGAAAGAGTTAATGTTTGTTTATATTCAGTATATAATTTACAGGTCAGAGATGAAGTGCATATTACGAAATGTATTACATCTTCACTCTGAAACATCAGTGTTCAATGAATGTATGGTGCACTGGAATTTCCTTATGTGAAGCACATCACATAGTGGAACAGAACTGTTCAGAGCATTACTGCCAAACAAGTTTGTTAGCATGAACTCAATACATTTTCACCAAAACATCAAAGAAATTTTGCCACTTTCCAAGATTTCAGTAGCCTTTCTACCTATCAAAACAGATTCCTTGGGTGGGAGTAAATATAAGACGGCAGGAAAAATTTAATATTGATGCAACAGATACTTTTCAAACAAATTGAACATGAATGAGGACAAATATTTGTGAACGCACTATACGAGCATGCATGCGACAGAAGGGTGTCAAACTGGGATACTTAACAAATCAGTGGTGACATGGATATCAAACTGGGACATTTAACAAATCAGTGACAACATACGGGTGTCAAACTGGGACATTTAACAAATCAGTGACAACATAAGGGTGTCAAACTGGGACATTTAACAAATCAGTGGAAACATACAGGTGTCAAAGTGGGACATTTAACATATCAGTGGTAATATATGGGTGTCAAACTTGGGCATTTAACAAATCAATGACAACATACAGGTGTCAAACTGGGACATTTAACAAATCAGAGGTTGGCACAAAAGTGTCAAACTGGGACATTTAACAAATCAGTGGCAACATGCCGGTGTCAAACTGGGACATTTAACAAATCAGAGGTGGCACAAAAGTATCAAACTGGGACATTTAACAAATCAGTGGCGGCAACACCAATGTCAAACTGGGACATTTAACAAATCAGTGTTGACATACAGGTGTCAAATTGGAATAATTAACTAATTAGTGTGTCTAATTACGGGTGTCAATCATAGACATTTGAAAACTCAGCTGAAAAGCAAAAATGCACCTTCAAATATAAGTGTTGCAGAAGAATATTACAAATTGATTGGGTGACAAAGAGATTTATTCCACAAGTATTCAGCATTGAAGGAGGTTGGTTATTAACACATACAAATTAAGGGAAATTAAATATTTTAGGCATGTTAAAAGACATGAATTCCATGGATGCAACATGGTCAAATGGATAAGAGTGCTGGTTCTTAAACATTCGATGTGCTGATGCCGAGGTTACAGGTTCAACCCCTACATTGGTCAGTTGGACTAAAATGTTGACTTCTCATCCTTGGCTTGGGAACATAAATTACAATTACCTCTGAAGTCAGAATGGGTTCACCTGATGGCAAGGGACACTGGTAATAGGGAAAGCTAATCCACACTCAAACATCAGACCAGTGCATTCCCCAGTAGTAGCACGTGTATGGACTATGCTTGAGTTCAAAATCACACCCTACTCATGGCAGGACTAATATTGATTTGTAGTTCACTTGTTTCTTCACAGACGGTATCTTTTCCATTACAGCACAACTTGCCTGGTCAGTATCACACTGTGCAACATTTACTATACCAAAAGACCTTTTTACACAGCTTTCAGTGCTTTGATCTTACAGTATGAAGCCTATATTTTTTAGACCAAGTGACACTTGATGTGGTCAATATCATGCTGCCTCCTTGACTTCCCCAGACATTTCCTGGCACCAATTTTAGGCTGGATCAACCTTGAACCCCAGGTCAGTTTTAAAAATCCCCCTCAGTGCGAATACGAACACTTGACCACTGGGCCTATAGGCAGGCATCTAGACTATACCATCCATCCATCATGTGCCATGCCGATAAGCTTGGGTGGCCATGACTCGCCATTTCATTCGATCACCAGATCACTCAATCGATGACTATACCACATAGACATAATTATTTTATGAGGTGGGCTGGATCTGAAAACAGTACTGGTTTATTTTTTTTAATGCAACCCTGCCTTACTAAGAATCAAACCCGGAACCACTGAGTTGATGGGCAAGTGCATTGTACATAAAGTTTCTTGTTATAAAGAGGAGGCTTCACATTAACCCTTTACAGGGCAGACGTTTCTCTGTTTTGAAGCCCTGAACAGGCAAGAAGAATTTTGAAGTTCGGTAAAATTTTGGGTTACGTTAGTAAAATCATCACATAAAAGGTGTTAGTCAACTGATTTTACTTAAATAAAAAACAAAGTTAAGTAAAAAGCATGCAGGTCATTTTACTCATGTGAATGTTCCCAGTAATCCACACATAAACACAAATATTTACAAAATACAACATATTGTTTGTGATTGTCAGTCTTTTATACAGCAATTTACAAACACATTTTCAGAATCAGAAGCACCTTCTTTAAAGTCTGACTCACGACTGCTAATGCAAAGTAACGCTGATCACTGATATCTAGTTCCGATTATTAGTCAACTTCGTGCCCTTCAATGTCACCATTGAACCCAGCGAAATCTCCACTATCACTTGAAGAATCGTTGAAATCCATTTTGAAATACAAAGCGTAAAACCCCAAAATACTATTTTAAAAATCTGTTCAAATTCAAAGTACACGCTTGCGAATGGCGGCCATGTTGTCAAGCTATCAGGCAAAACCGAAAGTAGACAATCGGAAAGCCGAGAGATCGCTTTTTTACAATGCATAATAGTCACGGATGCTTTCGGGCGGTTTGCCCGTTCAGGGGTAAAAACATTCCCGGGCATTTTGCCTGGTAAAGGGTTTAAATTTTAACAGTGTGATAGAAATTACAATAACCATGCCATTGTCTTGTAACCTGTCTTCTTCTTCTTCTTTCGTTCGCTGTAACCTGTCAATATTGCTGTTAAGGATGTCAAGAGTTTTAAGAACGGGACATCACAATATAGATGTGAATATGGTGACATCATGAGGACAATTTAAATATGGCTGTCCCACTTTTGACATACACTACAGAGGAGCAGCATTCTTGTATCCATTTTTTTTTAATCAATGAAGTGGTGAAACCTACATAAATTCATCAGCAAATGAAGGTCCAGTATGGTGATGCACGCATGTCAGTCCAGCAAGTGTATGAGTGGAGTAGGAAGTTTTAAAACAGTGTAACTTCTGTGACAGACTGTTCATGACTAGGTCAGGCACACTGAGTAGTCACCCCAGAGTCGATTTTTGTCATTGAAGGCCTCGTACAGGAAACTGCTGATTGACTGTGAGTGACATTGCCGCACATCTTGACATCAGTCAAGGTTCAGCACACCACATCATCCATGATGTGCTACAGTACCGCAAAGTGTCTACAAGGTGGATGCTCCTTTTTCGGGTGGCCATCTTTAAACTGTCCTTATAACATCAACATGAACATTTGCACTGTGATGTCACATGGTTAACACTCTTGACATCCTTTACAACAATATTGACAGGTTACAAGATAATGGCATGGTTATTGTAATTTCTATCACACTTTTAAGGTTTTCATTTGATGTCCCCTCGTAGTTAATTGTGCAACACTGTTTCACATAGTCATGAAATGTTGATTACTATTCCACCACCAGATGTTCACCAGATGGCATGATTATTGTAATCTGTATCACACTTTTAAGGTTTTCATTTGAAACCTCCTTGTAGTTAATTGTACAACACAGTCATGAAATGTTGATTACTATTCCAGCACCAGATGTTCACGACAATCCACAAACATTACTCTGTTGATGATTGGAGAGAGTTTGCTACTGCTAACAAAGCTACTTTGGAGGTAAAGTACATCCATGTGTTGCGTCTGCTGTCATTTTGTTTTTTTACACCTTGTTGCTTTGGCTCTTGCTGGTTTACCACACAGCAGTAGATATTGAAGAGCCCATAATGGGAGGTGCAGAGTATAGTACTCTGTAACCTACTATGGATGTCATAAGAGGTAATTGATTGACAATGTATTGTTATGATGTACTATGCATTGTCATTCATATGTTATGATTGACTATTTAAAATATTTTTTTAAAAACATATATTTTGAAACAACAAGCTGCCATAAGGATTGATAATGAAGTGGGACAATATCCGCCTATTAAGAGAGGTGTGAGACATATGTAATGTCTCCAGATCTTTTTTTTTCCTATACAGTGAAAATATTTTAAGAAATGTAGAAGATATAAATTTAATCATCATCGGAGGACAAAACATCAATAACATTAGATATGCAGATGATACAGTATTGATTGCAGACAATGAGCATGATCTGCAACAATTAGTAGATGCGGTTGTTACACACAGTGAACAACTATGGTTAGAATTATATTGTAAAAAGACACAGATTATGGTCGTCATTAGGAAGAAAGAAATACCACAATGTAATATACAAGTAAATGGGAATATTCTTCAAAAAGTGAATCGGTACAATTATCTCAGAACAGTCATAACATCTGATGGGAGATGCCTTGAAGAGATTAGAAAAAGTATCGCCATGGTGAAAGTAGCCTTTAGCAAGATGAAAAACATACTGACAGATAACAAAATCTCAATTGAAACAAGAAAAAGAGTGTTGAGGTGCTACATTGAGCCTGTACTTTTGTAGGGATGTGAAGTTTGGACAATGAGCAGTCAAGCTGAAAAACATCTGATGGCTTTAAAAATGTGGTTTCTGAGGAGAATGCAAAGAATACCATGGACAGACAGAAAAACCAATGAACAAGTGCTACAAGAAACAAATAAAAATCGTAAATTGATTAGAGAAATTAGACGTAGACAGTCAACATTTTTTGGGCATGTTATGAGAAGAAATGAATTGGAGAACTTGGTGACAACTGGCAAGATCGAAGGGAAAAGACCTAGGGGGAGACTGAGAAGTAAATACCTGAATGGCTTGGCCACATGGCATGGCCGAGACAGGAACACTGAGCTAATCCACGACTCTGGTGATCGAGTGAAATGGCAAGTCATGAACGCCCACGCTTTCCAGCATGGCATATGATTGATGGATGGATTTAATTGTCATTCATACATAATGGTTCTCTATTTATTGTCATTTATACCTTATGACTGACTATTCATTTTCATTCAAATATTATGATTTACTACTTATTATCATTCATACGCTACAATTTATTGTCATTATTACCTTATTACTGACTATTTATTTTCATTCAAATATTATGATTTACTATGTATTGTCATTCATATGTTATGATTGATTATTTATTGTCTTTAATATGTTATGATTAACTAATTATTACCAGTCTCAGCCTCTAAGGAGCATGGTGGCTTCGAGATATGATTTCCACCTCTAACTCACAGGTGGACAAAATAACAGACCTGTCTTCTGATCCTTTTGTCAGGGACTAGACATTTAACTTTCTTAAAGCAAGATGAACAACTGGTAGGACCTATGTGCATGAGTTGAGTCCAGAACCAACATCACAACACCCAGGACATTCCCATATGTGCTCCGTCCTCATCTTCAACAGCCAGGGAAGAGTGCCAATACTAATGGTATCCTGTCCTTTCCTCTGAGGTCTGAGTGTCGGCCTGTGTGCACGTTGCAGAAATAAACAAATTCCCTTCAGATAGATATCCATGTGTGATCCGTAGAAGGAAAGTAGAGCATTTATGTAGATATCTGTTTGATCCGTAAGAGGAAAGTGGAGCATTAATGTAAATATCCATGTATGATCTATAGGAGGAAAGTGGAGCATTTATGTAGATATCTATGTGTGATCTGTAGGAGGAAAGTGGAGCATTTATGTAGATATCCATGTGTGATCTGTAGGAGGAAAGTGGAGCATTTATGTAGATATCCATGTGTGATATGTAGGAGGAAAGTGGAGCATTTATGTAGATATGTGTGATATGTAGGAGGAAAGTGGAGCATTTATGTAGATATCTATGTGTGATCTGTAGGAGGAAAGTGGAACATTTATGTAGATATCTATGTGTGATCTGTAGGAGGAAAGTGGAGCATTTATGTAGATATCTATGTGTGATCTGTAGGAGGAAAGTGGAGCATTTATGTAGATATCTATGTGTGATCTGTAGGAGGAAAATTGAACATTTATGTAGATATTCATATATGATCTGTAGGAGGAAAGTGGAACATTTATGTAGATTTCCATGTGTGATCTGTAGGAGGAAAGTGGAACATTTATATAGATATCCATATATGATGTGTAAGAGGAAAGTGGAACATTTATGTAGATATCCATATACAATCTGTAGGAGGAAAGTGGAGCATTTATGTAGTTATCTATGTGCCGAGGAAGTGATCTTTTACAAACTACTACTTCTGCGTTCATCCGGAGAGTTTTTTCAGACGTTATTACATTATGCCTGTTTACAGCAGAGCTGCGTTCTTGTGCCGTTAGGCTGACACATCCAATTTCTGCGGGCGTTTGTTGACCGAGTTAACCTTTCCCAGTGTTTCAAAGGATTTTCGACTCACGCTCAAACGTAGTTGGGTTGTGCCTGTATCTTTTACTAATAAGCCCATTCTCAGTATCTAATTCGCTGTTTTTGGTCCTTGCTAGCATGTAGCTGCCAGTTCTGGCATTGGAGCCGGAGATCTGGAGAGGCTAAGTGCCATCCTGGAGGCTGTTCCTGACGTCCAGTTCATCTGTATTGATGTTGCCAATGGATATTCTGAGCATTTTGTCCAGTTTGTCAGAGATGTCAGGAAGAAGTATCCAGAGCACACCATCTTGGTAATTTGTTTGTTTGTTTTGAATTCTTTTTAGCGGATATGATGAATGCATGTGTGAAATTGGTGGAATGATAGGTAAACATTTGCTGGGAGTGTCCAAAATATGCAGAACAGAGAACATTACTTTGGCCTGCGCCTGCTCTAGGGAGCATTACTTTGGCCTGCGCCTACTCTAGGGAGCATTACTTTGGCCTATCCCTGCTCCATTTAAGGACAAACTCTGGAGATGTCAACAACCTTCAGTTGACTGCTGCTTTCTTTATATATATTCAGACTGATGATAGTTGGATAGTAGTACAGTCCAACATGTTGTGTTTGTAATGGACTCAAGAGCATGCTATGTGAAATTGAAACTGGTATGTTTTACGTGGAGTGGCTTGCCTCAGTGGATATGAGCACTCACTCTTAAACTTCCAGTGTGCTGATGCTGAGGTAGAGGGTTCAACCCCACTAAAATGTTGGCTTCTCGTCCTTGACTTGGAGAAGTAAATTACAAGTACCTTAGAAGTCAGAGTGGTTTCATCTGATGACGAGGGACACTGGTAACAGGGAAAGCTAATCTACATGCAAAAATCAGCCCATTGCACTAGAACTAGTAACACATGCATGGACTACGCTTTAATTCAAAGCAAGTGAATACACACACACACGCACACACACAATTTTACAACATGAAGTTCAAGAGCTAATCAGAGTTTCAGCCCTAGGCATGCGGGTGTGTGAGAAAATCTCACTTACATGATTGAAATGACTGTGCTGATCACCTGTGGGTTTGAATACCAAGTCATCACTAACTTCAACTGTGTAAAGAAATAGAAATCTGTATTTGTCAGAAAAAAATGTTTAACCAAGTCAGTCAATTCAAATATTTGGGGACAAGCATAACATCAGTTGGAAGGTGTGTGATGGATTACTTCAGGATAGGTAAGGCAGCAGCAGCAATGAACAAGTTACAAAAAGAGTCTGTGAGAACAGGAAGCTTACTGCCAAAACAAACGTTCTTGTCTATCAAGCCTGTGTCCTTAGTATTCTTTATGACAGTGAAGCCTGGTCAACTTACTCACACCAAGAGAAACGTTTAAACAGCTTTCATATGCGGTATCTATGAAGAATACTTTGACAAGACAAGATCACAAAGTATTAGAAAGACCGGGTTGTGAAATGGTTTATTCAATGCTCAGTCTTTGCAGGCTTATATGGATAGGACACATTAGGAGGATGGTTGATGGTAGAATACCAAAGAACATCTTTTTTGGTGAATTACAGATGGGTAAAAGATTTCGGGGTCTGCCTCTAGCACGTGCAAAGATGTTTGTAAGCGGGACATGATTGATACAGGCATTGATAATGCACCTTGGGAGCAAGTCGCTGCTTATCGTACTGCATAGAGGGCAAAGATCAGAAATGGAATACAGACAAAGGAGAAAATTATTGCAGATAGGTCACACACCGAACATGTGAGACATCAGATGATGCGTGACTGTGGAAATTACCATGTGTTCACATGCATCCATTATTAGATCAACTCTTACTGCGTAATTTGGTCTGATCAGTCACACTCTCTACCACCATGGGTTTTAATTAATATGCCTTGTTTGGTCTCTTTAGTTCAGCCCAGGCATTGTGCTATTTTTGATGCACAATGTAACAAACTATTGTCTATCAAGACAAGGTGCCAATCAGTCAGTCAATGATTGAATGTCAGAAAAAGAGTATGAAATATTATCAAACTTGCTCTGCTGTTTGGTCATGAATCTTGAAATGTGAATGGTGAAAAAAAAAAAGAAAGATCTTTAAGGCAGTGAGGATGTGGTTTCTGTAACAAGCAGTACCTTGAATGGGCAAAGTAATTAACAATGATTGCCTGAAATAGACTACTGAAAGTAGGTCATTATTAACAACTATAAGAAACAGAAAAACAATGTTCTTTCTTTTCTTCTTCTTCTTCTTCTTCTTCTTCTTCTTCTTCTTCTTCTTCTTCTTCTTCTTCTTCTTCTTCTTCTTCTTCTTCTTCTTTTTCTCCTTCATTTTCTTCATTCTCTTCTTCCTAATCCTGTTCTTCATCTTCTTCCTCTCCTTCATTTGCAAAATAAGCAAGTTCAGAATGTGATAGATTCACATAGATGTGACCCTGATGTGCTTGAGTGCCTGTGTGAGGTAGTTTGCTACTGGGATTGGATATATCTGAAAAAGGTATAAACAAGTTTACTGTACTTTTTATCCTCATTGTCATGGATCTTTGAGCGTAACTAAAGCTCACACCTGTATCACGGTTGAAATGGCAATTTGCGTTGTGCGAGAAGCACGCTTTTGACAGGTCCAAGAGAAAAAATGTCTCTCCTGGACTAGAAACTTTGAGGATGACCGTGGTTGAGAGTGGACCAGGTCAGACTTGTTGTGGCAATGGCCACATTGTATACGGCCACCACTTGGTGTTTAACAATTGTAGATATATCATGTATTATATTGATAGTATTTTAATGAAGAGTAATAATGTGACTGTGTGAAGTATAGAACGAACGAACAAACAAACTTTATTTTCAAAGAATTAAGAATTGGGCACGCAGGCCCGTCTAACATTCTGCCCTTCTATCACTCTCTTTCATACATTATTTCATTCACACATCATTCAAGGCTAACAGAGAACAGCAACAATATAAAAGATATGCATTATAAAGGCATGGGCAAAATACGAACATCAAAACTACACGACTCAGTAATATTAGATAACGATCTGACACTTGTTATTAGCCATGTGGAATATTCTGGCCTACCAAAAGGGGACTGGCTGTTGTACTAGGGTTTTGTTATTATTATTATTATCTCTATTATTAAGGGGGAAGGTAATCCGTACTGAGATAGTGTTCGAATAATTTGTGATTATATGAATAGGGATTGGTGATGTCTTTGATTTCTTGTGGAAGATTGTTCCACAGCTGAGCTGCGGAGTACGTTAAGCTTGTTTTGTATAAGTCAATCCTAGGCTTCTGAATGTGTAATATATTTAAACGTTTACTGTGTCAAGCATTATATTTAAACAATGGCCAAAGGTAATTTGGGCATTCCGATGCAGGATTTTGTGAATTAGTTTAGCTTTATTGAAAAGCAGGTGTTTGTGGAGTGGTAGTAACTGGTGGCGTTTATACAGGCTAGGATTGTCAGATAAATGTTTGCTATAAATTAGACTCATGGCCCGTTTCTGGAGTGAGTAAAGTCGCTTGGAGTTTGAATTAGAACAACCGTCCCAGATTGTAGAGCAGTAGTCAAAGTGTGTCTGTATATGAGAAGTATAGAATAGTTTCCTTGTATCCTCATCAAGGAAGTTTTTAATCTTGGCGAGTTGGTAGACTTTTTTCGCTGTTTAATGAGCGCTTGAATGTGGGAATTAAAGGTTAGGTTTCTATCAATGATTAGGCCTAATGTTTTGTGCTCAATTACACTTTCTACTGGCATATTATCGATGTGAAGTTGAAGTGATGTGTGTGAGCTTAGAGTTTGAAGTCTTTGTCTGGTTGTTAATAACATTGATTTTGTTTTAGTGATGTTAATTTGCATACGGTTTGAATAGCTCCACCTAACTACATTATTTAATTCTTGTTGTAAAGACGACTCCAGTAAAATACAGTTTTCAGCATTTGTGTACACTGTACAGTCGTCTGCAAATAGATCGCAGAACGACAAAAGATGCAAAGGTAGATCGTTAATATATATGGCAAATAATAGAGGGCCAAGAATAGAGCCTTGCGGTACTCCAATATTGAAGGTAGTGGTTTGAGACAGACATTTATTATGTGATACTACTTGCTTTCTGTTTGATAGAAAAGATGATATTAGAGTGACTACATTAGGGCCAATTTTCATTGTCTCAAGTTTTTTAATTAAAATAACATGGTCTATCATATCAAATGCTTTCTTGAAATCAATAAACACAGTTCCACATAGACTGTTGTTTATATTCTGGTGCCAATTTTCTATCATGTTTGTTAGGGCCGTATGGCAAGAATATTTTGGTCGAAATCCTGATTAGCTGTCAACAATAAGCTTGTTGCGAACTAAATACTGTAATGTTACTTTATGAATGTGTTTTTCTAGTGGCTTAGATAGTGATGGTAATAAGGAAATGGGTCTGTAATTGTTCGGGAGACCATTGTCCAATGAACCAGATTTAAGAAGAGGGTACACTTTAGCGATTTTGAGAGCTGATGGAAAGTGGCCTTTGGTGAGACACTGATTATATACATAGGTTAGTGATATACAGATCACTGGCGCAGCACAACGGAGAATCCGGTTGTTGATTCCATCTAACCCTGATGAGGTTGTGTTTTTTAGGTTACTGAGGTAAGTGAATACTTCAGTGATTGTCATTAGTGGTATGTCGGAAAGAATATCGCGGGAGCATCTATTCTCGCAAAACGATGACAGTAAAGATAAGTTGCAAGGAGAATTAGGTATTGAAGCCTTCAACTGGTCTATGTCAGTTTGAAAAAAAATCACTGAATTGGTCGCATGTAATATGATTTGATGGTAAAGAATTTCGGAAGTTATACTTGTTTGTCAAGGTGTTAATTGCCTTCCATATATCCTTACTATTTGTTTTATCCATTACTAAGTTCTTAAAGTAATTTTTCTTTTCCCGTCGTATGGTATATTGAACTTTGTTTCTAAGAGTACGGTATGCGCTGAGATCCCACTTTTTATGTGCTTTATCTCTGTCTCTCATAATTTCAAGTATTTCCTGGGTGATCCAAGGTGGCTTGACGTGGTGTTTTACTCGAACTTCCTTGATTGGCACATGTCTATCAAAAACATCAATAAAGGTTTTCATCCAGAATTCCAGAGCATCATCCAGGTCAGGAAGCTGATAAACATTGTCTAGAGGTGAACTGAGCAAATCCTGTAAAAATGCGTTTTGGTTGAAATTTTTGTAACTTCTATATTTTACACTTATGTGTTTATGTTTAGGAGTTTTAATTCCTTATTTAGACCACGTGCAGCATATTGGGTAGTGATCGCTCACTGCACAATTGGGTACGGTGCATTCTATGATGTTGTCTGAGCAAGTTACATAAATGTGATCTATGACTGTTGAAGATGACTTTGTTATTCTAGTAGCTTGTTGTACTATTTGTTGGAAATTGTATGATGCAATTATATTTCCCCATATTATGTTGGATTTGTTGGTGTCAATGTTAAAGTCTCCGAGTAGTATAATTAGAGATTAGACATGATAATAGATGATGAAAACTGTTCAGCGTTTGTGAAATTTATATAATTAATGTCTCGCTCTGTGACTTTGAAATGGTAGATAGAAGAATGTGGAAGATACTGCAGATAGAATGCCACTGAGCAATCTTGTACCACGAGCAATCAGTAATCATACAAGCCATTACAACTGGTGTTAACCACAGACAATCATTCATACCACAACAGCATCTGAAATCTTGAGCCAGGTACCAATATCAAAGTGTTACTTCTGACAGGCTCTATAGAGCCATGGCAACCTAGGACCTGTGAATAAAGCAGTTCCTCTGCCATGACACTCATCTTTCCCACCTCCCTCGTAACCTCAGCTTATGAGTTAAAATATTGCATGTCCATTGCAGGACTGCAATCAAGCCAGATTGATCTTCTAGACAATTTTACATTCACTGGTTTGCCATGGCTTTTAGAACAAGAAGTCAGTGTTTAAGTTCAACTGACTGGTATGTGGAACAAGAAGCCAGCGGTTAAGTTCAACTGACTGGTGTGTGGAGTGAGCCCACTACCCCGCTGTCAGCACACAGGAAGTTTAAGTATAAGTGTGTTAAAGCCGTGCTGACCTCTCGGGATATGAGTGGAGTTCTGAAATGAGCTCTGATATATGCCATGGTGCTTGTTGCCTCAGTTGTGCTATTTATCCGTCATTTGCTAGTGGCTACCTTTTGCTTTTTCCCTTTTGCGCCTGAATGATATTTCTTTTTGTGGAGTACTGGTTGTTCGTAGTTGTGATACATGGCCAAACCATTTTACTTACTGTCCTTTGATCAGTCTGAGAGTGGTATTGCTGTCTTTTGATAAGTCTGAGAGTGGTATTGCTGTCTTTTGATAGGTCTAAGAGTGGAATTGCTGTCTTTTGATAAGTTTAAGAGTGGTATTGCTGTCTTTTGATAAGTGTGAGAGTGGTATTGCTGTCTTTTGATAAGTGTGAGAGTGGTATTGCTGTCTTTTGATAAGTCTAACAGTGGTATTGCTGTCTTGTGATCTAAGGTGGCATTGCTGTTTTTTTATATGTCTAAGAGTTATAACACACTAATTTTACATATTATTATGAGACGGCAAACACGACACCCCCACATTGTGCCAAAAGGCTTCGGGTGGAGGAGTGCAATTGGGAGGGTACAAGCCTTTCCCTAGTGTGAGAAAATGCAACCTAAAGACTAAATGTCATGGCAGGGCAGACCAAGCCCTAAGCCTTGGTCAGCAACTGGTCGAGGATGGAAGCCCCGACAGAGTATTGCTTTGCTGATCCGGCAGCTTCTGCAGCTGTCTTGTTCCAGATGTATTGGTGTTACCTTTCCTCAAACTATCGTTTGTCAAGTTGACAAGGTGCCAGTGAACTGAACTGTGCTTGCTATAATTTAAAGAGAAAAATTAAAGACCCCTTTTCCATGCTTTTGAGTAAATGGTGCTGGTCCCAGATTTGTATAGACCAATCAGCTGTCTGTGTGGGCGGTATCACACCAGTCGCCTTTACTGCCTAGCACATCTCCTGGTACCCATTTTTGGGCTGGTTTGACCCGGGAGCTCACTTCAATTTGTAAACATCTGCCTCACTGGGTATCAGAACATTACCACCTGGCAGGTTGGCCACTGCCTTGCCATGGCTGTCGCATAATAGTATATTTTAGCTATATTGTATTTTCATTGTTAAAATATGTGTCAGCTTTTCTTTGTTTCCCAGGCCGGAAATGTAGTCACTGGAGAAATGGTTGAGGAGCTGCTGCTGTCCGGTGCAGACATCATTAAGGTGGGGATTGGACCTGGTTCAGTGTGTACAACCAGGAAGAAGACCGGGGTCGGCTATCCTCAGCTCAGTGCCGTTATTGAGTGTGCAGACGCTGCCCACGGCCTTGGTGGTCACATTATATCAGTAAGCATGCAATTAAGGGCTAATTTAGTACAGGTTTCTTGTAACTATAGTTAGTTATTAGTTAGTTCCAACTTTACGGCAAAGGGTTCCCCCATCATGCTCCATTTCTGTGCCAGTGAATATCACACAAAATGCTCTTCGCTGCCCCATAACTTGTAACTTTGTATGTGCTGCACCTCTTTTTGTGTATGTGTTGTTATTGCTGGATACTGAGACATGTTCAGTGCCTTGCCGGCTGGCGTGGGCGATCATGTCTCTCTACAAATTGCGATCTCCGATGGTATGATGGTATGATCAATTCGTGTGTTGACTCCCTTCCATGCCATAACACAAGACTGTCATGAATCTTCTCACACTGTCTTCCTCTATCTCTCTTTCTGCACATCTTTCCTGTTGTCACAAAATGTTCCAGTTTTTGTCTTTTCATATTGTGGCCGAAAAATGGTGAATGCTTCTTTCTGATGTTTGTGATTAGTTGCATTTGCGACTAAGCTTCCCTTAAAACATCCTGATTGCTCAATTTGGCTGTCCAATTAATTTTCAGCATTCTTTTATAAAACCACATCTTCAAGGCTTCTAGGGATTTTTTTGCAAGTTGACTAATAGTTCAGGATTCGCAGTCTTATGTTAAAACTGGTTCTAAGTAACATGCAAGAACTCTTTCTCTAACCTTCAAAGACAGTGACTTATTGTATAAAATGTTCTTCATTCTGTTCTTTATCTCAGTGATGCATCTTCTATCACAATGTTATCCATGTGCCTAGATAACTGAATTTCTGCACTTGCCTCAAAACAACATCCTGTACTTTAACTGCATTTAGGCACAATCGGTTTCTTTGATATCACCATGGCTTCTGTCTTTATAGTATTCAAACTAAGGC
Organism: Cepaea hortensis; assembly: GCA_963921405.1. NCBI lineage: Eukaryota > Metazoa > Mollusca > Gastropoda > Stylommatophora > Helicidae > Cepaea > Cepaea hortensis. The sequence continues at coordinate 109,600,117 of OY992876.1, read as the reverse complement.
CCATTTTTTCACTTTCTACAACCACTGTATCTATCATTTCCTGTAGATCCTTCTGACTTGTTGCTATCAAGCCGGTGTCATCAGCATAACGTAAGTTATTTATATTATGTCCACCAACCAGGATCTCTGACATATTTTCTGTAGATCTCATTATATATTCACTGTACAAAGAGAACAAATCAGGAGACAATACACAACCTTGTCTGGCGCCCTGCTGAAAGTTCATACAGCAGACAACTCATGACATGTGAATTACTGTTCTTTATACACTGAAATATTTCTACAAGAATTTTTATTCTTATAGCTGCTGTTTGCTGCCAATATATGTTCTTTATTATTCGCAGACATTTGCCGTCAATGTTCAGTTGCTTTAGTAATTTTATTATTTTGTCATGTTTCACATTGTCAAATGCTTTTGTGTAGTCTATGAAGCATAAGTACAGATCTGTTTTTACTTCTATAGCTCTTTCTAATAGTGTCCTGAGAATATATATAGCATTGTTTGTGCCCTTTCCATCCACAAATCCACACTGTACATCACTCATTTATGGTTTAATCTTGTTTCTTGAAAAACCACTGCAGGAGATCCTCGTCCTGGAACGTCAAGCATTCTTTGCCTACATTGTCAAAGAACATTTCGAGCCAAAATAGGCCTTATCAGCCATCTTAGAACTCACGGCTCCATACTTTCAACCCCACTGGATTAAATTAATGGTCATCATTCTTGATGGACAAACAACAACAATACAATCTTGTTTCTTATTCTTTTCATATTTATTCTGAGTAACAGCTATGTCGTGTGACTCATAAGACTTATTGTGTGATGCTCTCCGCATTTTAAAGTGCCTGGTTTCTTTGGAAAAGCTATAAAGATGGATTTTATAAGGTCACTAGGAATGTACCCATTAATGTAGATGTCATTTAGAAATGTTGTCAATATTTTGATACCAAAATCACCTACAGCCTCAACTTCCTCCAATGTAATGTTGTCTGGACCGGGTGCCTGTCCTTTCTTCATGCAGTGTAGTACATCTTTAACTTCCACTGCAAGTATTGGTGGACTCACGAAATGTGATGGTCAGCATGTGAGAGAAGGTGGGCAGTTAGGTGCTTGGTTGATGTGAGCTGACCAAATTTAGATACATTTCAGAGGTGCAATAAGGTGAGGTGAATTTCAGTGGTGGGGGGGGGGGGGGGGGGGGGGGGGTGTGTGTGTGTGTGTGTGTGTGTTGATAATTGGGGTTAAACAGCTGGAGTGAGTGGCCTGAGGGTGACAGTTATCTGTTTAGGAGGGTGTTGGTGGTAATGCAATGAGCAAGGTCTGGGAGAAAGGTTGGTAAGTGGAGGGCAGAGATCTAAAATTCTGAAATAAATGATAGACATTATGATGTAACATAAAGTAAACTCATTTTAAGCACCTTTTTCCATCAGTTTTGCCAGTTTGTCACCCAGTTCTCCAATTTTTTCCTCAAGTAAAGCCATATTCTTTCGCAATCCTGGCATACTGAGTTCAAGGTCAGCCATCAGTGGTTTGGAAGCGGAAAGCAATGGCAAACTTTTTTTTAAAGTTAGTTGCATGTCTTTTACAAGACATCGTAATGAACCCCAGCTTGTTGTGCCTGTTATGGTTTACTGGGCAATTTTTACGTTTACTAGTTTGCCATGGCTTTCTGAACAACCAATGCTCATACTATCCAAATCAACACATGGCAGTCTGCTTCCAAATTATCTGCGGGTGGTTTTGAGCTCTCAACTCAGTGTGTCGAGCAATTGTGAAACGTGTTCGCTACCCCTTAAGCTACAGTGCCATGATAATGGCAAACTGCTGAACATAAGATTGCCTAGAAAGTCACAAACAGCCATGGAGTATTGGGTTTGATTGTGACGTCCTGTAAAGGACATGCAGCTGACAAACTAAGCCATATTAATAGCCTATGTTAAGTATTCTGCTCAATGACAACATTGGTTACCATACAGGATGGAGGCTGCACTTGCCCTGGCGATGTTTCTAAAGCCTTTGGAGCGGGAGCTGACTTTGTAATGCTGGGAGGGATGTTGGCAGGGCACACCGAGTCCGGAGGGGAAACCATCGAGAAGAATGGTAAAAAATTCAAGCTCTTTTATGGCATGAGTTCGGCAACAGCCATGACGAAACATGCAGGAGGTGTGGCTGAGTATAGGTACGTCTGCTGTAACATCAACCTAGTTAGTGTAACATCTAGGTATTTGCTGTAACACCTAAACATCTACAGATCCACTGTAAAATGAACATATTTAGAGTAACATCTACATATTTGTTGTAATATATTTACTATAAAATCTACATAATTGCTTTAAAATCTACATTTCCACTGTAACATCTACATATTTGCTGTAATATATTTACTATAAAATCTGCATAATTGCCTACATATTCGCTGTAACCCCAATAAATAATTGTAATGCATACAAATCTACTGTAATATCTACATATCTGATGTAACATTCATGCTTTTACTACAGTATTTTACTCTCTTTTTTTGTCCCGCGTTTCCATCCTGTTTCAGGATATTGAGGTCAACACCAGCATCTTTCAGCTGTATGTTGATTCCTAGGCTAGATTACGCTCATCAGCACGCCACGACTTTCTGAGCGACCGGCTCCATACTCTAATAAGTCACTGGCGCGACTCGAACCACTTCTAATTCTTGTGCGCTCATGTCGACCACGAGAGTATTCAGGGTTAATGGAGAAAGCTGCTAACCCCTCGGCCAGGCAGCCGGCATTCTACTATATTTACTGTAACATATATGTATCTATTGTAGCATTCACATATTTACTGCCACATATCAATATCTACTGTAGTATCTACATACCATATAATCTACATATTTACTGTAACATCTGTATATTTACTATGTATAATCTACACGTTTACTGTAAAATCTTTATATTTACTACATAATCTATATATTTATTGTAATGTCTGCAAATTTATTATATGATATATCTATTTACTATATACCGGTCTCTGTGGCTAAGGGCTTGCGAATGCGGTTTGTGAGCCCGTATACCTGGGTTCGAAATACAGCGGTGCTGGTTTTTTCGAAAAAGGTATAGGGGCCAGTCGTTCAGAAAGCAATGGCAAACTACTGAACGTAAATTTTGCCCAGGAATCACAAACAGCAAAAATGCTGGGGTTGACTGCTACGTCCTGTGAAGGACATGCAACTTAATTTTTTTTAAATATTTACTTCATAATCTACTTATTTACAGTAATATCTACATATTTACTATATAATGTCCATATTTTCTGTGACATCTACATATTTACTGTAATGTTTAAACATTTTTGTAACAATTACATATTTTCTGTGACATCTACATATTTACATCTAATATTAACACGTTATTTAATATAAATACATTCACTGTAGTATTTTTAACTACATCAAAAAATTCAAAACTGGTTGAATGTGCTACTGCTGTGAATGTGTATATGTTATCAGTTATCAGTTAGGGTATCTTCATTGCACTCCGGACATGTCTATAGGTGCTCAGATCCTCCCCCCAGCATATGAATCAGCGTCCGGTGGCTAATAGTGCCAGTTCTGTGTTGGTTGATGAGGCGCCTTGTTTTCCCGATGTACCTCTCGCGTTTGGCCGTGCCGATTCTTACTCCCAAGTCTTTCATCGTGGGCAGCGATGTGGATTCACTGACGTCAAAGTCCTCTGTTCTCACCATATCTTTGAGGACGTTGATAACATCGGCACGATCCATGGGCTGGCCATCTACAGGGGGTGCAGAGCCAGCCAGTTTATCAGCTCGTTCATTTCCCTCGACTCCCGCATGTCCCGGGACGAAGATGAAGGTGACTTTACGAACAACAGACTTCCGCAGCGACTCAGTCCACTGTCTATGTACAGATCCAACTTCGACCTTCTGAATCATGCTCATTGAATCACTTAGTACACACACGTTGGTATAATGCTGTGATTCCAGCCATATGAAAGCCCGTGTAACTGCCATCACCTCCATCGTCATGCTGCTCGTGGTCATAGAGTGGGCACCACTGGATTCTTGAACGGTTCGGCCCACTGAACGGGCTGTAAATGCCCACACACTTCTCTGCTGCTGTGTATATGTTAACATGTAAATATGTACATGTCACAGAAAATATGTAATTGTTATAAAAATGTTTAAACGTTACAGTAAATATGTAACTACATAAACAAGATTCAAGCCTGTTTGAGTGTGCTCTCTCATGTGTCAATCTATCCCATGATTACAGGGCATCTGAAGGTAAAACCGTCACCATTCCTTTCCGGGGAGATGTGGAGGACACCATCCAAGACATTCTGGGTGGGGTTCGCTCCACCTGCACGTACGTGGGAGCCTCCAAGCTGAAGGAGTTGAGCAGGAGGACCACCTTCATCAGAGTTACCCAACAGCTGAATGAGGTGTTCACTGCCAACACCACCGAGAATTGAGTCTCTTTTGCTGATTTTTGTTTGTTTGTTTGTAGTCCATCCTTTGCCACATGAATCCACACATTCATACTTATTTAACCCTACCCACACATTTATGCTCATATAAATCTACCGACACATGTTCACATAAATCTACCCACACATTCATGCTCAAATAAACTTATCCACACATCCATGTTCACATACACCAACCCACACATTAATGCTCATGTAAACCTACCCAAACATTCATGCTCACATACACCAACCCACACATTCACGCTCATATAAACCTACCCAAACATTCATGCTCACATACACCTACCCACACATTCTTGTTCATATATGCCTACCCACACATTCATGCTTATATGCACCAGCCCACACATTCATGCTCACATACACCAACCCACACATTCATGCTCATATACACCTACCCACACATTCATGCTCGCATACACATACCCACACATTCATGCTCATATACACATACCCACACATTCATGCTCACATACACCTACCCACACATTCATGCTCATATACACCTACCCACACATTCATGCTGATATACACCTACCCACATATTCAGATAAGACTCTCCCCTTTGGTATTTTGTATGTATTTAGCCAGTTGTTATGCGAACAAAACTGTGTTCGGTGTTTGTAGTTGCTGCTTTTCTCAACATGCCTTCCCATATGTTACCTCCAGGATTGAGTGAAAGAGGCAATGTCCCAAGGAAACACTTGACATAGATGTAAGCTTTCAGGTGTGAATACCTGGGGTTGAGAAATTGATAATACAATAGTGGTAGTTATTTTTCTTTCATTATTTCCCCATCCGTCCTGTTTGCTTATTAAATGTAAACCCATTGTTTATGTGCATGTATTTTTAATGTTCCTGTTGTTGTTGGTGTTATTGTTGTTGCTAATAACCCAGCTGTATTTGAGCTTCAGTGGCTTGAGGACAATACACGCAGATTACAAGAAACAACATATGTATTGGAACTAGGACAAGACAGCTATGTGGTCATATGTCCAACTGTTGGGCAAAAGATAGTTAACATCCATCCACTTCAATATCTGCTGAATGAAAATAAGATTAGATAGATAATTATATGTGATAATGTTATCTGGCTCCGTGGTGAAGGGGTTACGGACGCAGTTCGTAATCCCGCATACCCGCGTTCAAAACAGCTGCAGGCGATTTAGCAGCAGACCGCCTTGCGTTCGCTTTTTACAGACTGGTATGGGTGCCGGTCATTCAGAAAGCAATGGCAAATTACTGAACGTAAACTTGTCAGGAGATCACAACAGCAAAAAATGATGGTGTTGACTGTGATGTCCTGTAAAGGAAATGAAACTTAACTTTTTTTTTATTCATAATGTTAGTTTATTGTTAGGATTATTCATCCACCCAGTGAGACTACAAGACAATATGTACAAAGTCAAGAAGCAAAATAGAAACCGTAATGCGTACCAAATATTAATTGTGTGAACATGTTAGATGTGTGTCCAATCAGTGGGCAAAGAGGGTAATTAATATTCATATGATACTCAGATATATTCATATCTGTTGATGGAGATTATGTGCTTATGGGCACGTTTCAAGTCGCTTCTGGTAACTGGTAGTTTATTTATTCAGAGCTGATGTTTTCTGTATTTTTGTGTGTGATGTGATTTGATTACTGCATATTTCTGTAATCAGGGAGATTTTTGTGTGATGTGATTTTATTGCTGTGTATTTCTGTAATTGTGGAGATTTTTGTGTATGATGTGATTTGTTTGCTGCATATTTGTGTAATCGTGGAGATTTTTTGCTGCACATTTCTGTAATAATGAAGATTTTTTGCGTGTGGCTATCTCAAAACTGCTGAGTTACCTTCTCATGATAGCGCAGGATTCCATGTATGTGAAGGGTGGCTGTTCCTAGCCCCAGAAATCCAAGGTCAAAGGTTATTGCCTGATGTTGAAAAGAGTAGGGTATTTGGTGAGGACAGAGCTAATTTTACCTTGAGTGCAAGCAATTTCTGTACAAGTGTTCATGTTGTGAGTGGAGGATAGTTCATTCTCTTTGAACTCAAGTGTAGCCCATACACATGTGACTACTTCTATCGCACTGGACTGATTTAGCTTGGGGATTAGCTTTCCCTATTACCAGTCTCCTTCGCCATTAAGCAAACCAACTTATGGAGGTACTTGTAAGTTACGTCCCCAAGTCAAGAATGAGAAGTCAGCATTTTAGTCGAACTGATCGTTGTAACGATTGAACCTGCTACCATGGCATCAGCACACCGGAAGTTTAAGAGTAAGCGCTCTTATCCATTTGGCCATGCTGACCTCTATTGGGAGCGATGATTTGATCAAGTGACTTGTGTAGAGCTGACAGCGGCCAATCCAAGGGTTTCCGTCACTTTCATTGCACATGGATATCTCCATAAGTGCTCCAGACTCCTCCCATAGATCACACAAGGAGAATCTCGATATAGTACACAAACTCTGTATCACTGACAAGGATATCTAAACCTGTGTAGGCAAGGTAATAGGGATAGCTAGCCCACACACAAATATCATCTATCATTGACCACGCTCGAGTTCAAAGCGAACAAATGAACAAAAGAAACATAGCGAAGAGTTCACATTTCTCAAATAGAAGTCCATGAAATTATATGTTTAAAAAAAGAACTACCTTTTTCTAAGCCTTAATATGTGGTTCTAGATCTATATTTATATAGACCAATACTTAATGTGTGATGAGATCAATATTGCTCCAGCCCTGTTTACTTCCCAGTACATTTTCTGGTAACCTCAACATCAGCACACCAGAAGTTTAGAGCAAGAGCTCTTATACATTTGGCCATGCTGACCTGCCTTCAGCATAAGGTGAACTTGTTTGTGGTTATTATGATCAAGCGTCTGACCTTACAGCATGTGGGTACTGACTTTTGAAACATTACAGTTATAACGTCTTCTTCGTTTGCATTAGGGCCCACGTAAGAATGTCTGTAGTCAATTATGTAGTTAGTTAAGGTTCATGATATTCCTGTATAAGTTGTAATTTGATTACTGGACAATGTTATAGTTTGTATAAAATTAGTGAAACTGCGGTAAAGCTGTGGAAATGTGAACAATATAAAATAACACAAAGTAATGCAGCTTTACAGAACAGAATTACGAAAAACATGGGACTGGTGTCCATGACACCACAGACTCCCACAGCTGTCTATATAAGAGTATCAAAGTGAAATTCATGATAATAATATCATAGCCTTGGATTCTGAGATAAGTAGCACAAAAAACGTGTTTTTCATTTTCATTTTCTCTTCATTGTTCTCATTTTTTCATCTTTTGATTCTTCTCATCCCGTTCTTATGCCTTAATGTAGTCACTGGAGGGTCTTCTCTGTGACTATATGTTGTGTCTTGTGTATGTATTTGTTTGCTGATGAAAGCTAGTCGCCGCAACGTCCCATGTTTTTCATAATTCTGTTCTGTAAAGCTGCATTACTTTGCGTTATTTTAGGTCACTGCCGTTCAGAAAGCAATGGCAAAATACTGAATGTAAAAATTAACAATAATTTTTACATGATGTAGTTTGGCATCTGTGGCTAAGGGGTTAGTGAAACGCAGTTTTTATTTCTATGACATAGCATATTCAGGTTCTTTAATTGGCCGCGGGCAATTTGGGAGCAGATCACTTTGTGTTGATTTCAATGGTATGAGGTGTCTGCCATTCAGAAAGCAATGGCAAACTACTGAACGTAAAAATTGGTTAGTAAATCATAAACAATCAATAAATGCAGGGGTTGATTGTAATGTTCTGTAAAGGACACAGCTAACTGGTTTTAACCATGTGGTAACATAAATACACACACCATAATTTAAATAGTGCACATTTCTTGTCTGGCATATTTCGCTGCATCTCATCAAATGCATACTGCAGAGATGTGTATCATGTTATGTGAAACAGTGAATGATACTTTGACTGAAATATGATGTATATCGTCGCTGACCTTGCAGCGATAAGTGTCAGGCAAGAAATTGTGCAATATTTTATTTATGGCGTCTGTGTTTAAACTTGCTAAAGGAATACACTTTGTAACTATTTGCCATGAAAGTTAGTTAGTTGCATATCCTTTACAGGACGTAGCAGTCAACTCCAGAATTTTGTGGCTGTTTGTGATTCCTGGGCAAGTTTACGTTCTTTAGTTTGCCATTGTTTTCTGAGTGACCGGCACTGATACCATTTTAGGGAAACCAGCACAAGGCGTTCTGCTTCCAAATCACTTGCAGCTGTGTTTAAAACATAGTATGTGGGATTATGAATCGCATTTGTAACACCTTCACCACAGAGACTGCCAGGAAAACCTCATGACATTTAAAAGTAGATGCAAAACTAAATCATCTTCTAACGCTGGTTTTCTTCATATAAAAGTAAACATTGTTGCCTTCTGTCAGTACTAATTAATTGATCCTTAACCTAGTGCGAGGAAATACAACCTAAAGACTAAATATAATTGCAAGGCAGACTAGGCATTAAGCCTTGGTCAGCAAGAGGTCTAGGTTGGAAGCTTCGACGGGCGAACAGTTAGAGTATTGTTTTGCTGATCCGGCAGCTTCTGTATATTGTCTTGTTCCAGGCATATTAGCGTTACCTTTCCTCTATAGTAAACTGGGCAGGCTGGGAGAGGGATCATGCTGCATGGACAACTCATGTTCTCTAAATTCAGCCCAGGCTTTGTGTTGTAGAGAGGTATAACTATATTTTACAAACTATCGTCTGTCAAGATCTGGGAAATCACAGGGTCATATCACTGAGAGAAATAATGTTACAGGTATGGATTAACCCTCACAGAAAGTCAGCAGAAATATCCAAAGCCATAGTTGTTGCTGTTTAGGTGGCAGATGACACCTTTTTTGCTGGCTGTGAATGGAAGTATACTTTTTCCATAAGCAAACTGTGGTCATCATTTTGAGGTGACAGATTGGAATCCCGGTGAACTTCAGGTTTGAATTTTTCAGATGTCTAATTTGGTCTTCGATTTTTACTTTCTTCATCTAGTGCTACTCTTGGAAATATTTCTCATGTTGTTTTCTCTTAGCATTGATATTTGCTTCCATATTTCCCCCTGGCTGTGTGATTAGTTTGGTGCCAATGAAACACCTAAAACTCATGGGGGGGGGGGGGGCTTAATCCCACCAGTCCATGTGTGATGTGCTGAATCATGACCTGGTGACATCCTGACGTGCCCCTTCCCAGATGTCAAGTTCCAGTACCAGTCTTGCACACTCCACTGCACTGGTTTGTGGGTTGGGAGAAGAGAAGGGAAGCTTTGCAACAGTCCCCCTGGAGACGGTGCGTTGTTTGGAGAGGTTTGCAACTTTCTCCCTGGAGATGGTATATTGTTTGGAGAGGTTTGCATCATTCTCCCTGGAGATGGTGCATTGTTTGGAGAGGTTTGCAACTTTCTCCCTGGAGATGGTACATTGTTTGGAGAGGTTTGCAACATTCTCCCAGGAGATGATACATTGTTTGGAGAGGTTTGCAACATTCTCCCAGGAGATGGTACATTGTTTGGAGAGGTTTGCAACCTTCTCCCAGGAGATGATACATTGTTTGGAGAGGTTTGCAACATTCTCCCAGGAGATGGTACATTGTTTGGAGAGGTTTGCAACATTCTCCCAGGAGATGGTACATTGTTTGGAGAGTTTTGCAACATTCTCCATAGAGACGGTACATTGTTACTGGCTCCGGAGAAAAGTCTCTACACCATCCTCATTCTTATAGATGCAAGACCTTTTCAGGGTTGTACATGAACGCCAATGCATTGGACTCGAGGGTTAAAGTTCACAAAGAATTTACAACCAACCAGCTTCCATTGTATTTTCACAAGAAGATATTGTAATTGTGTTCTCTTATTCTGCCCAAACCCGGTTATTTTTTCCCTTGCTTGTCCCTAGTCTTTATTGTATTAGTGGTTTATCACATTGTTATATTCTATTTTTGTTGTAATTTAACCGTTTTGTGTGCTATATAATGTGATACCATTGAAGAGTTGCATATCCAAAAGAACAACCTAGAAAAGCGATTGTGCCAGATTTTTTTTTTACATCTGATTACAATTCTTGTTACTTCTTTATGTTTCATTAAAAATAATGACTGTTGTAAATGTATAATGTGATACTGTTGAAGAGTTGCATGTCCAAAAGAACAACCTAGAAAAATGATTGTGCCAGACTTTTTCTTCTTTAATCTAATTACAATTCTTGCTACTTCTTTATGTTTCATAAATATAATAACTGTTGTAAATGTATAATGTGATACTATTGAAGAGTTGCATGTCCAAAAGAATAACCTAGAAAAATGATTACGCCAGATTTTTTAAAAAATCTCATTACAATTATTATTACTTCTTTATGTTTAATAAATATAATAACTACTGTATATGTAATTTTAACTGTATATTTTTTTTTATCTGGGGTCAACATAGCTCAGGGCTCAACACAGCCTTATAAAAATGTGTACCAATCAATTTTCTGAAAATTGTTTGTTGAGGAAAGGTGTCAAAGAAGGAAACTGGTCACTCCACCTTTGTTGGGAAAGTTATTCTTCTTTCTTTATGTTTAGACTTTTTTTTTTTTTTGTGTGGGCTCGCTCACTTTAAACTCAAACGTACCATACACGCTACTTCTAGTAGCACTGAGCTGAACTTTGCATGTGGATTAGCTTTCCCTATTACCAGTGTCCCTCACCATCAGGCGAACCCACTCCCACTTCAGAGATACTTGTAATTTACATCGCCAAGTCAAGGATGAGAAGTCAACATTTTATTCCAACTGGCCGATGTAAGGATTTAACCCCCTACCTCAGCATCTGCAATCCGGATGTTCAGAACTAGCGCTCTTATCCATTCAGCCATGCAGACCTCCTAGACTTTTTCTTGATTGGCTGGATCTTGCAGTTAAATTAGTCTGTAAGTGATGTGGTGACCTTCTGTATGCCAGCCCTCCTTAGTAACATCTTACAGCTTGCCTGGTAGACTACAGTGTTACTTATTCTGTTAACTTAATTTTACTTTATTTAGTGTATTGTAATGCGTCTTCATTGACTTGTTTCCACATTGTTAAATATACTGCTGTTAGTTGATTTGTTGTTTGAAGGCTTTGATCTGGAGTCAGATGCATTGCCTGGACTGTGTTGTGTTTGTGTGGTATACAGTTGATAGAATCAAGCCAGTTGATTGTTGCTTTCCCCCTGGCTCATCTTTATAGCCATGGCTTCTATGATGATGATGATATTGATGTATGTTAACTTCTTCTGCTGCTGTGTCCTTTATCCCTCATTGGAGGCTGGTCCTGCCAAGTTAGCTTAATTTCACTTGATTTATTATATGATTTGCAGTGCAGCTTCCCTGACTTGTTTGCGTGTAGTACAGTGTATTGATGTCAGTTGATTTGAAGTTTATCATCCCAGATTGTAAAATATCTTGTTATAGAACTTTCTATATATTAATTTATGGCACTGTATATTAAGAGGTTCAACTCCCTTCCTTATCACATTTTTTGTTTCACTTTAGAGAAATCTCATTTTTTACAACGCTGGATTAATCACATAAATGTATTATGGGGAACTCTTTCATGAACTGAAGATTTGAACTCAATCATTGGACAAGTAAGCCAGTAAATTTGAATGATAACAGTTTCTTTACACATTAAGTTTTAGCTTATCTAGCATGATTTTTGATACCTAAATGTTTATTGCGTTCCCTAGAAACTTGTTTCAGTCGACGCAGATTTGTATTATAGGCAATTGTGTGCTTCTGTTTTCCTTCATGTCGATTCTTTTTCTAATCTCTTCAAGGCACCTCCCATCAGATGCTATGACTGTTCCGAGATAGTTGTACCAATTCACTTGTTTAAGAATATTCCCATTTATCTGTATACTATATTACATTGTGGCATTTCTTTCTTCCTAGTGATGACAATAATCTGTGTCTTCTTACAATTTAATTCTAACCCCAGTTGTTCACTGTGTACAACAAAGGCATCTGCTGAATGTTGCAGACCCTGCTCATTGTCTGCAATCAATACTGTATCAACCACATATATAATGTTATTGATGTTACGTCCCCCAATGGTGATTCCTCTCATATCTTCTAAATTTCTAAACATATTTTTGCTGTATAGGGAAAGCAGATCTGGAGACAATACACGTCCCTGTTGCACACATCTCTTAATAGGCTGATATTGATGTACTTCATTATCAGTCTTTATGGCATTCAGCTTGTTGTTTCCAATATATGTTTTTTACAAGTCTAAGGTCTTTACCATCAATTTGTAGATCTGCAAGCATCTTCATTATGTTGACATGCCTTACTTTATCGAAAGCCTTTGTGTAGCCAGTAAAGCAAAGATGTATGTCTTTGTTTACTTCTATAGAATGTTCAGTGAATGTTCTCAGTATATACACAGCATTTACTATACCCTTGCCTTCTATGAACCCACATTGTTCTCCTATTTAAGGTTGTATTTTCTTCCTAACTCTTTGCTTGATGATTCTTAGCAAACTCTTCGTGATGTGGCTCATTATACTAATTGTTCGATGTTGATCATATTCCAAGGCTCCTGATTTCTTCAGGATTGCAATAAATATAGAAATTACATAATTCAGGAGGTGTATCTGCAGTATCATATATTGTATTCAGCAGTCTGGTGACCTGGTCTATTCTTCTGCGGCATTGATCATGTCACCTGAAATCGTGTCAGGTTATTCAATATAATGGAGCTACAGTGGCCAGTCCGGTGATCATGTGCTTGCATCCCCATTTAGGGGGATCTTGTGTGGACATAACCTCCCTGGTTGACCCAGCCTGTGATTGATACAAGGATGTGTTTTTGGGAAGTAAAGGTGGCCGGTGTTATATTATTTTTGTAAACAACTAATTGCCTTACTGTCACCTGTTAACATATTCCTGTCTTGTGTCAACATATTGTACGTTTTCTTCTTCTATCAATGTTATTATACTATATCAACAGATAAACTGTCTTGCAATTTATCAATGGATAAGTATTGTATGGTGTAAGAGGTAACTATTGTATTTTGTCAACAGATAATTGTGTTGTGTTTTGTCAACAGATAACTTTGTTATATTTTGTCAACAGAGAACTGTGTTGTATTTTGTCAACAGAGAACTGTTGAATTTTGTCAACAAATAAATTTGTTGTCTTGTCAACAGATAACACTGCTATTTATTTTTGTCAGCATTGTTGTCGACTTATGAAAAGATAACATATCATCATCCTCAACCGACAGATAACATTTTTGTCTTATGTAAACCGACAGCAGATTTATTTATTATATCAACAGAAACAGGGAACTTTATTGTTGCTGACTGTCAACAGATAACATATTGTGCATTTCCAGATAAATTGTTCATATACATAGTGCTTGAAGAAATTGATTCAGATGACTGAATAGGTTTATTCTGATAACTGTACATGGTTTATTTATTCACATAATAAGATACAATTGATTTCTTTAAATAAATGAATTATTGATTTTTGTAGATAGCTTTGAATAGATAATAATTCAGAATTCTTTACAATTAATTTAATCAGATAAATTGTAATAATTAATTTATTCAGAGAACAAATTATTAATTTATTCAGGTGACTGAATAGTTAGTTTGTTAGTTAGTTAGTTAATTAGTTGGTTATCTGTTGGTATCATTATAGCACTCTGAAAGTCCATAGGTGCTCAGATCCTCCCCCCAACATATGCATCAGCGTCCGACGGCTAATAGTGCCAGTTCTGTGTTGGTTGACGAGCCCCTAATTCTCTTGATGTGCCTCTCATATCTAGCCTTGCCAATTCTAACTTCCAAGTCTATCATCCGAGACAGTGAAGTGGATTCAACCTCTCTAACTATGAAAATATTTATTCAAGTAACTAAATAATTGATCGCTTTAGGTAACTGAATAATTGATTTATTGAGATAACAAATTATTGATTTACTGTGACTGTGACTAACTGATTTATTCAAATACCTAAATAATTTATCTTCAGATAACAAATTATTGATTTACTCAGGTAACTGTGACTAACTGATTTATTCAAATACCTAAATAATTTATCTTCAGATAACAAATTATTGATTTACTCAGGTAACTGTGACTAACTGATTTATTCAAATACCTAAATAATTTATCTTCAGATAACAAATTATTGATTTACTCAGGTAACTGTGACTAACTGATTTATTCAAATACCTAAATAATTTATCTGTTCACGTAACTGTGACTAATTGATTTATATGCGTAACTGACTAATTGATTTATATGGGTAAATGACTAATTAATTTATTTGGATAACTGACTAATTGATTTATTCAGATAACTGTGACTAATTAATTTATTCAGGTAACTATGATCAGGCTACAAATATATTCAGATATGTATATTCCATTTAACTTCTTGCAGTTGTAAATTTATTTAAATGGCTGAAAATATAGAGAGAACATGGGATTTGGCTCATTTATGAAGAACACAGAAAATTCAAATAGGGAGAGATATCATTAATATCTTAATCATCTCATCTCGTTCCTCTTGTACCTAGTGGTGTTAAGGTGAAGTATAAACGGGAGAGGGGCTGTTTATGGGCTTTATATATTGAAATTTTCCCTCTGTCCGCCATTTACATGGTCAGCCTCTTCTTCCGGTCCCATTTGGTCTGTATATCATTGCTTGTGGTGGTATACTGTCAGTCAGTAGGCTAGTTCTATGGCTGAACCATTTCACTTGCTGTTTACTAATGAAATCTAGTACTGCTATTACCCCAACTTTAGTCTTGATTTCTTCATTTCTAAGTTTCTCTCTTCTCGATACGTTGGGTATTCTTCTCAGAAATCTCATTGTTGTAATTTTTCTTTTCTCATTTTCTGTCATTGTCTAGGTTTGGCATTGGTAGCATAGAGTTTATAGAAAGATTGTGTTGTAGAGTGCTTTTTTAGTATCGACTGATACGCGTTTGTTCTTTAGTATTGATGTCATTTGTCCAATGAGTTGGTTTGCCTTATTGCATCTGTTCTCACTCTCGTCTTCTGATTTGCCATTTGATGATAGTGTACTTCCTAAGTACTTGATGCTCTTTACTTGTTTCAGGGAAGTTCTGTAAGATGAATCTTTATTGATTTTCCTTCTTCTTTGGTTATGGTCATTACTTCTGTATTACTTATGCTAATTTTCATGTTATGTTTATTACACACATTCGTTTAGACTTTATGTAGATTTGTAGTCATTTTTCTGTAAATGAAGAATCAAAGATTATTGGTTTTCTGAGATCATAGAAATATTAAACAGTGTTCAGATTTGTGTGTCTTGAGACTTTCAGTTCAAGTATTGTGTTGTACGAACTGTCTACTGCTTTTAGTAGAGACCATAAATGTGATGGTCTGCGTGTAAACAAGAAAGAAGAAGTGCTTTTATTCTTCTGCTCTTTCTTCTTTTTTTTTCCCCCTCCTTCTACTCCTGCTTCTTCTTCTTCATCTTATTCTTCTCCTCTGCCGCAGCTGCTGCCATGGTGCCGTCATCGTTTTCTTCTTCATCGTCTTCTTCTTCTCCACTTCCTCCTTCTTCTTCTTTTTCATCTTCTTCTTCTTCTTCTCCTTCTTTTTCTTCTCCTTTATTTTCATAGAAAGCAGCAATCAACTCGTGTTCGCCATACTATCGGTTAGCTCGTTGCCTTTCACGTCTGAGTGTTCCGGTACATAGATGAAATTTTGTCTGACTAATCGTGATGTGCAGAGTGCGTCAAGCCACGCATGTCGTACGAGGCCAGTCTGAGTCTCGTTTAGCAAGTTCATTGAGTCGATCATTATGCATTCAGTGAATATTTTTGTGTACTGAGCACATTCAGGGCATTGGTTCCAGCCAATGTTTCCATAGTAAAGCTGCTTGTTGTCAAGGCAAAAGCACCACTTGCTTCCTTGACAGTAACTTCGGCTTGCTGAGAACACCCACTTACTATTCTGGACTACCGAGCCAAGTGTAGACACACTGCATCACTCTCTCCAATGTTTTCATGATCTAGTGCTTTGACCTCAGTGTCAACTGTAGCGGAATCTTGCTTTCTGAGGCTTCTGTAAGACTGATATGGACAGAGATAGTAATACGGATATATGCTGGCACTGGTATCCTCTCCCTTCCAAGATTGATATCCATGGATCTGCATACTAGATGGATGGCTTCTTCAGCAATCTGCCCCTGCTTCAGTTGATTTCCTTTAGGTGCTAGCAGGGCAGTGACAAGTGGGTGTCAAGTATCGGCCTTCACTTTAAGGTAATCACATGCTGTGGTCATGTTTATTCTGCTAGCCATAGAGGGAAAGTCAAGAAGTTATATCCTGGCTCGACAAGATGTATCTCTTGTCCATCCAAGGATGATCTACGTGACTCTAGTTTGTTCTAGTATTTTTGTTATAGTTTTTTTTTCTAGTATTTTTTTGTGTGTGACATTTACTGTCAGAATGGACAGGTCGTATTCCTTGGTGGAGAGTTTTTGTCTGAGTGTTAGCTCGCTTTACACTTAAGAGTAATTCATACACGTGCTACTACTTCTAGTGTACTGGACTGATTTTTGCATGTGGATTAGCTTTCCCTATTACCTATGTCCCTTGTCAATCAGACAAACCCACTCCGACTTCTGAGGTACTTGTAATTTACATCCCCATGTCTAAGACGAGAAGTCAATATTTTAATCCAACTGACCGGTGTAGGGGTTGAAATCGCTACCTCGGCATCAGCACACCGGATGTTTAAGAACAAGCGCTCTTATCCATTCTGCCAGGCTGACCTCCATTGGTAGAGAGTATCAGTCCATGTTATAGCCTCACCTGCAGTCATTATTCATGATGCGTCGCGGCCATCACTTTCATTTCTGGCAGACTGCCTGGCCTTGGTTATGATGTGGTCTATGTGATTCTTGAATTTCAGACTTTGGTCGATTCTCACAAACAAATATTTCAAAATGCTGATTCTTTCAGGGTGTCCTATCCGCAGAGTTTTACTGTTGGCATGGGTGTGCTGACAGCACGATCATTCAGTGAGAACCAAGTTATGGTCGCTTTGGATGGATTGAAAGTTGCACTTGGAGTTTCTGCTCCATGATGATATCTGATCTAGTTCTTGTCGTATCTCTTGAGTGACACTAGCTCGGTATTTTCTCTGCCTGTACACCAGGATGATATCCGATCTAGTTCTCCTATCTTTTGAGTGACACTAACTCGGCCTTTTCCCTGCCTGTACACCAGGATGATATCCGATCTAGTTCTTGTCCTATCTCTTGAGTGACACTAGCTTGGTCTTTTCTCTGCCTGTACACCAGGATGATATCCGATCTAGCTCTTGTCCTATCTCTCGTTGTTAATTATTTCTGTTGGGTCAAAGAGTTCTCCTCTGGTTCTCATTGCACTTATCTTTTTATATAAGTTTCTAGTTGCCTCCTTGTAGTTTTTATTTAGAGTTTCTCCACACTCCTCCCAGTCTTTTTGTTTTTCTCTCTTTACTATTCTATTCACTTGCCTTCTCGATATTCAGAATTCTATATTCTATGTAATCACATTCCTGTTTGCTCTTCGACCACTTTTTATATTTTTCCCTTTTTGTCTTTTACAGCTTTCTTTACTTCTACGTTCCACCACCTTGTTATTTTCTTTATCCGTGTTTTGCGTTTTCTCGTGGTTCCACATGTTATCTTTGCAATATTTAAAATGCTTGATTTTAACATCTCCCTTCTTCTTTTGTTCGCTTGAAATATGCCTATAACTGCAGTGCTGTCTCTTGTATGAATTGAACTGTCTTTTTCAGTTCACACAGCGGTCCATAGAGTTTATCTTCCACTGTCGTCTCTCTAGGCCAGAAGGTTTGCCTAGATATGTTATATTTTGGGCAGTCTTGGAGTATGTGCTCTGCTGTCTGCGACGCCAATCCACATGTACACATGGCTGTTTCACCAATCTTGAATTTTGTATACATGTGGTTGCGTAATCTATTGTGCCCTGTTCTGAGGCGCAGAATAATGACTTGTTCTGGTCTATCCATAATGTGGTAGTCATCTTGAGCAGGTTTTGGTGGCTTTCTGACTGATTTGATCATTCTTTTTTTTTGGTGGTATGTTACAGGCACATTAGGCTGTTCTTCTTTGGCTCCTTCCTTAGCCAATTGATCAGCTCTGTCGTTCCCGGGTACTCCACAGTGGGATGGTATCCACTGTATGGTGACCTTATGCTGACTGCTAAGTTCAGAAAGTAGTGTCCTTAGTACTGGCAATTTCCCAGACAGGAGCGCCTCGAGTACTGATTTTGCATCTGTCAATAGCACCACAGGTTGTGTACCATTGCTGGTATTTAGTAATTTCTCTGTTGCTATCTTGATTGCCTCAATTTCAGCATCATAGTTATGGCAGTACTTTCCTGTCGGTACTCTAGCTGTGTCCCTGGTATTATTTGGGTATTCTATGTACACTCCCGCTCCTCCATTTCGAACAGCATTTTGTGCTGACCCATCTGTGTAGACTCGGATCCAGAGGTCCTGTGGGTATTATTCTTCATCAAGGAAGCTGAGAGTGGCTGTTCTGCGCTGCACACTGTTCTGATCTTCCTTGTCAAATATTCCTCTCACTTTTGTCTGGATTTGTAATGATAGTCTATGCTCATCTTTCCATGGAGTTCGCTCTGGAATAGTTGTTAGGGGGATACCAACTGTGGGCAGATCGGTGGTTTTTCTGCAGAGTCGTTTGGCCTGGTGGATAAAACTACTTCTTTTCAATCGCCCTATAAGCTAGGTTTTTTCAAATCTGTTCTTCATAGGGTGGCCTGGCAAGGTGAGGAACTTTTCTGCTTGTATTAGCGTTTTCGTATCTCTGCGCTCTCTCAGTGCTTGTGTCCTCCCCATCTTCTCCATTTCCACTATAGGGGTTGATCTCATCCCTCCTGTGGTGACTCTAAGTGCTTGATTTTGCACCTTGCCCAGCTCTTGTAGTGTGGTTTTTGATGCTGAATGCCACGCAGTTGACCTGTATTCCAGGTGTGGTTGTATGCTCTGTTGATAAAATGTGCTAAGTATTTTCCAACTGGCTCCCCATGTGGTTCCATTTAGCTTTCTCAGGATGGCTATTTTTCTTCTGGCTTTTGCTACTGCTTTGTTGATGTGCTTTCTCCATGTCAGCCTGCCATCAAATGTTACTCCAAGGTATGTTGGTTCTTTATCTTCTCATAGGGGTGTTCCATTTATCTGGATGGTCCCTGCCTTTTGTTTTGGAGAGAGGGTAAATAGGGTGGTGCTGCACTTGTCAGTGTTTATGCTGACACATCATCTATTTGCCCATGCGACAAATGTATCTACAGCTCTTTGTAGTAATCTGGTGGCCACTGATGCATGTTCATTTGTGCTCCATAGAACCAGGTCATCGGCATACATTGCGGCTTTAATTCCATGTGGTAGATTAGCAACGAGATCATTGATGAAGATTAGAAAGAGTGTGGGGGACAATACTCCGCCCTGGGGAACTCCGTGACACAGTAGTACTTTCTTGCTCTTTAGTCCGTCTATCTGTACTCGGGCTCTTCTGTTGTGCAAGTATGCTTTCACCCATTTGTACATTCTTCCATTGACTTTGCAGTTTCTCGGTTTATTCATCAGACCTTCTTTCCAGACTTTGTCAAAGGCTTTCTTCAAATCTATCCATGCCGCAAGCACCAGCTTCTTCTCTTGGAATGCATCCTCAATTTCTTGAGAGAGGTAGGTTGTCTGATCTTCCGTAGAGTAGCACTGCCTAAAGCCAGCCAGCTGTGGCATAAGGATGTTTTTACTTTCAATGTACCACTGCAGTCTGTGATTGATGATGCGCTCCAGTGTTTTGCAGAGACAGCTGGTGAGGCTAATTGGTCTGTAGCTAGAGGCAATGGAACTATCTTTCCCTGATTTTAGGAGGGGTATCATGATTGCTTCTCTCCAGGCTTGTGGAACACTGCCTAAGGTCCAACTGTTATTGAAGATCTGCAACAGCTTTGCTTTGGCCTCTGTTCCTAAGTTCCTGATCATTTCATTGGAGATACCATCAGCTCCTGGTGACTTTCTCATTTTCAGTTTTGATATGGCTAGCTCCAGTTCGCTGATTGTGATGGGTGCCTCCAGAACCTCATGTACTATTTCCTTCTGTCCTGTATGTTGCCGTTTCTCTTGAATCTCTTGTTGTTTCTCTGGACTGATTTTTATATTGTTATCTTGTGCGAATGAGTCCGCAAAATGGTCAGCTGCTTGCTTTCTTGTTAAGATGTTTCCATCTTTATGTAGTGCCATTTTTGAGTTTCGCCCTGTGCCCTCATCGTTAAGTTGTTTTATTAGCTTCCACAATTTCCTTGTGTCTCTTTCAAAGTTCAGAGACTCTGTTTTTTCCTGCCAGCTTTTCCGTCTAGCCTGCAGCTTGGCCCTTTGAAATTTGGCTTTTGCATGCTGGAATTTATTGTGGTGCTCTTGGCTGGGTGTGGCCTCTGCTTGCTTTCTACATACTTCCACATCATTATGCAACTGTTCCAGTTCACTACTCCAGTAGGGTTTATATTGTTTACGGGCTCCTCTTGGTACTGTTTCTCGCGCTGCCTGTAGTATGCATTTCCCAAACTCTTCAACTACTTTATTTATGTCTTTCTCAGTGTTCAGGTTTCTAACCAGTATGCTGGTGCGATGCTTGTACACTGCCCAGTCTGCTTTCTTGTAGTTCCACCTCGAGAGGGTGCTGCTTTCAATTACAAGCTCATTTTCTACAGTTAGAAAGACTGGTCGATGGTCACTGCCACCTAGTTGTTTCCCAACAATTCGTGTAATGTTCCACTCCAGGTCTGGTGAATGAAAAGCCAGGTCAGGTGTAGTTGTAGAGTGCCATGATCTCGAGTAGAAAGTATCTGGGTCGGACGGCTTGTTAACCAAGATGAATCTATTCTCATCCCGCCAGTCTTCCAGTCTCTCTCCTCTCTGGTTCATGTGATCATAGCCCCAACTCTGCGAGTGGCTGTTGAAATCGCCGCACACAATCATTTTTTCTGTTAATGGTAGTGTGTCCAGTGCCTGTGGACGGTCACTTGGACAGTAGTAATTGATCAGATGTAGGTCTGTATAGCCTGTTTTAAGTTTAAGTGTCTGATACTCAGCCCCTTCCATATAGACTTCGATTTGGGAAGCAGTGATGTTATTTTTTACAAGGGTAAGTATCCCACCTTTTCGCCTGTCCTTTCGGCAGATCGGTAACACTGGTAGCCTCTGATTTTGAAGGCTATATTTTCGTTGAGGTGAGTTTCTTGCAAGCAACATATGCTTACTTTTTCTTTGTCCAGGATGTTTTCTAATTCTACTTTTTTGTTGCTGACTCCCTCCGCATTCCAGTGCATTATTTTAAGTCTTAGTTTAGTATGGCCAGCTGTTCTATTCTCATGTCCCCTGGCTCCACATGACATCTGAGAAGGACCTCCAGTAGTTGGGGTTGGACCCTTTCGAGACATAGGGCCCGGCACTGCACCTGCCTGGGGGTCCAAAGCAGGGCGAGCACCATAACGTTTAGCAGCAGTCGACATATTCCATTTTGCGTAATTGCGTGGCATCCTGATTTCTGTGGTGCGCCTCCTGGCTGGTTGCCTCCGTCTTCAGCACCTTTCCTTTGCTAGAGCAGACTGTGGTCTCACTCGAGTTTAGATGTGTACACACGCACACACGTGTCTGCACATGCATGTATGTGTATACACATCTAGAGCACACTGGTTATTTTCCGGCGCCAGATACTCGCCGTCGCCCCTTCTCCTGTTAGTTAAAACAGTTCCGCCACGTGAAGGCCAGGAGTTGGACTTTTGCTGCAGAGGTTATGTATTCACGAGCCATTGGGGTATTTAAGCAATGTTGGGCGCTCACCCCAACACTGCGCCCCGGCTACATACAGCAATTTGGAACCTAACATCTCCCATTCTTCTTCCACTGGCAAGATGGTGTTCCTTCTTTCCGCCCGTTAGGCGAAATGTGTATTTTCTATTAGTTTGTTGTGTTCCGGCAGTGGAATGCCTCAACGGATTCAATAGATCAACGTATTTCTGTTATCAGCCAGAAGGAAAGATTCCAAATCTGTCTAGAGCAGGATATTCTTCAGTACACGGCGATTTAGTGGACACTGGTACACAGAACTAACAATCAAACAATCATGACGTACGAGTTTGTACCATTGGTAAACAATGTGAACACAGGATGCGAGGCAGGCAAATAAGTGCTGACGACGAGGCAGGAGGCGCACCACAGAAATCAGGCTGCCACGCAATTACGCCGTGAATTATGTCGACAACTGCTACTTGTTATGGTGCCGGGCCTTATGCCTCGTAAGGGTCTAACCACAACTAATGGAGGTCCTTCTCAGATGTCCTGCGGAGCCAGAGGGCCTGACAATAGAACGTCTGGCCGTACCAAACAAAGACTTAAAATAATGCACTGGAATGCAGAGGGTATCAACAAAAAAAAGAATAGAGCCAGAAAACATCTTGGCCAAAGAAAATGTAAGTGTAGTTGCTTGCAAGAAACACCTCAACGAAAATATAGCCTTCAAAATCAGAGGCTACCAGTGGCAGTGTTACCGATCTGACCGAAAGGACGGGCGAAAGGGTGGGATACTGACTCTTGTCAAAAGCAACATCCCTGCTTCCCAAATTGAAGTTTACATGGAAGGGGCTGTGTATCAGGCACTTAAACTTAAGACACACAATACAGACCTTCACCTGATCAATTACTACTGTCCAAATGACTGCCCACAGGCACTGGACACAATACCATTAAAAGGAAAAATGATTGTGTGTGGCGACATCAACAGCCACTCGCAGAGCTGGGGCTATGATCACATGAACCAGAGAGGAGAGAGACTGGAAGACTGGCAGGATGAGAATAGATTCATCCTGATTAGCAAGCCGTCTGACCCACATACCTTCTACTCGAGATCATGGCGCACTGCAACTACACCTCACCTGGCGTTTCATTCACAAGACCTGGAGTGGAACATAACACGAATTGTTGGGAAACAACTTGGTGGCAGTGACCATCGGCCAGTCTTTCTAAATGTAGAAAATGAGCTTGTAAGTGAAAGCAGCACCCTCTCGAGGTGGAACTACAAGAAAGCAGACTGGGCAATGTACAAGCATCGCACCAGCATACTGGATAGAAACCTGAACACTGAGAAGGACATAAATAAAGTTGTTGAAGAGTTTGGGAAATGCATACTACAGGCAGTGTGAGAAACAGTACCAAGAGGAGCCCGTAAACAATATAAACCCTACTGGAGTAGTGAACTGGAACAGTTGCATAACGATGTGGAAGTGTGTAGAAAGCAAGCAGAGGCCACACCCAGCCAAGAGCACCACAATAAATTTCAGCACACAAAAGCCAAATTTCAAAGGGCCCAGCTACAGGCTAGACGGAAAAGCTGGCAGGAGAAAACAGAGTCACTGAACTTTGAAAGAGACACAAGGAAGTTATGGAAGCTATTAAAACAGCTTAACGATGAGGGCACAGGGAGAAGCTCAAAAATTGCACTACATAAAAATGGAAACATCTTAACAAGAAAGCAAGCAGCTGACCATTTTGCGGACTCATTCGCACAAGATCGAAATTAGTCCAGAGAAACAACAAGAGATTCGAGAGAAATGGCAACATACAGGACAGAATGAAATAGTACATGGTGTTATGGAGGCACCTATCACAATCAGTGAACTGGAGCTAGCCATATCAAAACTTCAAATGAGAAAGTCACCAGGTGCTGATGGTATCTCCAATGAAATGATCAGGAACCTAGGAACAGAGGCCAAAGCAAAGCTGCTACAGATTTTTGATAACACATGGACCTTAGGCAGTGTTCCACAAGCCTGGAGAGAAGCAATCATGATACCCCTCCTAAAATCTGGGAAAGACAGTTCCATTGCCTCCAGCTACAGACCCTTTAGCCTCACCAGCTGTCTCTGCAAAACAATGGAACGCGTCATCAATCACAGACTACAGTGGTACATTGAAAGTGAAAACATCTTTGTGCCACAACAGGTTGGCTTTAGGCAGTGCTACTCTACGGAAGATCAGACAACCTACCTCTCTCAAGAAGTTGAGGATGCATTCCAAGAGAAGAAGCTGGTACTTGTAGCTTGGATAGATCTGAAGAAAGCCTTTGACAAAGTCTGGAAAGAAGGTCTGATGAAGAAACTGAGAAACTGTAAAGTCAATGGAAGAATGTACAAATGGGTGAAAGTATACTTGCACAACAGAAGAGCCCGAGTACAGATACATGGTCTAAAGAGCAAGAAAGTATTTTATATATATATATATATATATATATATATATATATATATATATATATATATATATATATATATATATATTATTATTATTATTATTATGTGGAGCGCAAATGAACATGCATCAGTGGCCACCATATTGCTACAGAGAGCTGTAGATACATTTGTTGCATGGGCGGATAGATGGCGTGTCAGCATAAACACTGACAAGTGCAGCACCACTCTATTTACCCTTTCTCCGAAACAAAAGGCAGGGATCATTCAGATAAATGGAACACCCCTAAGAGAAGATAAAGAACCAACATATCTTGGAGTAACATTTGATGACAGTCTGACATGGAGAAAACACATAAAAAAAGCAATAGCAAAAGCCAGAAGGAAAATAACCATCCTGAGAAAGCTAAGTGGAACCACATGGGGTTCCATTGGGAAAATACTTAGCACTGTTTATCAACAGAGCATACGACCACACGTGAAATACGGGTCAACTGCGTGGTTTTCAGCATCAAAAGCCACACTACAAGAACTGGACAAGGTGCAAAATCAAGCTCTTAGAGTCATCACAGGAGGGATGAGATCAACTCCTATAGTAGTGTGAACGCCTGATGCGTCACAATATGGGATAATAAGGCACTAGATAGTGATGCCACCGAAACCAGTCGTGGAATTTGGAAGTACCTTAGTTCATCGGCCAAGATATTTTTAAAACAGTTTGAAAGTTCAAGCTCTGAACCCGATTTGTTTCGGTTTCCTAAAACTCTACCTCAACTTTCGTTGTTCTGTAGCTTTCTCAGGGTCGGGGAATGCCAGATGTAATGTATACTTTGGGTTCGAGCTGTCAGAAAACAACACATGCCACATAGTTTATAGGTGCATACGAGATCGGAAATAAACGGGGGCTGTCTAGAAACAAAAGCAGGTATCGTAGGCTGGCAGAATTTACGGCAGTGGGAACGTGCTTGAGCTGAGAAATCTAATTCAAGGAGCATGGACTCAAACAAGGACTATGAACTCAAAAACAAGGTCGTAGCGGGGTGAAGGGAGTTAGATTAATAATAATATGCAAATTAAACATGCCGATCAGTCAAGCTGCGTGCTGTAAGATGATTGGGTAGCCCTTCACGGCAAGGAGGAGCGACGTCACGTGATTCCAGAAAGGCGCCAACTCAAGAGGTGATATATACTTTAGGATCCAGTCAGTTGGGACAGTGTGGAACGAGCAAGAGACGGTTTAGCAACAGGGCCGAGTGGGCCGAGGGCTGGGCGACTGCCCAGCCCAGGAGGGATGAGTTTGGAACTTCGGCGATGGTGATGTCCATATCCCAGGCTGTTGGGTGTCCAGGAAGATGGAGAGGCAGTATTAAAGACGGAAACGATGCACATATCACAGTTTCGTCTGGACCGCCGAAGAAAAGCAGATGGTCAAGGATCTGTGAACCATTTATTCCAGGTAGATAAACCTGATGGAGTGGAACGCAAATTCCGAGGATCACAAAATGGCGTGCAAGCCATTTGAGAAGGACTGTTGGCTAAGGAAACCGCTCATTAGTTGCAGATGATGGCTAACGTCAAATAGGACAACCACTAGCCAGAGACACTGCAATCGGGATCACACAGGAGACTAAGGTCAATCGGGATCACACAGGAGACTAAGGTCAATCGGGATCACACAGGAGACTAAGGTCAATCGGGATCACACAGGAGACTAATGTCAAATACGACTGGAAACCGTGTGGCGGGATCCACGACAAACGAGAGGTTGAAGAGAGCAATCGTATTTCAAATATGGGACCCAGAAGGACAACGGGACGACAGAAGCAAATATAAGTTGACATAAGGCATTGTTAGAGTATTCGCTAGATTATAATAAGGTACCTTAGTTTAGAAACCTATAGCAAACTACCGTAGGTTAACGTGCTAAGAAATCACGAACAACCGACAAATGTCAGGGCTGACTGCGACGTCCTGCAAAGGACCCACATCTAACTAGCTAGCTAACTATAATAGCAGTCTAAGTAAGGAAGCATTGACAAACTACTGAACATCAACCCGCTAAGGAGTCGCGACCCGGCAAAGGATCAGGACTGAATGCGACGTCCTGCATATGACCTATATTTAAATGGCCGAAATAGAGTGATGGGAGTCAAATTAATCGGTTAGATAAGCAGAGTGTAGAACTATATATGTGCATGTAAACTAAGCAATTAGACTACAAGGTTAATGAGAACTAGGCGAGTGCAACATGTGATTACGGAACGAATAACATACTACAAGAATATAAACACGGCGACCAAACACAGTAAACGGACAGAGGAAAGTATGAAGGCGCTAGCGATCACTCGGTCAACCCAAACAATGAGACCGGAGGACAATACCCGCCGGGGACGGAGCGGTATGGCAAAGACTGCGTGTCTTTTGTCCGACTAGACAGGGGTGAAAGGAGGTCGCGCTTCTGCTGCTGTGTAGCTAAGGTGGCGAAAGGCTGGCCTTGCGGGGTACAGGCAGCGAGTTCAAATCTACACGAAATCCGGGTAAATGGTTAAATATTTAATGTTGGCTGTAGGCGGCACGTCGGGAAATAGGCGATAATAATGTTAGTTAAATATATGTAGGCGATAGATTGCTGTGTTTACAATACTGTTCTTAATTTATGTTATGGCTAAGATATACTAATACTAGTATAGATAAAGAAGCGATAGATGTTAAGGACTTTGTAGGTAGGGGAAGACTAAGGTTTATTGTGACATAATACTCACGGGTATTGTTTTATAATGTTTCAGGCATTGCCTGGGTAAACTGGAGGTACCCAAGCATACCGGGCATATCTGAATAAACAGATATTCATCTGAACGAAATGTCACCTGGGTATTCGGACTAAGTAAATGGGCCACTTATAGGCCTGCAGAACTGTTACTGCGAGATAGACCAAAGGGCCGGTGGAATTCCTAGCTTTAGTTCTTTGCTCGATGCGGTTAGTAGGTGATCATAGATGGCATTCCCCTAACATCCAGTTGCATAGTTTGTTCTACTATCTATCTCTCCCTTGTGAGGTAATGCAGCATTGTATTATTAGAGTTGATTATGCATTGTGTGTCTGCAATGTATGTACTGGTTACTCGATGACATTATGTTGTAGATTGTCACTCTGTTACTGTTCAGAAGGAAATAAATATATGTTTGAGTTGCCTTTTATTTCGACTTGTCAGTCTGAAGTAATATAAGTAGAGTAGCTTAGAGACATTGTGAGGGTGGTGTACATCTCTCCTATAACCTGATAAAATACACCACGAGACATTGATGGTGCAATAGTATAATTAACTATTGTTCTCACGCGGAGACACGAACCTAAATCTGTCGTATCCCTTACTCTCATCCTCTTTCTCCTTCTCTCTCTCTCCCCCTCTTTCCTTATTATCAAAGATAGTGCGTTGTAGGCAGAGTTCGACTGAGGAACGAACTTTTAGGCTTCACACTATTTATATCATTTCCCTCATTCTTTTCTTCCTCTCCCCTCTCTCTCTCTCTCTCTCTCTCTCTCTCTCTCTCTCTCTCCTCCCCTCTCTCACTCCTTCTTCCCCTTCTTTTCTCTCTGTCACAGTAGCAATGGAGAAAATGGGGAGGATATAAGCACAGAGAGAACGTAGAGATACGAAAACACTAATACAAGCAGAAAAGTTCCCCAGCATGCCAGGCCACCCTATGAAGAACCAATTTGAAAACTTAACTATGGGGCGGTCGAAAAGAAGTAGTTTTATCCACCAGGTCAAACGACTCTGCAGAGAAACAACCGATCTGCCCACAGTTGGTGTCCTCCTAGCAACTATTAGAGAGCGAACTCCATGGAAAGATGAACATTGACTATCACTACAAATCCAGACAAAAGTGAGTGGAATATTTGACAAGAAAGAACAGAACAATGTAGGCCTACAGAGTAGAACAGCCACTCTCAGCTTCCTTGATGACGAATACCCACAGGGCCTCTGGATCCGAGTCTACACAGATGGATCAGCACAATGATGTTCGAAATGGAGGAACGGGAGTGTACATAGAATACCCAAATAATACTAGGGACACGGTCAGAGTTCCAACAGGAAAGTACTGCCATAACTATGATGCTAAAATTGAGGCAATCAAGATAGCAACAGAGAAATTACTAAATATCAGCCATGATACACAACCTGTGGTGCTATTGACAGATGCAAAATCAGTACTCGAGGCGCTCCTGTCTGGGAAATTGCCAGTACTAAGGACACTACTTTCTGAACTTAGCAGTCAGCATAAGGTCACCATACAGTGGATACCATCCCACTGTGGAGTACCCGGAAACGACAGGGCTGATCAATTGGCTAAGGAAGGAGCAAAAGAATAACAGCCTGATGTGCCCATTACGTACCACCAAAAGAAAAGAATGATCAAATCAGTCAGAAGGCCACCAAACCCTACTCAAGACGACTATGACGTTATGGACAGACCAGAACAAGTCATTATTCTGCGCCTCAGAACAGGACACAATAGATTACGCAACCACATGTATACAAAATTCAAGATTGGTGACTCAGCCATGTGCACATGTGGTTTGGCGTCCCAGACAGCAGAGCATATACTCCAGAATTGTCCAAACTACAACATATCCAGGCGAACCTTCTGGCCTAGAGAGACAACAGTGGAAGATAAACTCTATGGATCACTGAGTGAACTAAAAAAGACTGTTAGATTCATGCAAGAGACAACATTGCAGTTATAGACATATTTCAAGCGAACGAAAGAAGAAGAAGAAGATAATAACATTATTTGAACTGTAAATTCAATGTGCTGCGAATTATTGCTGTGATGCCGACTTTGTGATATTTTCATGTGAATTTGGCTGCAGCTGGTACAGATAATGCCTCGGTAATGGTTGGTATCAACCATAGCGTTTATGAAAAATTGAAGGAAGATATCCCGTCTTTAATCCTCATAAAATGTGCGTGTCATTCCTTGCAGCTTGCATTATCACATGCCTCATCAGAATGTTTACTAAGGAATTTGGAATTCCTTATTGCTGAAACACATAACTGGTTCTCAAATCATCTGTCAGACAACAGCAATATAATAATTTATATAAAGCACTAGCTGACCCTGCCCGGCTTCGCCCAGTCCCTGGTGGGAAGCATCTCATTTAATTCATATAAGTAGTCATATAAGTTCCCGTTCCCGTTACCGACTATCTGTCTGTCTGTCTGTCTGTCTGTCTGTCTGACCCGCCCGGCATCGCCCAGCTCCTGGTGTGAAGCATCTCATTTAATTTATATAAGTAGTCATATAAGTTCCTGTTCCCGACGGTCTATCGGTCTGTCTATCTGTCTGCCTGACCCTGTCCGGCTTCATTAAATTCATACAACAAAAAAAGTAACTTAAAAGAACGTTCTTCCACACACCATCCATTATTTTTAATGAAAACTCTTTCTAATCACCTGCATGACTACAGTAACTTCTTAAGCAAAAAAAGATGAGTTACAATGTTATGCATTGTGCATCATTTTTATGAAAACTTTGAAAATGCCTTACAGATTGTATCATTATTTATTATAACTCATATGCCGGTACATAACTATGGACAAAGAGTTTATAAATCTTTGAAAACGATGCCACAATATGACTATAAGTTATACAGAAAAGTTATGCCCCTTGAAATAACTTTTACAGAGTTAGGTCCCCTGAGATATATGAAATTATGATGAAAAATGAAAAATGAAATAATACTGAGTAAGCAGGCGATTTCACACTAACAAAATATCACAGTTGACAGCTCTGGAATGAATGGAAGGCGTGTAGAAAATTTCATCTCAATCGGATGGGCCGTTCGCGAACAAATAAAGGACATACATACATACATACAGAGATACATAAATACGGACGCACATCCTAATTTATATATAAGATTAAATGATAGTTCCTCACCACTGAAAATTATGTCATATTGCAAAACTAGATGGTTATCAATTCAACCAGCTGCTGGAGTAATTGTGAACCAATGGTTGGAGTTGACGACACACTTCGAAATAACAAGACAAAGTGAAAAGTGCTACACAGCTGAAATACTATATGGAATGTACAGTGATGAAAAAAAATTTGGCATTCCTTCTCTTTTTACAACCCATTTTAAGTGAAGCGCAAAAAGTTAATAAACTATTTGAATCTCCAAATGTTGATAAAGTTAAATTACTTGACGATCTCACTTTGCTATGTAACTCAATTGGTAAAAGACTTATATTGACAACTTCTAAAGCTGACTTATTCACTTGCACTATAGAGAGCTATTTGGCTCCTAAGCCATATCTGGGATACAAAATCGAATCAAAAATTGTATGGTTTAAAAACAAAAGGACTGTTAACAGAAAATGAAGAGAACAATTTAAGAAAGCGCAGTCAAGATTTTCTTCTCTCATTAGTCAAGTAATTGAAGCAGAGACTTCCTGAAAATTTAGATGTATTGAAAAATATTTCACTATTTTCTTTTAACAACATACTTCAGCCAGTAAAGGACATATCAAAATATTGTCAAGTTATGAAATTTTTAGGGGCTACTGATAATAGTGTGGCGGAAGCAGAATATCAGTTAACCAAAATAAATTTGGTTGACTGGAGAAACAAAACAGAAACTGAAGCCATTTGGAGTGAAGTAAGACAATTTAAAGATGCCTCAGGTAACAGTCCATTCTGTGAGCTCTTTTAATGAGCGATGTCTGCCATGATACTACCCCATTCAAATGCTGATGTGGAAAGATTTTTCAGTACTATGAATTATACAAAATGTAAACTAAGAAACAGGATTAAACGTGACCTCTTAAATGCTATCTTGACAATAAGATTTGGCTTGATGAGAGCAGGAAAATGCTGTTCAACTTATCAGCTCTCTGATCGTGTATTAAAAGAAATTGGAATAGCTAAAGCATACCAAAGTCATTTTGAATCTGAAGCTTCAACTTCATCATACAAGCTAAGAGTGCACCTTGTGAGACAGACATCAGTGAAGATGAGGACATGATTTTATAGGTTAAGTCACAACAATTTTTTTATGTTGCATATCCCTTACAGGACGTTGCAGTCAACATCAGCATTTTCAGCTGCTGTTTATGTACTAGGCAAGATAGGCTACTCAGTACTAGGTACTCAGTAGTTTGCCATTGCTTTCTGAGCGACCAGCTCACATAACCCCGTAAGTTACCAGGGCGGCTCGAACCGCTGCCGGTTCGGGCGCAGCTGCGTTACTCACGAGAATATACGGGGTTACGGCGAAAGCCGTAAAGCTCTTCGCCAGGGAGACCGACAGTCACATTAATACATATGTAACATATGTAATTTCTTACTTTCTCAATTTGGATATTTCCCCTAGATACTTCCAACGAAATCTAGATATTTATGGTTGTTGTTTGGGCCGTTTCTAGATTTTTTTGGGTCCAAAAAAAAGTGGCAACCCTGGGAGAATGGAAACTAAAGATACTTAACAGTTTGACATCTTATCATGGAGAAATATCGGTATTAGACATTATTGGCAATGCACGATACCGAAGGCATGGACTGAAAGAAGAAGAAGAAGAAGAAGAAGAAGAAGAAGAAGAAGAAGAAGAAGAAGAAGAAGAAGAAGAAGAAGAAGAAGAAGAAATGAGAGTTAAAAAGATTAGGAGGGACATTTTTTAGGAGAGGAGACAATTTCAAGAAATGTGTGGTCATGTGACCGGCACGTCATGCGCAATGATCCTGCGCTCTATAAACATTGTCCCATTATGGCAGCCAACATATTTGGCTGAGAACATGGACACTATTATTATTATGCGATTGTGTTTGTGTCTTTCTTCGTAGATATATTCATCGCTAGCCACAATGACCATGAATATTTAAAGCAGATTTCTAAACCTATTCTTTCCCACGCCTTCGAGGGATGGCGGGGAAGAAGAAAAGTGGGTATGACGGCAAAATTGCAGGATTGTATGATTTGGAAGAAACGATTGGCCATGGACATTTCGCTGTGGTGAAACTGGCAAGGCATGTTTTTACCGGCGAAAAAGTAGCCGTGAAAGTCATTGATAAACAAAAACTGGATGAGGTATCACGGGCCCATCTTTTTCAAGAAGTCAGGTGTATGAAATTGGTTCAGCATCCTCATGTGGTGCGTTTATATGAAGTTATTGATACTCAAACGAAGCTGTACCTAATCCTGGAACTGGGGGATGGGGACATGTATGATTATATTATGAAGCATGATAAAGGTTTGGACGAGACATTAGCTAGAAAGTATTTCCGTCAGATCGTGGAGGCAATACTCTACTGCCACAGGTTGCATGTGGTGCACAGGGATCTCAAACCTGAAAATGTTGTGTTTTTCAATAAACTTGGAATTGTTAAATTGACAGACTTTGGGTTCAGCAATGTCTTCGCCCCGGGTAAAAAACTGGAGACGTCCTGTGGATCGTTAGCCTACTCGGCACCAGAAATCCTTCTGGGAGACTCATATGATCCACCAGCAGTTGGTAAGCAAGTTTCTTCTTAATGTTCCTCCACCTTCTTCCTTGTCCCCCTTCACGTTCTCTCTTCCTCCTCCTCCTCAACCCCCACCCCCTCTCTTCCTCCTCCTCTTCCTTTTCTTCAGGTGCCTGATCTAGAGATGATACTGGAGATCATGACTCTCCAACCCTATCTGATATTTTTGTTAGGTTTGTTATTTGTCCTGGAAGAATCTCAAAACTGAGAGGGAAGACACAGCTTGTGTATCCTATGTAGAAGAACTGTCCACACACAACATGTGCATCATTCTATGTAGAAGAACTGTCCACACACAACTTGTGCATCCTTCTACGTAGAAGAACTGTCCACACACAACATGTGCATCATTCTATGTAGAAGAACTGTCCACACAAAACTTGTGCATCCTTCTACGTAGAAGAACTGTCCACACACAACATGTGCATCATTCTATGTAGAAGAACTGTCCACACACAACTTGTGCATCCTTCTACGTAGAAGAGCTGTCCACACACAACATGTGCAACATTCTATGTAGAAGAACTGTCCACACACAACTTGTGCATCCTTCTACGTAGAAGAACTGTCCACACACAACTTGTGCATCCTTCTACGTAGAAGAACTGTCCACACACAACATGTGCATCATTCTATGTAGAAGAACTGTCCACACACAACTTGTGCATCCTTCCACGCAGAAGAACTGTCCACACAGAACTTGTGTATCCT
The DNA here is from genome assembly GCA_963921405.1 of Cepaea hortensis. Lineage (NCBI taxonomy): Eukaryota > Metazoa > Mollusca > Gastropoda > Stylommatophora > Helicidae > Cepaea > Cepaea hortensis. The sequence continues at coordinate 109,566,082 of OY992876.1, read as the reverse complement.
TCTACATAGAAATACAGGCCACACCCAACTGTTCAGTAAGTGGATTTTTGCACTTAACTGTCATAACTGTGACGCACATCTACTTTCCATTTTCCGCCATCCATTTTTCTTAAGTTCAGACTTTCTTTTTTGTGTTTACACTACATCTGTTAATGCTATTTTACAAGTGATACTCCAGAGCAGTGGTTTCCAAACTTGTATTAACTGTCACCACTTTGCCTCACAGCTAGACCACATTTCTGGTGCCCCTATGTCCAGAAGGCTGTTGTTATCATCATGTGTAGGGTTGGGAGCCGTTGTTCTAGATTAGTTATAATTTTGAAAGAGTGTGAGGATTTGCTGTATGTTATGCAGGACTCTCTCTTTCCCCTACTCTCTCTACCTTCTCTTTTTACACCTTTCCCTCCTCTCTCTCTCTAATTTAGCTTGCTTGTTCTTAGTTTAGTTTAGTTTAGTCGACGGATCAACAGACGGATCAACATCACGGCACACAGGTGCAACCCATAAGTGCTCCGTTCTCCTAACTCAAACATGAGTCTGGAGAAACTCAGCTCAGTGCACGAACTCCGTAGCACCGCCGAGGATCCTGAAATACTTTGGGTAGATTTTTAACTCAAAATTTTGCCCAGGCAGCGCCGTTAGGCTACTCTTTTTCGATTTGCCACTGCCAAGGGATTTTTTATGTGTGCAACAATACACACGGGCGTCCGATCTCACTACCCAGAGACCAGGGGAAATTTATTACTAGAAGTCCACGAGAAAAAAATCCCGGCGTCACCGGGGCTTGAACCCGGGACCTCCAGCACTCGAGGCGGACACCATACCTCGAGACCACGCAGCCCCCTCTTTGCTTGTTCTTGCTCTCTCTCTCTCTCTCTCTCTCTCTCTCTCTCTCTCTCTCTCTCTCTCTCTCTCTCTCTCTCTTTTTCTCTTTTGCACACATAATCCTAACTCCGAGTGCCCTAAATTACCTTTGGCAGAAAATATACTGCAAGGCATAGCAAGTACAGGACATTGCTGTCAACACCAGCATTTTACTGCTGTTGTTGTCTTGTCAAGTTTGTTCAGTAGTTTTTCATTGCTTTCTAAACGACCGGCTCCCTTACCAATTTGTTAAAACCCAACACAATGCGGTCTGCTGCCAAATTGGTCGCAGCTGTGTTTCGAAAGCAGATAAGCATGCTCAAGATTTGTATCCATGAGCCCTTAGCCACGGTGACCGGCAGCAAACACCTACATATTTTAAATGTACCAAGCTTAAAAGAGACTGTAAAAAAAAAGAGACTTACATAACACCGCTTAGTGTATTTCTCAGTTTAACTATGGAAGAAGCTTCCACCGCAAATTAAAGATACCACTAAGCTTTACACATAAAGTCACAAGCTATAGGAAGACAACCAGTGCAGATTATACACCCTCCTTAAAAACTATATTATAATGCAAATCACTCTCCTATCCTGTTCTACAATATATTTTTCTGATCCTCATTGACCATAACTATAATAATAATCATTATTATTTCATCAACTGATTAAAATGTTGGAAGATATCAACACTGATGGAAAAGATTTAAGAATAATAAAGAATATTTACTGGAACCAAGTAGCAGCAATTAAAATGGGAAATAAAGAGGGTAGTTACGAACAGATAAAGCTAGGAGTACGACAAGGGTGTGTCTTGTCACCAGATCTTTTCTCCCTGTATAGCGAAGTAATAATGAGAGAGATCAAAGAGATACCAGGAATACTAGTTGGAGGTTATAATATAAATAATATACGCTATGCAGATGACACACTTTCTCTCTGTAATCCCGTTTATCACGCAGAGTCTCGCAGCGGAGCGAGAACTGAGGTGGTTCGACCCCCGCTCGTGACTTGCGGATACTGAGCCGGCCGCTCAGAAAGCAATGGCAAACTACTGAGCGTAATCTTGCCAAGAGATCAACAGACAGCTGAAAGATGCTGCTGTTGACAGCTAAGTCCTGTAAAAGGATACGCAAAAACAAAAACATTTATGCAGATGACACAGTATTGGTGGCGGATAATTCAACAGACCTACAACAATTATTAGACGTTGTAGTAACAGAGAGTGCAAGGAAAGGACTCTCCTTGAATATCAAGAAAACAGTAACAATGGTAATATCAAAGAAAATGGTGACACCAAAATGTGACATAGAAATAGAAGGGAAAATTCTTAACCAAGTGGATAATTTTAGATACCTAGGGGCATTTATAACATCAGATGGAAGATGTACAACAGAGATTAGGAGCAGAATAGGGCAGGCAAAAGCCGCATTTCAGAAAATGAAGAGTATCTTATGCAATAAGTCACTATCACTGAATGTAAGAAAGAGAGTGCTGAAATGCTATGTAGAACCAGTTTTGCTGTATGGCAGTGAATCTTGGAATGTAAATGAACAAATTAAGAAGAAATTAGAAGCAACAGAGATGTGGTTCCTGAGACGAATGTTGCGAATTCCTTGGACTGCCAGAGTAACTAACGACGACTGCCTGAAACAGGCTAACGAAACTAGAAGATTATATACAACAATAAGACAGAGACAAACAGCTTTCCTCGGTCATGTGATGAGAAGAGAGGCATTGGAGAACATCGTAACAACTGGAAAGATCGAGGGGAAGAGAGGCAGAGGTAGACCAAGAGAAGTGATGCTGGATGGATTGAGACGGTGGCATGGAGGAATATCAGCAGCAGAGTTGATCCAGAAAACCAAAGACCGAGATCTATGGAGAGCCATGAACGCCTACGCCAGCCGGCACGGCACTTGATGATGATGATTATTTCATCATCTAGAATCTAGATGGAGATAATACTGTGTGTGCTAATGCTTGTGTGTATGGAAGGTGATAGACATGATGTTAGACATTGATCCTCTTACTCAGTTCTTAACATTTCGAAAGTAAAGTTTGTATGTTCAGCCTCTCTCTCTCTCTCTCTCTCTCTCTCTCTCTCTCTCTCTCTCTCTCTCTCTCTCTCTCTCTCTCTCTCTCTCTCTCTCTCTCTCTCTCTGTCTCTCTCTCTGTCTCTCTCTGTCTCTCTCTCTCTCTCTCTGTATTCCTCATTAAGTTTTCATTTACTGTGAAAATGGTGAGTTACTTTGTTAAAGCTACATTGATGTTGTACATTGTTATAAAAGGTATATTTAATAACATATACAACTAGGATTAAACAATAAACAATTTTTGTTGTTACTGAACATCATTACTGTCTTCTCATCACAGATACTTCACAATATCAACCCACATAGTATTCCCGTCTCTTAAGGATTATACAGAACATGTTTAATACTATTAATGTCTTTTCTTCCATACGTGGGTAAATAATATGTATGTTAATGACTGCATTGTTGTTGTCTGAGCCTTAGTATTGTTGCTGTCTGAGCTTTAGTATTGTTTCTGTCTGAACCTTAGTATTGTTTCTGTCTGAGCCTTAGTATTGTTGCTGTCTGAACCTTAGTATTGTTTCTGTCTGAGCCTTAGTATTGTTGCTGTCTGAACCTTAGTATTGTTGCTGTCTAAGCCTTAGTATTGTTGCTGTCTGAACCTTAGTATTGTTTCTGTCTGAGCCTTAGTATTGTTGCTGTCTGAACCTTAGTATTGTTGCTGTCTGAGCCTTAGTATTGTTGCTGTCTGAACCTTAGTATTGTTGCTGTCTGAGCCTTAGTATTGTTGCTGTCTGAGCCTTAGTATTGTTTCTGTCTGAGCCTTAGTATTGTTTCTGTCTGAGCCTTAGTATTGTTGCTGTCTGAACCTTAGTATTGTTGCTGTCTAAGCCTTAGTATTGTTGCTGTCTGAACCTTAGTATTGTTGCTGTCTGAGCCTTAGTATTGTTGCTGTCTGAGCCTTAGTATTGTTGCTGTCTGAGCCTTAGTATTGTTGCTGTCTGAGCCTTAGTATTGTTTCTGTCTGAACCTTAGTATTGTTGCTGTCTGAGCCTTAGTATTGTTGCTGTCTGAACCTTAGTATTGTTGCTGTCTGAGCCTTAGTATTGTTGCTGTCTGAACCTTAGTATTGTTGCTGTCTGAGCCTTAGTATTGTTGCTGTCTGAACCTTAGTATTGTTGCTGTCTGAGCCTTAGTATTGTTGCTGTCTGAACCTTAGTATTGTTGCTGTCTGAGCCTTAGTATTGTTTTTGTCTGAACCTTAGTATTGTTTCTGTCTGAGCCTTAGTATTGTTGCTGTCTGAGCCTTAGTATTGTTGCTGTCTGAACCTTAGTATTGTTGCTGTCTGAGCCTTAGTATTGTTGCTGTCTGAACCTTAGTATTGTTGCTGTCTGAACCTTAGTATTGTTGCTGTCTGAACCTTAGTATTGTTGCTGTCTGAACCTTAGTATTGTTGCTGTCTGAACCTTAGTATTGTTGCTGTCTGAGCCTTAGTATTGTTGCTGTCTGAACCTTAGTATTGTTGCTGTCTGAACCTTAGTATTGTTGCTGTCTGAACCTTAGTATTGATGCTGCCTGAACCTTAGTATTGTTGCTGTCTGAACCTTAGTATTGTTTCTGCCTGAACCTTAGTATTGTTGCTGTCTGAGCCTTAGTATTGTTGCTGTCTGAGCCTTAGTATTGTTGCTGTCTGAACCTTAGTATTGTTGCTGTCTGAACCTTAGTATTGTTGCTGTCTGAACCTTAGTATTGTTTCTGTCTGAATCTTAGTATTGTTGCTGTCTGAACCTTAGTATTGTTGCTGTCTGAGCCTTAGTATCAATAGTTTTAATGTGATAAGCACATATATATCCTCAGTGTGAAAATCTGTCCAACTTCATCAGAATTTGTTTGTTGATGTAGTTTCTGTGGCTGTTTGGTTATGACTTTTACGACAGAATGTTATGAACAAGATAGATCACTTGATCAGTGAATGAGCTGACATATACAAATGTAGGAGTTCACCACTGCTAACCCTACAGATCTCCATCCATCCATCCATTATGTGCCATGCCGGTAAGCGTGGGCGGTCATGTTTTGCCATCTCACTCGATCACCAGAGTCGTGGATCAGCTCAGTGTTTCTGTCTCGACGATGCCACGAGGCCAAGCCATCCAGGTATTTGCTTCTAGGTCTTATTCTTGGTCTGTTCCCTTCGATCTTACCAGTTGTCAACAAGTTGTCCAATTCATTTCTTCTCATAACATGCCCAAAAAATTTTGACTGTCTGCGTCTAATATCTCTAATCAGTTTACGATCTTCATTTGTTTCTTGAAGGACTTGTTCATTGGTCTTTCTGGCTGTCCATGGTATTCATTGCATTTTTCAAGATCAAACTAGGAACCTATTTTTCCTACATATCTACAGAAGACGTTTGGAGCACATATGAATGTTCAAAGCAATGTATTCCCTTAGTGAATGTACACACAGGAGCCACAACCAGTATACTGCACAATTTCTTGCCTGGCTATTTTGCTGCATCTTGTGTCATCGATTAGGTGATTTCAATCTTTGCTATGCAAACAGAAGGACTTACTCTTAAATCTCAAACTACCGTGGGGATAACATACTCCACATTCTAACAATATCAGTGACTATGTTTTTAATATTTCAGCCAATGCATTATTCGTTTACTCACGTTATGTGAAATATAACTCTGCAGTATGCACCTGACCAGATGCAGCGAAATATGCCAGACAAGAAATCATGCAATATTTTATTTGTGGATTCTGTGTTTACATATGAATGTGTGTCTGTGGAAGTCAGCATGGCTGAATGGATAAGAATGCATGTTCTTAAACATCCGGTGTGCTGATGCCGAGGTAGGTGGTTCAGCCCCTACACCGGACAGTTGGACTAAAATGTCTTCTTATTCTTGACTTGGGGACGTAGATTACAAGTACCTCAGAAGTCGGAGTGGGTTCGCCTGATGGCAAGGGACACTGGTAATAGGGAAAGCTAACCCACACGCAGAATTCAGTCTGGTGCTACTAGAAGTAGAGTGTATGGACTGTGCTTGAGTTCAAAGCGAGCGAGAGAGAGAAAGAAAAGTGTGTGTGTGTGCGTGTGCGTGTGTGTGTGTGCGTGTGTGTGTGTGCGTGTGTGTGTGTGTGTGTGTGCGTGCGTGCGTGCTATGAAAGTGAACCTTTGCGCCAGGGGTAGCGAACCTTTTTTTTTTCTGCTCAGAGCCATTTTGGATATTTGTAATATCATTCACGGGTCATACAAAACAATACGCTTAAAAATATAATCCTGCTCTACTAGGCCAAACATGTATAATGCATGCTTAATCTGGGGACTGGAATTGCTTCTCTTTTGGTGAGGCGTGTGATGTTAGCTGGTAATTATTGATGATTGCGCATTAAGTAACTAGATTTATTGATGATTGCGCATAACATTCCTAGATTTATTAATGATTGTGCATACAGCTCCTAGATTTATTGATGATTGCGCATAAAGTTCCTGGATTTATTAATGCTTGTGCACACAGTTCCTAGCTTTATTGATGATTGCGCATATAGTTCCTAGATTTATTGAATTTCGAGATCCGCCTTCGGCTGCCTTGGCAGGGTCAGGCCAACTGTTTTCGCCGGCCAGAGGTTCTCCACCCGATTATTTTACACAATAAACATAAATAGACGCATGCGCACACATACATACACGCACAGAGAAAGTCTGGTATTGACGCAAAAATTACCGCTTCAGGTTTTAAACGTCAGAATTATGATTAATGACATACTCGAAGTGATAGGATAACATTTAGCAGCCCGGTTTGGTGCGTGGTGCCTACGCGGTGTGCGGGCTTCCTACAGCATATACGTATCGATAAGGCAGGCGTGATCAAATAACGATAATCCTGAGTTTGTTGCGTATTTGACTGACTATTGATGCGGCAAACCAGACGAGGGATTAGCTTTATGTAGCTGCAGACAAAACTAACAGCGGCGCATTTGTGTTAGTGTGAGGGGAAATTGTGGAGAAAAATCATATTGAGCGAATGAAAGATGGCAAAGCTCCAGGGCCAAATAATATTCCTGTAGAAGCGTATGATATTGGCAGAGAGGACAAAACAAATATCTAGAATAAGATATGTGACATCTAAAGATGCCCTCAAACATCTGCAGGAGTTTTCATCGCAGTACATATAAACAGGCAACAGCAAGGGTGAATCGCATAGAGTTGAATAACTCACATACTAAACTGCCCGTCCACGTTGTTGTCGGAAGGAACAGAAATTAAACACGACCATAAATTTAAGAAACCCAGTTTGGGCTTGTTGCAGATAAAAGAAGAAGGAGCGGGATTTTTACTTTATTACTGTTCATGGACAGATGTTTATACGTGCAAGGGACCTATATGTACTTTGTATAAACTATTCAACGGCTTTTAACAAAGTGAAACATACAAACCTTTTCTATGTTTTTCTTGAATTCAGTGTAAATTTGAAATATCTCAGGATAATAAGGAATTTTTTTATTTTTTTGGGGGGAGGGGGGGGGCAAGAATCTGCCATCATATAGGAAGGAGAACTTAGTTAAATGTGAGCAAGTAATAGAGCAGTGACGCCGTTACTAGATTCTTCAGACTCAGGAAGGATATTGTCAACTCAGAGCACGCCTCCACCAAATGATTTCTCACCTACTCTGTCACTGGCAGATGTGGAGTCCTAAGTCTCCTGCTTCAATCCTCTTCCGCGGGGGGTGCGTCACACCACCTAGTCACACCACCTAGTCACACCACCTAGTCACAACACCTAGTCACACCACCTAGTCACACCACCTAGTCACACCACCTCACGGTCGGTGTATGTGACTTTGGTATGCATGTGTGTCAGGTTTGTTTTGATTCTATCCAACGTCAATAGAGCCCGTTACCTTGTGCGGTTTCCCTTCCTTACAGTTCTGCCACATCAGCCGACTTAAGGCCTAGCTGTTGCAATTTCAAACTGCCGTGGGATTTTTAACGTGTATAACTTGCACACATGCCCTCCTGTTTTTCGCCATGACCCGAGAAGGTTATGTATCCTTAATACCTGTACTTTTGTATGGAAGTGTAGAGTTGACAATGAGCAGACACACTAAAAACACTTAATGGCTGTCGAAATGTGGTTTCTGGGGAAAATGCAAAGAATACCATGGACAGACAGAAAAAACCAATGAACAAGTCCCTACAAGAAGCAATTGAAAATCGGAAACTGATTAGAGAAATTAAGCGTAGATACTCAATACTTTTTGGAACGTTATGAGAAGAAATACATTGGAGAACTTGGTGGCATCTGGCAAGAATGAGGGGGAAAGAACAAGGGTAAGGCAGAGGCGTACATACCCGGATGGCTTGGCCGCGTGGGATGGGCGAGACAAGAACACAGAGCTAATCTACGACTCTGGTGATCGTGTGAGATGGCGAAAACATGACCGCCCACGCTTATCGGCATGTCACATGATGATGATGATGTATCCTATCTCAAGAGATCGGGGAACTATTAGTTACCAATGGTTCTTGGAAACATTCACAGCTCTAAGATCGAATCCTATTTCTTTTGAGGGGGGGAATCTTGCCTCGCTAGGATGGAACTAAGCAACTCTTCGTATTTTCAAAGCCGTGAGTGCATCTCTCGTTGATTGACGTATAGTAAGAAGAGACTTAACAATCTCTCTCCCCTCTCTCCCTCTCTCTCTCTCTCTCTCTCTCTCTCTCTCTCTCTCTCTCTCTCTCTCTCTCTCTCTCTCTCTCTCTCTCTCTCTCTCTGAGTATCCCCCAGTTCATGTTCAGACATACCCTATTCACTATTCCCTACCATATGGCACATATTAAGTACCTCAAATGCGTAGCGCCTTTCCTAAGCTTGTGAGGACCGACAGTTCTCGAAACATTCCAAGTGTATGTCAGCCTCAAGGACCTTCATTAATTCTAATTCTTTCTCTCTCTCTCTTTCTCTGTCTGTCTGTCTCTCTCTCTCTCTCTCTCTCTCTCTGTCTGTCTCTGTCTGTCTGTCTGTCTGTCTGTCTGTCTGTCTCTCTCTCTCTCTCTCTCTCTCTCTCTCTCTCTCTCTCTCTCTCTCTCTCTCTCTCTCTCTCTCTCTCTCTCTCTCTCTCTCTGTGTATATATGAATGGGTAGTCCATTAATCAGTCACTATACCCATACTGATATAGTGTATGCCATTATATCTCAGACATGCTATGTTCCCTATACATTACAGAGTCTACAAACGCAGAGCGGCCCTACGCTGGCGCCAGAAGAACGACAGTTCTTGAAACATTCCATGCGTACGGCCCCGCTCTAGGGTCTTCATTAATTTTCTAGCGTTATGCGTTGTGACAGGGGCGACAATTGCTCAAGTGTCTATCAGGGTAGCAATTGTCTGGGCTGCTGTATAGGCCCTAGCTGTTGGAGGCCGTTGAGCTCTGGCTGTTATTGTAACTCTGTAGCAGGCGTTTATTTTACAATAATGAATGCAAATTTTTAAAGGAGGTAAAGTAATAAGTAATGTATAAAGGGGGTTAAAGTAAATGCATAATGTATAGAAGGCGTTAAAGTAATAAATGATGCATAGAAGAAGTTGGTTGGATGGTGAATTCTCCTTAAAGGGTTTTACAAAAAAAAAACACAAGAGGATCGACTTCATTGCACCAGGTTTTATCACATAAGGCTTGGTATCTTTCCACAAGGTGGCCTGCCGAAAGTATCGCACAAAGCACGAACTCATAGCTCAGAGACAACCCCCAGGAGTCTCCAAGACAATTGCAGAGTTTGAACTCTTAAGTCTGATGGATTGATATTTAGAGATTGAACTCTGAAGTCTGATGGATTGGTGTTTAGAGATTGAACTCTGAGATCTGATGGATTGATGTTTAGAGATTGAACTCTGAAGTCTGATGGATTGGTGTTAAGAGTGTGAGTTTCTAAACAAGGGCTGGTACCTGTTAGAGTGAGGTTGGTGTAGAGACTGTTCTTCCGACCGGTACCAAAGTGCCATTTCCACAGAGATTGGGTTGTGAAGCTCTCCTTCCCTTCTCCAGGCGCTGAAACATGTGGGGTATACAAGAGTGGCGATGAAACTTCACATGTGCGGAGAGGCATATTCGGTTGTAACCTGGACTAGTAGTGGGTGTGTATAGGATGTGGGCATACATCCAGCCAACACCTTACGGCTCGGGCTGAAAGGTGAGAGATAGACAGGCAGGTTGAACATGAGAGAAATAACATACATTTGCAAACACCTCTAGCTTTGGTTGTTGTAAGTGAGAGATTGGCAAATAGATAGAGAGTGAGACAGTGAGGCTGTTGACATACATTTACACACACCTCTAGCTTGGGCTATAATTGGTCAGGATTATGTGGGCATACATCGGACCAACGCATACGGCTTGGACTATATGACGATAGACAGGCAGAAAGAGGGAGAGAGAGAGAGAGAGAGAGAGAGAGAGAGAGAGAGAGAGAGAGAGAGAGAGAGAGAGAATAAGCGTGATGAGTCTGTTGACATACAAATACAATCAATGCCTCCAGCTCGGTCTATAAGTAGACAGGAAGATGTTTGCATGCATCCGACCGACACCATACAGCTTGTCTGCAAGATGAAGGCGAGACAGGCAGATAGAGAGAGAGTGAGGGAGAGAGAGAGAGAGAGAAATAAGAGTGATGAGTCTGTTGACATACATTTACAACCAACATCTCCAGCTCGGACTATATGTAGACATACATTCGAGCAATGTCTCACGGCTTGGGCTATAAGATGGGAGATACGAGGGGAAGTCAATAAGTAAGTCACACATGGCTGTAGAAAAATAACTAAATATGATAACTTGAAACCAGTTTATTTTTATACATACATTGTCCCGTTATTTCTGAACATAATTTCCACCAACATTGATGCACTTATCCCATCGTTTTATCAGTCCTCCCAAACCCGTTGCATAGAACTGCGTGCTCTGTTTTCTAAACCACGTTTTCACTTCACATTCAACTTCAGCATCATTCGTGAAATGTCTCCCGCCAAGGTGGGTTTCAGTGGACCAAAAAGGTGGAAATCGCTAGGGGCTAAGTCGGGACTGTAAGGTGGATGTTCCAGAACTTCCACATTAGTTGATTAATTTTCTCCCGCGTTAATTGAGCCGTATGTGGTCTGGCATTGTCATGAAGAAGCAAAACTCCTCTAGTCAGCAATCCTGGAAATTTCAATCGATCATGTATTATGCTGTATGCTGAACCATGTGAGCACCTTATTTAAGATGCTACAGTCTATCGTTACTCACCTGTCGCCTCTAATCATCTCTTCCACCCGCTGCACTGATGCTTCTGTTGCAATCTCAAACAGGACGACTAGATCTGATTTCATCAACAATTTTAGAGCGTCCTTGAAAACAATTTTTTTCTTTACCTAGCTATGCACTGCTTTAAGGGGACAAACATTTGTTAGCATAAACAGGAAGCATTTCCTTATGAATGTCCTTTGCAGGCAGTCCTTTTTCCCCCACACACACAAAAAAAAACGCACAACAGCACGTTGCTCTTTGGTTGTACACTCCGTACGTAAAGTCGCCATTTTGTTTATGCACTGCTCATGCGCATGAGACACCTAGCGCCACCTGACGAACGGGAATTTAAAGTTCGATGTTGCTGTCACCTAATGACACCTGTAGAAAACACCAACTACATGTACCTGCCATCCCACAAAACTGTGTGACTTATATTGACTCGTCCTCGTACATAGTCAGACAGACAGTCAGAATGAGAGCGATGCCGCTGTTGACATACATTTACAACCAACACCTCCACTTGGGCTATAAATGGGTAAACAGGAGGAGGCTGTAGACACACCTATCGACCAACGGCACCGGAGCTTGAACTTGAATAAGAATTAGAGGGCCCCCGTTTTGAGACAATATCTAATATCAAGAAAAGGGAAGTAGCTAGCTAAAAATTGAGGGGTAACGCAATGGGCGGTGGATGAAACACTTTTCTGCTAACAGAAATTGGTAACGCGCCAAGCCGCCATTAGCCGGTCGATACACCATAAATGGCGTCTCAGTGACGCGGTTCCCATACAGGGGACACATGGACGTGTCTGTGTATTGATTTCGATGACGTCAACAGTTGTAACCGCCTTGCTATTTGAAGAAACTGAAGTCTTGTGAGGTCAGATTGTACTGTGCGTATTCTCTCTCTCTCTCTCTCTCTCTCTCTCTCTCTCTCTCTCTCTCTCTCTCTCTCTCTCTCTCTCTCTCTCTCTCTCTCTCTTTCTCTCTCTCTCTCTCTCTTCGTGTGTGTGTGTGCATCTCTATCTCTTTCTCTCTTGTGTGTGTGTGCTCATTCTCTCTCTCTCTCTCTTCGTGCCTCTGTGTGTGTGTGTGTCTCTCTCTCTCTCTCGTTCTCTCTTTGTGTGTGCGCCTCTCTCTGTTTGCCCCCCTCTCTCTGTTTGCCCCCTCTCTTTCTCTGCCTCTGTCTCTCTGCTATCTGTCTGTCTCTCTCTCTTTGTGTGTGTCTCTCTGTTTGTCTGCCTCTCTCTGTCTGCCTGCCTCTGTGTGTGTCTGTGTGTGTTTCTCTCCAGTCTGTCTCTCTGTCTGCCGCTCTCTCTCCTTCTCTCTCTCTCTCTCTCTCTCTCTGTCTATTTTTCTGCCTGGTTCTCTGTCTGGTTCTGTCTGTCTCTCTGTCTCTGCATGTCTCTCTGTCTGACCCTTTCTCTTTCTGTCTCTCTGTCGCCCCCCCCCCCCCAACTCTCTTTCTCTCTCTCTCTCTCTCTCTCTATCTCTCTTTCTGTCTATTTTTCTGCCTGTTTCTGTCTGTCTCTCTGTCTGTGCATGTCTCTCTGTCTGACCCTTTCTCTTTCTGTCTCTCTGTCGCCCCCCCCCATCTCTCTTTCTCTCTCTCTCTCTATCTCTCTTTCTGTCTATTTTTCTGCCTGGTTCTGTCTGTCTCTCTGTCTCTGCATGTCTCTCTGTCTGACCCTTTCTCTTTCTGTCTCTCTGTCGCCTGCCCCCCATCTCTCTTTCTCGCTTTCTATGTGTTGGTATATGGGGGGGGGGGGGCATGTGTTTCTACCACCATTGACACCTTCCATCTTGACAGACGGCAGTTTATTATAGTGTTTACAAACATGTATAACTACAACCTATGGCAGGGTTCAAGGATGAAGTGATACCCTTCCATATCACAAAGACTGGGCTGAAGTGTAGAGACCATGTGTTGCCCCCTCTCCCGGTCTGCCTAGTTCACTCCAGAGGAAAGGTAACACCAATACATCTGGAACAAGACCAGCTGCAGAAGCTGCCGGATCAGCAACGCAGTGCTCTAACTGTCCGCCTGTCGGAGCTTCGATTCTAGACTAGTTGCCGACCACACTGACCGTTTACATAGTTTGATAGTCCTTACATGTCACACAGCTACTGCAGGTTCCTGATTCGGGGCGTCTCTCTCTCTCTCTCTCTCTCTCTCTCTCTCTCTCTCTCTCTCTCTCTCTCTCTCTCTCTCTCTCTCTCTCTCTGTGTTTATAGTAATGGAAGTTTGAAGCCGCAGAACCATTTCATTAATACAACCCCCCTCCCCCCGGTCTGTCTGCCACCAGTTTTTTTTTCGCCTGTCCACCCCCCCCCCTTTCCGGTCTGTCTGTCAGTTTTCCTTCTGTCTGTCTGCCTGCCTGTTTGTTTTGCTTTGCTTTTGTCTGCCTGTTTTACTTTCGTCTATCCATCTGTCTGTCTGTCCGTTTTTCCTTCCGTCTGTCTGCCTGCCTGTTTTCCCTCTGCCTGCCTGTTAATTTTGCTTTGCTTTCTTCTGTCTGTCTGCCTGCCTGCCTGCCTGTTCGCCTGTCTGTCCATTTCCCAGCTATAATAATCCAGTTATGTTTACTTGTTCGTATAATGTCTGTTATAATTTATAAAAATGTTGTTATTAGTGATTTTTTTTGTTGTACCTGTGAAAGGTTGTTGTAACGAGACATGTGTGGCGTTGTTTTGCATATCTATTGTTTTTTTCTTTGTCGTTGGTATAGTTATATTTTATTAATTTTCCTCAATTAATTTTCCTCACGGTGATTTCTGTTCACTTTGTCTCGGCTCTTATAATGAAACGAGGGGAAGTCGATAAGGAAGCCACAATTGGCTGTAGAAAAATAACTAAATATGACATCTTGAAACAGTTTATTTTTATTCATACATTGTCCCTTTATTTCTCAACATAATTTACACCAACATTGATGCACTTATCCCATCTTTTTATCAGTCCTCCCAAACCCGTTGCATTGAACTGCGTGCTCTGTTTTCTAAACCACGTTTTCGCTTCACATTCAACTTCGGCTTCATTCGTGAAATGTCTCCCGCCAAGGTGGGTTTTCAGTGTTTATGCTGACAAATGTTTGTCCCGTAAAGCGATGCATAGCTGGGTAGAAAAAGTACGAGGGCGAGTCATTAAGTAAGTCACACAGTTCTGTGGGATGGCAGGTAAATGATTAAATGTCTCAAGCGACTTCTCGTATCTGCCACGGCCTTATATATCACTGAAAAGTTATCATTGAGTTATAATTGAGTTATAACATGTCTGTTACCATATTAACAACTTTTAAGTCATACTGTGACACACCCTTAGTTCCCAGTTTTTCACATCCATGTTAGTTTAGTCCAACCAAGCCTACTTTTTGTTTGGCGCTGAATCTGTTGAAGCACAACTCCTTTTAAAATTGAGAGTGTCAACGCAGCGTCTGTCTGAGGCAGAAAGGGGTACACGGTGTCGAACGGAATAATTGAGTTAGTGCTGACAATTGAGTCCACGTAATCAGTCAGCCGGTTTGGAATATCACGCGCCAAGGACCTGGCCGGGTTTCCGTGGCCACAATATAGTATTGTTAGTCGTTGCGTGGTTGGAGATGGGGATCCCGATATAGGGTGACTTTGAGTCGATCTTGAGAATGGAACTGTGGTAATTTGGAGAGTGTAGACAGGCAAGTGTCACTACATCACAGGGCTAAGCCAGTGCGGTAAAATATGTAGCGAGTCCGCTAATTGGGGGGCAGGGGGGAGAGCACCTGGAGCGTGCAAGGGCAGGCAACTGGTTGTATTTGTGATTTGCTTGTGGATGGTCATTGGCGTGATTTGGTTAACTGTGTGCATGTGTGGTGGTGGTGGTGGTGTTGTTGGTGATGATGATGGTGGTGGTGTTGTTTGTGATAATGGTGGTGTTGTTGTTGTTGGTATTGGTGGTAGTGGTGTTGTTATTGGTGGTGTTGGTGATGATGGAGGTGGTGTTGTTGGTGATGAATGGAGGTGGTGATGATGGTGTTGTTGGTGATGATGGAAGAGGTGGTGGTGTTTTTAGTGATGGTGGTGATAATGGAGGTGGTGTTGTTGGTGATGATGGAGGTGGTGTTGTTGGTGATGATGGAGGTGGTGTTGATGATGATGGAGGTGTTGTTGTTGGTGATAATGGAGATGATGCTGTTGGTGATGATGGAGGTTGTGTTGTTGATGATGATGGAGGTGGTGTTGTTGGTGATGGTGGAGGTGGTGTTGTTGATGATGGAGGTGTTGTTGATGATGATGGAGGTGTTGTTGTTGGTGATAATGGAGGTGATGCTGTTGGTGATGATGGGGGTTGTGTGGTTGATGATGATGGGGTACTGTTGTTGATGATGATGGTTGTTGTGTTGTTGATGATGATGGAGGTGTTGGTGATGATGGGGGTTGTGTTGTTGATGATGATGGGGGTTGTGTTGTTGATGATGATGGAGGTGTTGTTGTTGATGATGATGGAGGTGGTGTTGTTGGTGATAATGGAGGTGGTGCTGTTGGTGATGATGGAGGTGGTGTTGTTGATGATGATGGAGGTGGTGTTGTTGGTGATGATGGGGGTGGTGTTGTTGGGGATGGTGGTGATGATGGAGGTGGTGTTGATGATGATGGAGGTGTTGTCGTTGGTGATAATGGAGGTGATGCTGTTGGTGATGATGGTTGTGGTGCTGTTGGTGATGATGGAGGTGGTGTTGATTATGATGGAGGTGTTGTTGTTGGTGATAATGGAGGTGTTGGTGATGGTGGAGGTGGTGCTGTTGGTGATGATGGAGGTGGTGTTGTTGGTGATGGTGGAGGTGTTGTTGTTGGTGATGATGGAGGTGGTGTTGTTGGTGATGATGGAGGTGGTGTTGTTGGTGATGGTGGTAGTGATGATGGAGGTGGTGTTGATGATGATGGAGGTGTTGTTGTTGGTGATAATGGAGGTGGTGCTGTTGGTGATGGTGGAGGTGGTGTTGTTGGTGATAATGGAGGTGGTGTGTTGATGATGGTGGAGGTGGTGCTGTTGGTGATGATGGAGGTGGTGTTGTTGGTGATAATGGAGGTGGTGCTGTTGGTGATGGTGGAGGTGGTGCTGTTGGTGATGATGGAGGTGGTGTTGTTGGTGATAATGGAAGTGGTGCTGTTGGTGATGATGGAGGTGGTGTTGTTGGTGATGATGGAGGTGGTGTTGTTGGTGATAATAGAGGTGGTGCTGTTGGTGATGATGGGGGTGGTGTTGTTGGGGATGGTGGTGATGATGGAGGTGGTGTTGATGATGATGGAGGTGTTGTCGTTGGTGATAATGGAGGTGATGCTGTTGGTGATGATGGTTGTGGTGCTGTTGGTGATGATGGAGGTGGTGTTGATTATGATGGAGGTGTTGTTGTTGGTGATAATGGAGGTGTTGGTGATGATGGAGGTGGTGTTGTTGGTGATGGTGGAGGTGTTGTTGTTGGTGATGATGGAGGTGGTGTTGTTGGTGATGATGGAGGTGGTGTTGTTGGTGATGGTGGTAGTGATGATGGAGGTGGTGTTGATGATGATGGAGGTGTTGTTGTTGGTGATAATGGAGGTGGTGCTGTTGGTGATGGTGGAGGTGGTGTTGTTGGTGATAATGGAGGTGGTGTTGTTGATGATGGTGGAGGTGGTGCTGTTGGTGATGATGGAGGTGTTGTTGTTGGTGATAATGGAGGTGGTGCTGTTGGTGATGGTGGAGGTGGTGCTGTTGGTGATGATGGAGGTGGTGTTGTTGGTGATAATGGAAGTGGTGCTGTTGGTGATGATGGAGGTGGTGTTGTTGGTTATAATGGAAGTGGTGTTGTTGGTGATAATAGAGGTGGTGCTGTTGGTGATAATGGAGGTGGTGTTGTTGGTGATGATGGACGTGGTGTTGTTGGTGATGGTGTTGTTGGTGATGGTGGTGATGATGGAGGTGGTGTTGTTGGTGATAATGGAGGTGTTGTTGTTGGTGATGATGGAGGTTGTGTTGTTGGTGATGATGGATGTGTTGTTGGTGATGATGGAGGTGGTGTTGTTGGTGATGGTGGAGGTGGTTTTGTTGGTGATGATGGAGGTGGTGTTGTTCGTGATGATGGAGGTGGTGTTGTTCGTGATGATGGAGGTGGTGGTGGTGATGTTGTTGGTGATGGTGGTGGTGTTGTTAGTGAAAAATGGAAGTGGTGTTGTTGGTAATGATGGAGGTGTTGTTGTTGTTAATAATGGAGGTGGTGTTGTTGGGGATTGTGGTGGTGTTGTTGGGGATTGTGGTGGTGATGGTGGTGTTGTTGTTGGTGATGTGGAGGTGTTGTTGGTGGTGGTGGTGTTCTTGTTTGTGGTGGTGTTGTTGGGGATGATAGTGTTGGTGTTGTTGGTGATGGTGGTGGTGATGATTGTGTTGTTGTTGTTGTTGTTGATGGTGATTATGGAGGTGGTGTTGTTGTTGGGGGGAGGGGGATGTGACGGTAGTGTTGTTGTTTGTGGTGGCTTTATTGGGGATGGTGGTGGTGATGTTGTTGGTGATGGTGGTGTTGTTGGTGATGATTGAGGTGGTGCTGTTGGGGGGGGGGGTGTTGTTGGTGATAATGGAGGTGGTGTTGTTGGGGGGGTTTCCTGGTGGTGTTGTTGATCATGATGGTGGTATTGTTGGTGGCAGTGGTTGTGTTGGTGGTGATAGTTTAGTTGTTGGTGGGATGGTGGTATTGTTGGTGGTAGTTTTGTTGATGGTGGTATTGCTGAAGGAGATACTAAACTACATGGGTAAAATATTCACTATTTTACACCCCTGTGGTTAATTCAACTAGTAAACTTAGTTGGGTAGTTTTCAGTAATGTAATATGTGTGAAGCTGCTGCTTTTCTAGTGAGTGCCTTCCATCAACGATGAACTGTAATTTTTGTGGCTGACTGTTGTGTTGGCATTCTGGCAGCAGCCTTATGCATGTATGCCTGTGCGTGCTGTTGGTTTATCAGTACTACTGTTTGTTCCACTTGTCATATGGGGTAGTGAGGAGCATTTTGTGTGATATTCACTGGCACAGTAATGGAACTTTATGGGGTGACCCTTTGCCATGAAGTTGGAAACCGTGACTAATTAACTATCCATTCCAGGACATGGTTGTCAACTCCAGCATTTTTGGCTGTTTGTGATTCCTGGGCAAGTTTACATTCAGTAGTTTGCCATTGCTTACTGAACAACCAGCACTCATACCATTGTATGGAAACCAATGCAAGGCTTCCAAATAGCCTGCAGCTGTGTTTTGATTGCAGTATGCAGGATTCCTAATTACATTTATAACCTCTTCACTATAAAGCTGGCAGTTGGGTAAACTGTCTGTAATTAATCCATCTAGGCAATGGCTAGTCTTGTGCAAGACTTTGCCGCCATGACAGTCTTTATCCATTGTTTCAGAGACTGCTATAGGGCATGTGCAAAGACTATAGTTTGCCATTGCTTTCTGTCTAGGCAGTGACCATACTGGTCAGAACACAGCCATTGTTTCTATAAGGAGGTCCTCTGCCTGGTGTTGCGAACTTGAAACCGTGACCAGCTGCCTGCCAGCTGCTGTCAACCTCAACCCTTCACCAGCTCAATTGATTTCAGGCTTGATTGATTTCACGTTAGTCTGGGGGGGACTAAACGGATACTCCACCTTACCCAGTGGTGTTCCGTAGACTGTGGGTGGGAGGTGAGGCGCCTTGCTTCTTCTTTGTTAAGGGATACCCCTGAGCCCGCCATCCCCTGTAATTAATATAGGTTGTAAATTCAAACTTAGATAGATGGGCTGTATGTAATTAATGCATCTGTACAACTTGTAAATTTAGGCTTGGATTGGTGGTGGTGGTGGCGGGACATGTGCGCTCTCTCTCTCTCTCTCTCTCTCTCTCTCTCTCTCTCTCTCTCTCTCTCTCTCTCTCTCTCTCTCTCTCTCTCTCTCTCTCTCTCTCTCTCTCTCTCTCTCTCTCTCTCACACACACACACACACACACACAGAGAGAGATATATATAAAATGTTACATGTCCATTGCAGGATGTTGCAATCAACCCCAACCCCAGTGTGATTTTCTAGGCAAATTACGTTCAGTAGTTTGCCATTGATTTCTGAACGAGAAGTCAACGCTGAAGTCCACCTGAATGGTTGACCCCTTTACCCATTCATCAGCGCACTAGAAGTTTAAGCACATTAAGATCCACAGCCATGTAGACTTTATATCTGTGTGTGTTGGTGGCTGGGTCTGTCTGTCTGTCTGTCTCTGTCTGTCTGTCTTTTGCTCACTCTCCTGTTTCTTTCCTTCCTTCTGTTCTATCTGGCTGTCTTTCCCCTCTTTTCTCCCTCTGTCCTGCCTTTTATCTTTACCCTTGTCTTATCAATCTCATTGCTTGTGTCCTAAGGGACTCCTCCACTCTGCTCACTCTCAATTCCCTTTCTCTCTCCACCCCAGTATCATCATAATGTAGCATGTCCTCTGCAGAATGTTGCTCTTTTCATGGCTCACTGAACAGATTATGGATCTTTGGCCAAGACACAATGCTATTTATGAGTCAGAGCTCTTCAATGTTCAATATCAAAGATCCCAGAGTTCAAGACACAGTGCTATTTATGAATCAGAGTTCTTCAATGCTCAGGTCTTGTAGAATGTCAGTGCTCTTGCTCCAGAATATTCTAAGAACGTTTCTGTAGCGCTAAGTTCAAAAGCCCAGAATGTCTTCTTTATTAATTGTGATATTGACTATGCTGTGACTCATATCCGTAAGCTGCCACAGGAAAGATGCATGTTCTCACACACAAAAATGCACATATGTATATATTTATTCTCATATATAATTTGAAATATTCTGTAGTTCCCATCCAAGGCAATCAGAATATTAACAAACAGGTTAATGCATGATTAAAATGAAGGCAATGTTTATAGTGATTAAGATGCACCTGGGCATGCCCCACATCCAGACTTTGTTTCCTGTGTAAAATATGATACAGTGTCAATGAGGCATGAAGGTGAACATAAAGACATGGCTGTAATAGGCAGGTTTGTGTGTCTAAAGCTGTGTATAATATGGAGCCTTCCTAAAGGTCACATGGATAAAGTTGAAGTGACATCTTATTTCTCGGCCCCAGAAACCTACGATGATTTGTAAAGAAGCATTGTTAGATAATGGCATCGTAAGGTAACCTTATCTTTGTGGCAGAGGGCATTCAGGTTTGTTTTCACATGTATAGAGAGTATGGAGTGCTTCAGATATGCTTGCCAGTATCCCCAGGTCGTGGTTTCCTGCTGTTTGTTTCTCCTTGGTATAAATTATGCAAGATGTTTTCAATGAGGGCAGTCACTAACACTTTCTAAAGGTATGAATGTGATTGAAAAGAGGGGTGTAGCATGTTCATAAAAGATTGAAATAGACATGTTTCTTGTGATGAAATGTGTGCACTAACTACCAGCACAGATATGCAGCAAAACTCCTGACTTGTACAATTCTGTTAACACCTCAAAAACCAAAACAAAATATGGGGGGGGGGGGGGGGGGGGGGGGGGGGGAATCAACTTTATTGGACTGTTTTGTATCCCATGTGGCTCAGTCTCATTCTGCACAGCAGCCTTCTGATAGCACCACTCAGCGCACAAACTCTATAGCTCCAATGGCTACCCCTAGGAATTACCGAGAAAATGTGCACTCTCGAACCAAATAATGGGAGTCAGGAAATAAAACTAAAACCTTTAGAGCTCGAGGATGGCGGCTTAGCCACTTCACCATAGATAACCCTGTTGACACCAATATTAAAACAGCTGGCTTCAGTTTTTCTGAGAACTCTTCTCAATATCACACACACACAAATATAAACAAAACAATAAAAACATCTTGGTGAACTTCCTATATTTTGCACATTTTAAAGTTTTTCTTCTTCTACCTTACTTGTTCTGTATTTTCTTCTGCATGAATATCTTTATATCCCCCAATATCCTAACACTCTCTCATATTTTATATCCTATTTCTCTCCTTCCTTGTGTCCGATTACACTGACCTATTCCATCTTGTTGTGACAACTGGAAAGATTTTTGGAACGAGAGATAGAGGAAGACAGCGTGTGAAAATTCTTGACAGTTTCATGACATGGCAAAGAAGGGAGTCAACACACGAATTGATCCCTGCAGTCAGATATCGCAATTTGTGGAGAAGCATGATCGCTTGCGCCAGCTGTCAAGGCACTGAATGATGATGATTCTATCTTTCCTCTGTCCTACCTTTTGTATTCCCACTGTTCTACCACTCTGTATTCAGACTCTTCCCTGTGACCATCCCTGATTCCCCTTTTTCTCCATCCCTTGCTGCTTCCATCATGAAGCTGTAATGTCCTGTGCTTCCATCATAAAGCTGTAATGTCCTATGCTTCCAACATAAAGCTGTAATTTCCTGTGCTTCCATCATAAAACTGTAATGTCCCGCAGTGGTGTGAATGTTGCCACACACAGTCCTGACCTGCTTGACTTGTCACTCTTACAGATGTCTGGAGCCTGGGTGTCATCCTCTTCATGCTGGTGGCTGGAAGGGCACCCTTCCAAGAGGCCAACGACAGTGAGACGCTCACCATGATCATGGACTGCAAGTACCAGATACCAGCCCATGTCTCCCGTGCTTGCCAAGAGTAAGTGGAACTCATTCTCTGCCAAATAACTGACCATGTCCTTACTGGTAGCTTCATATATATGATATACTTTTCTTAAAATCTGGAGACTCATCCAACAGGATGACTTTTTATCGACTTACTGACCATGCACTTACTGGTAGCTTCATATACATGACATACTTCTCTAACTGCTGGAGACTTACTGGTAGCTTCATATACATGACATACTTCTCTAACTGCTGGACACTTACTGGTAGCTTCATATACATGACATACTTCTCTAACTGCTGGACACTTACTGGTAGCTTCATATACATGACATATTCTCTAACTGCTGGACACTTACTGGTAGCTTCATATACATGATATACTTCTCTAACTGCTGGACACTTACTGGTAGCTTCATATACATGACATACTTCTTTAACTGCTGGACACTTACTGGTAGCTTCATATACATGATATACTTCTCTAACTGCTGGACACTTACTGGTAGCTTCATATACATGACATACTTCTCTAACTGCTGGACACTTACTGGTAGCTTCATATACATGACATACTTCTCTAACTGCTGGACACTTACTGGTAGCTTCATATACATGATATACTTCTCTAACTGCTGGACACTTACTGGTAGCTTCATATACATGACATACTTCTCTAACTGCTGGACACTTACTGGTAGCTTCATATACATGACATACTTCTCTAACTGCTGGACACTTACTGGTAGCTTCATATACATGACATACTTCTCTAACTGCTGGACACTTACTGGTAGCTTCATATACATGACATACTTCTCTAACTGCTGGACACTTACTGGTAGCTTCATATACATGACATACTTCTCTAACTGCTGGACACTTACTGGTAGCTTCATATACATGACATACTTCTCTAACTGCTGGACTCTTACTGGTAGCTTCATATACATGACATACTTCTCTAACTGCTGGACACTTACTGGTAGCTTCATATACATGACATACTTCTCTAACTGCTGGACACTTACTGGTAGCTTCATATACATGACATAATTTTCTAACTGCTGGACATTTACTGGTAGCTTCATATACATGACATACTTCTCTAACTGCTGGACACTTACTGGTAGCTTCATATACATGACATACTTCTCTAACTGCTGGACACTTACTGGTAGCTTCATATACATGACATACTTCTCTAACTGCTGGACACTTACTGGTAGCCTCATATACATGACATAATTCTCTAACTGCTGGACATTTACTGGTAGCCTCATATACATGACATACTTCTCTAACTGCTGGACATTTACTGGTAGCTTCATATACATGACATACTTCTCTAACTGCTGGACACTTACTGGTAGCTTCATATACATGACATACTTCTCTAACTGCTGGACACTTACTGGTAGCTTCATATACATGACATACTTCTCTAACTGCTGGACACTTACTGGTAGCTTCATATACATGACATACTTCTCTAACTGCTGGACACTTACTGGTAGCTTCATATACATGACATACTTCTCTAACTGCTGGACACTTACTGGTAGCTTCATATACATGACATACTTCTCTAACTGCTGGACTCTTACTGGTAGCTTCATATACATGACATACTTCTCTAACTGCTGGACACTTACTGGTAGCTTCATATACATGACATACTTCTCTAACTGCTGGACACTTACTGGTAGCTTCATATACATGACATACTTCTCTAACTGCTGGACACTTACTGGTAGCCTCATATACATGACATACTTCTCTAACTGCTGGACATTTACTGGTAGCTTCATATACATGACATACTTCTCTAACTGCTGGACACTTACTGGTAGCTTCATATACATGACATACTTCTCTAACTGCTGGACACTTACTGGTAGCTTCATATACATGACATACTTCTCTAACTGCTGGACACTTACTGGTAGCCTCATATACATGACATAATTCTCTAACTGCTGGACATTTACTGGTAGCCTCATATACATGACATACTTCTCTAACTGCTGGACACTTACTGGTAGCTTCATATACATGACATACTTCTCTAACTGCTGGACACTTACTGGTAGCTTCATATACATGACATACTTCTCTAACTGCTGGACACTCACTGGTAGCTTCATATACATGACATACTTCTCTAACTGCTGAACACTTACTGGTAGCCTCATATACATGACATAATTCTCTAACTGCTGGCCACTTACTTGTAGCTTCATATACATGACATACTTCTCTAACTGCTGGACACTTACTGGTAGCTTCATATACATGATATACTTCTCTAACTGCTGGACACTTACT
The DNA here is from genome assembly GCA_963921405.1 of Cepaea hortensis. Lineage (NCBI taxonomy): Eukaryota > Metazoa > Mollusca > Gastropoda > Stylommatophora > Helicidae > Cepaea > Cepaea hortensis. The sequence continues at coordinate 109,541,949 of OY992876.1, read as the reverse complement.
GGTAGCTTCATATACATGACATACTTCTCTAACTGCTGGACACTTACTGGTAGCTTCATATACATGATATACTTCTCTAACTGCTGGACATTTACTGGTAACTTCATATACATGACCTACTTCTCTAACTGCTGGACATTTACTGGTAACTTCATATACATGACATACTTCTCTAACTGCTGGACACTTACTGGTAGCTTCATATACATGACATACTTCTCTAACTGCTGGACACTTACTGGTAGCTTCATATACATGACATACTTCTCTAACTGCTGGACACTTACTGGTAGCTTCATATACATGACATACTTCTCTAACTGCTGGACACTTACTGGTAGCTTCATATACATGACATAATTCTCTAACTGCTGGACACTTACTGGTAGCCGCATATACATGACATAATTCTCTAACTGCTGGACATTTACTGGTAGCTTCATATACATGACATACTTCTCTAACTGCTGGACACTTACTGGTAGCTTCATATACATGACATACTTCTCTAACTGCTGGACATTTACTGGTAGCTTCATATACATGACATACTTCTTTAACTGCTGGACACTTACTGGTAGCTTCATATACATGACATACTTCTCTAACTGCTGGACACTTACTGGTAGCTTCATATACATGACATACTTCTCTAACTGCTGGACACTTACTGGTAGCTTCATATACATGACATACTTCTCTAACTGCTGGACACTTACTGGTAGCTTCATATACATGACATACTTCTCTAACTGCTGGACTCTTACTGGTAGCTTCATATACATGACATACTTCTCTAACTGCTGGACACTTACTGGTAGCTTCATATACATGACATACTTCTCTAACTGCTGGACTCTCATCCAGTGCTACACTGACCCACTACCAAACAACTTACCATACACATACTGTTAACTTCGTAATGACATAAAAATATTACATATCCCTTGCTGGACGTGGCAATCACATCCAGCTCTTACGGCCGTTTTTGTGATTTTCTTGGCTAATTTACATACTGTAGTTTGCCACAGCTTTCTGAATAGGAAGTCAACATTTAGTTGAAATTGAGAGGTGTATGGAATGATTTCACTTTGTCGCCATTAGAAGAGATAGAAATTGCGTTATTATTTAAATTCAAAAAATTATATCTACACTTTTATGGAAGACATTAATGTGAAGGTTTGAATGTGAATGAATAAGAAGAAGAAGAAGAAGAAGAAGACACAGCAGCAGCAACAGATCCCTCATTGTTACCCTAATTATTTCTGATTATATGCGAGTGTCTACTCTCAGTGTGTTTGCATGCCTGCCTGCCTGTCTTATAACATGGTAATATGCTTTGATTATGTTCACAGCATTCATTTGACAATGTGTTTTTCTTTGTAAATGTAACTTGCACAATAAATAATGATGTACGAACAAAGAGTGATTGGAAGGGCCTGCTTGCTCAATTTGTGACCCTTTGAAAATAAAGTTTGTTCTGTCCAATGAAGTTATTATAAGAACTTGTTTCCACCCATCATGTATTAGTTTCAAGTGACATATTGAATGATACAAGGAGAGTATGTAAATACTATGTGGAACTTGGTCTGCTGTATGGCAGTGAATCTTGGTTTGCTGTATGGCAGCGAATCTTGGTCTGCTGTATGGCAGCGAATCTTGGAACATGAACAGACAAATTAGGAAGTTTGGAAGCACTGGAGATGTTTTTTTCTGAGAGGAATGTTGTGAGTACCTTAGACTGCCCAAGTAACTAACATTTGCCTGGAAAAGGCTAATGAAAGTAGAAAATGTTATAGGCGGGAACGTAATCTGGCCAACAAATGCTTGAAGAAGTCGGATGTGTCGGCCAAAATGTGCAAATATTGCAGCTCTGTTGTAAACAGGCACAACACAATTAAATCTAAAACAACATTACGGACGAGCACAGAAGAAGAACATTTTATACAAGTAGAAGAAAGAGACAATGTCCTTTCCTGGAAAAGGCTAATGAAAGTGGAGTATTTTATACAACTGTAAGAAAGAGACAATGTTCTATGGTCATGTAATGAGAAGTGAAGCATTGGAATATATTGTGATGACAGGAAAGATTAGTGGTAGAAGAGCCAGGCTGAGGGAAATTATGCTAGATGGCCTAGAATGGTGACAGAGAGGAATAACATCAGTAGAATCAATCCAGAACACCAGGGACATAGCTCTAAGGAGGTGCACAAAAACATGCACTATTTGACAGGGCACTTGATGATGATGATGAAGTAACAACTGCTTCGAGCAGGATGCATTAAAGTAACAGCTATCTGGGACTGGCAGGGTTAATGATTGCATTTTTCATCATTTTATCAGAATCAACAAAAAGATTCAGGAACATAGTATTTCTTTATGTAAACAAAGCAGTCGGCTTTGCACTTGTGGGTAAATCCATAGCTACCTACTCTTGTTAACCTCAGCAGATGTTGATAGGTCTGTAGGCTAATTTCCAGATGGAACATTGATTGTGTGTGCACTTGTCTCAACTATTTCCCCATGGCACATTGATTGTGTGTGCACTTGTCTCAACTATTTCCCCATGGCACATTGATTGTTGTGCACTTGTCTCGACTATTTCCCCATGGCACATTGATTGTTGTGCACTTGTCTCAACTATTTCCCCATGGCACATGGATTGTGTGTGCACTTGTCTTGACTATTTCCCCATGGCACATTGATTGTGTGTGCACTTGTCTTGCCTATTTCCCCATGGCACATTGATTGTTGTGCACTTGTCTCAACTATTTCCCCATGGGACATTGATTGTGTGTGCACTTGTCTCGACTATTTCCCCATGGCACATTGATTGTGCATGCACTTGTCTTGGCTATTTCCCCATGGCACATTGATTGTGTGTGCACTTGTCTTGGCTATTTCCCCATAGCACATTGATTGTGCGTGCACTTGTCTTGGTTATTTCCCCATGGCACATTGATTGTGTCTGCACTTGTCTCGACTATTTCCCCATGGTACATTGATTGTGTGTGCACTTGTCTTGGCTATTTCCGCCTGGCACATTGATTGTTGTGCACTTGTCTTGGCTATTTCCCCATGGCACATTGATTGTTATGCACTTGTCTTGGCTATTTCCCCATGGCACATTGATTGTTGTGCACTTGTCTCAACTATTTCCCCATGGCACATTGATTGTGTGTGCACTTGTCTCGACTATTTCCCCATGGCACATTGATTGTGTGTGCACTTGTCTTGGCTATTTCCCCATGGCACATTGATTGTGTGTGCACTTGTCTTGGCTATTTCCCCATAGCACATTGATTGTGTGTGCACTTGTCTTGGTTATTTCCCCATATCACATTGATTGTGTGTGCACTTGTCTCAGTTATTTCCCCATGGCACATTGATTGTGTGTGCACTTGTCTTGGCTATTTCCCCATGGCACATTGATTGTTGTGCACTTGTCTTGGCTATTTCCCCATGGCACATTGATTGTGTGTGCACTTGTCTTGGCTATTTCCCCATGGGACATTGATTGTGCGTGCACTTGTCTTGGCTATTTCCCCATGGCACATTGATTGTGTGTGCACTTGTCTCAGCTATTTCCCCTTGGCACATTGACTGTGTGTGCACTTGTCTCTACTTCTTAGATCCTCAGTTAGTACCATCTTGACAATGACTAGTTATATCATTTGTACATATACCTTTCAGAGTTTGGTCTTTTATTGTATTTGTAGATCAAAGGTTACACAGTTTAAAGGAAAAGGTTCAAGTCTGTCTAGAGCAGTGGTTCTCAACCGGTGGGGAATTTTCCCCCAGGGGGGAATTTTAGGGTTTGGGGGAGGGGGGGGGGGGGGTTAAGATTATTTCAAGATCGCATTAATTCAAGAACCAGTTACTTGATATTGTTTTTCCCTCTAAATTTACGGTTCAATTACGGTTCTGTACTTCTCGCCCTAAAGAAATTCATTTCATAACATAAGTAGACCCGCAAATCATGTTTTATGTAGAAGTCTAGACTTGTTCTAGTATATGTTATTAAATTTAGATTCCATTTTTATGTATACTATGTAAGGGTGGGGGGAATATATAGGGAGGAAATTCGAAAGGGGGGAATGACGTTCTGAACATATGGTAAAGGGTGGCATGGGCCAAAAAATGTTGAGAACCACTGGTCTAGAGTGTTAAAGCATGTTTAGAAGGTTAAAAAATATCTAGAAGGTTAAAATATCTGGAACTGGTGGAGTTAATGATTGCACTTTTTTATCATTTTGTCTGTATCGACAAAAAGATTCAAGAACATATTATTTCTTTATGTAAACATAACAGTCGGCTTTGCACTTGTGGGTAAATCCATAGCTACTCTGTCAGCCTCAGCAGATGTTGAGAGATCTGTAGGCTAATTTCCCCATGGCACATTGACTATGTTTGCACTTGCCTCAGCTATTTTCCCATCGCACATTGACCATAGATGCACTTGTCTCAGTTATTTCCTTATGGCACATTGATTGTGTGTGCCATTGTCTTGGCTGTTTCCCCATGGCACATTGACTGTGTGTGCCATTGTCTTGGCTATTTCCCCATGGCACATTGACTGTGTGTGCCATTGTCTTGGCTATTTCCCCATGGCACATTGACTGTGTGTGCCATTGTCTTGGCTATTTTTCCATGGCACATTGATTGTGTGTGCGCTTGTCTCTGCTATTTCCCCATGGCGCATTGATTGTCTGTGTGCTTGCCTCGGCTATTTCCCCATGGCTCATTGATTGTGTGTGCATTCGTCTTGGCCATTTCCCCATGGCACACTAAATATAATTTGTGCAAATTGAAAAATGACAAAGAAATACAAGATAATTTTAATATAGAAGTAAAGAAAAATTTGATATATTGTCTGATCTAGAGATCCTATTTCAAGATGTGAATGGTCAATGGGAAATGTTGAAGAATTCAATCAGTTTGGCTGCAGAAAAAACTATTCCAAAATTAAATAAAGTGGGTCGTAAAACATGGATGACTGAAGAAATTTTACAACTAATGGAAACAAGTTGACAGAACAAAAATAATCCTGCCAAATATGAAGAAATTCACATAAAAAATCAGAACATTATGTAAGGAGGCAAAAGAAGCATGGCTCGAGAAAAATTGCATAGAAATGGAAAAACAACACAACAGTAAAAATACCAAATTAATGTACAAAAGAATTCAGGAGCTTACTAATCAAAGGACATGTACATCAGCAGGCTGTCTAAAGACAAAAGATGGAAAAATCATAACAGAAAAAGCTCAGATGTTACATGTATAGTAATTTATGTGAAAAACCTTTATGATGATAACAGAGAAGAACAGTATGATATTTAAAATAATAATGAAAGGCCATCAATTTTGAAGATGGAGGTACAGAATGCTCTTAACCATATGAAAACTGGCAAGACCCCCCGGTTCAGACAGCATCACAACAGAAATGATTAATGCTTTAGAAGAATATGGAATAGATAAAGTTACCAGACTGCTAAATACAATATATGATACTGGAGATATACTTCATGAATTATGTGATTCTGTATTTATTGCAATCCCACAGAAATTAGAAGCCTTGGAATGTGATCAGCATAGAACAATTAGTATAATGAGTCACATCACGAAGATTTTGCTAAGAATTATCATGCAAAGAAGTTAGGAAAAAAATACAACTTGAAATAGGAGAAGAACAATATGGGTTTGTAGAAGGCAAGGGTACAGTAAATGCTGTGTTTATACTGAGAACAGTTATTGAACGTTCTATAGAAGTAGACAAAGATCTACACCTTTGCTTTATTGACTACACAAATGCTTTCGATAAAGTGAGACATGTCAACATGGTAGATATGCTTGCAGACCTACAAATTGATGGGAAAGACATCAGACTAATTAAAAACATGTATTGGAAACAACAAGCTGCCATAAGGATTGATAATGAAGCAGGACAATATCAGCCTATTAAGAGAGGTGTGAGACAGGGATGTGTAATGTCTCCAGATCTGTTTTCCCTATAAAGTGAAAATATTTTCAGAAATGTAGAAGATATAAATGGAATCATCATTGGAGGATGAAACATCAATAACATATGCAGATATGCAGATGATACAGTATTGGTTGCAGACAATGAGCAGGATCTGCAACAATTAGTAGAAAGAAAAGGAGTGTTGAGGTGCTACATAGAGCCTGTACTTTGTATGGATGTGAAACTTGGACAGTGAGCAGTCAAGCTGAAAAACTTCTGATGGCTGTAAAAATGTGGTTTCTGAGGAGAATGCAAAGAATTCCATGGACAGGCAGAAAAACAAATGACCAATTACTACAGGAAACAAATGAAAATCCTAAATTGATTAGAGAAATTAGATGTAGACAGTCAAAAGTTTTTGGACATGTTATGAGAAGAAATTAATTGGAAAACTTGGTGACAACTGGCAAGATCGAAGGTAACAGACCAAGGGGAAGACCGAGAAGTAAATACCTGGATGGCTTGGCCACATGGCATGGTCGAGACAGGAACACTGAGCTGATCCACAACTCTAGTGATCGAGTGAAATAGCGAGTCATGACCGCCCACACTATCCGGCATGGCACATGATGGATGTGATTTCTTGGAAAGTTTACATTCAGTAGTTTTCCATTGCTTTCTGAATGACGGGCACTCATACCATTGTATGAAAACCAACACAAGGCAGTCTGCTGCCAAATCACCCACAGCTGTGTTTCAAACACTGTAGGATTATGAATTGTGTCCGTTACACCTTTGCCACAGAGCTGGCTTCAGAAATGTAACCTATGTAATAACCATGTGTATATTTTAAAAAAAGATGGTTGCATATCCTTTACAGGACGTTTGCAGTCAACACCAACATTTTTTGCTGTTGTTGATGTCTTGGCAAGTTTACGTTCAGTAGTTTGCCATTGCTTTCTGAAAGATGTACCTATTAAATGAACCATTGTCTATAAACTCATATAAAAGCCAGTATGAGTTCATATAGTTCATATAAAAGCCATAAAAAAGCCTATATAAGTAATGTAAAACACATGGTCTCTTCAATTCAGCCCAGGCTTTGTGCCATTTTTGAAAAAACAATCTAACAAACTATTGTCTGTCAAGACGACAAGGTGCCATAAAAGAAGTAATATAAAACCAGTGTGTACTCCCATTAGGTATTATAACAGTCTCATATAAGTTTGTGAAAATAATATACAAACAGTTTGTGAGTCCATATGATTAATACAAGTTATGTACGCTTTTTTGGGCAGTCAAAATGAATACTTGAAATGTTTTCAGAGACGTTAAGACACAAAGACACTTGCCACACATGTCAGAAAGAGGCAGTCAACAATTTTGGCAACATCTTAAGAAGATATAAACATATAACAACTAGAAATATTTATGGGAAGAGTTAGAGTCAGGCAGATGAGATTTTTATCATTCTTCCATCATCTTCATGAAGTTAGTTGCATATCCTTTACAGGACATAGCAGTCAATTCCAGCAAACTTTGGCTATTTGTGAGTCTGGGGAAGTTTATGTCCAGTGGTTTGCCATTGCTTTCTGTATGACCAACACACATACCATTGTATGGAAACCAGTGCAAAACGGTCTGCTGCCAAATCTCCCGCACCTTTGTTTTGAACGTGGTATGACGAATTACGAATTGCATCCGTTTCCCCTTGGCCACAGAGCCAGAGTCATAAAGTAGCAGGTCCTTTACAGAACGCTGCTGTTATCATGGCCAATGGAAAAGCCTGTCCACCCCTGGCCAGTTGTCCTGCCTCATGCACCCTCATATCCCAGGTGTCTGCCATGTCCTGTGTCCATCTTACTGCTGGTCCACCCCAGGCCAGTTCTCCTCCCTCATGCCCCAGGTGTCTGCCATGTCCGTGTCCATCTTACTGCTGGTCCACCCGAGGCCATTTCTCCTCCCTCATGCACCCTCATGCCCCAGGTGTCTGCCATGTCCGTGTCCATCTTACCGCTGGTCCACCCCAGGCCAGTTCTCCTCCCTCATGCCCCAGGTGTCTGCCATGTCCGTGTCCATCTTACTGCTGGTCCACCCCAGGCCAGTTCTCCTCCCTCATGCCCCAGGTGTCTGCCATGTCCGTGTCCATCTTACTGCTGGTCCACCCCAGGCCAGTTCTCCTCCCTCATGCACCAGGTGTCTGCCATGTCCGTGTCCATCTTACTGCTGGTCCACCCCAGGCCAGTTCTCCTCCCTCATGCCCCAGGTGTCTGCCATGTCCGTGTCCATCTTACTGCTGGTCCACCCCAGGCCAGTTCTCCTCCCTCATGCACCAGGTGTCTGCCATGTCCGTGTCCATCTTACTGCTGGTCCACCCCAGGCCAGTTCTCCTCCCTCATGCCCCAGGTGTCTGCCATGTCCGTGTCCATCTTACTGCTGGTCCACCCCAGGCCAGTTCTCCTCCCTCATGCCCCAGGTGTCTGCCATGTCCGTGTCCATCTTACTGCTGGTCCACCCCAGGCCAGTTCTCCCTCATGCACCCTCATGCCCCAGGTGTCTACCATGTCCTGTGTTCATCTTACTGCTGGTTCACCCCAGGCCAGTTCTCCTCCCTCATGCCCCAGGTGTCTGCCATGTCCGTGTCCATCTTACTGCTGGTCCACCCCAGGCCAGTTCTCCTCCCTCATGCCCCAGGTGTCTGCCATGTTCTGTGTCCATCTTACTGCTGGTCCACCCCAGGCCAGTTCTCCTCCCTCATGCCCCAGGTGTCTGCCATGTCTGTGTTCATCTTACTGCTGGTCCACCCCAGACCAGTTCTCCTCCCTCATGCCCCAGGTATCTGCCTTGTCCGTGTCCATCTTACTGCTGGTCCACCCCAGGCCAGTTCTCCTCCCTCATGCACCAGGTGTCTGCCATGTCCGTGTCCATCTTACTGCTGGTCCACCCCAGGCCAGTTCTCCTCCCTCATGCCCCAGGTGTCTGCCATGTCCGTGTCCATCTTACTGCTGGTCCACCCCAGGCCAGTTCTCCTCCCTCATGCACCCTCATGCCCCAGGTGTCTGCCATGTCCGTGTCCATCATACTGCTGGTCCACCCCAGGCCAGTTCTCCTCCCTCATGCCCCAGGTGTCTGCCATGTCCGTGTCCATCTTACTGCTGGTCCACCCCAGGCCAGTTCTCCTCCCTCATGCCCCAGGTGTCTGCCATGTCTGTGTCCATCTTACTGCTGGTCCACCCCAGGCCAGTTCTCCTCCCTCATGCCCCAGGTGTCTGCCTTGTCCGTGTCCATCTTACTGCTGGTCCACTCCAGGCCAGTTCTCATGCACCAGGTGTCTGCCATGTCCGTGTCCATCTTACTGCTGGTCCACCCCAGGCCAGTTCTCCTCCCTCATGCCCCAGGTGTCTGCCATGTCTGTGTCCATCTTACTGCTGGTCCACCCCAGGCCAGTTCTCCTCCCTCATGCCCCAGGTGTCTGCCTTGTCCGTGTCCATCTTACTGCTGGTCCACCCCAGGCCAGTTCTCCTCCCTCATGCACCAGGTGTCTGCCATGTCCGTGTCCATCTTACTGCTGGTCCACCCCAGGCCAGTTCTCCACCCTCATGCCCCAGGTGTCTGCCTTGTCCGTGTCCATCTTACTGCTGGTCCACCCCAGGCCAGTTCTCCTCCCTCATGCACCAGGTGTCTGCCATGTCCGTGTCCATCTTACTGCTGGTCCACCCCAGGCCAGTTCTCCACCCTCATGCCCCAGGTGTCTGCCATGTCCTGTGTCCATCTTACTGCTGGTCCACCCCTAACTCTTATACCAGCAACCATGCCTTCCATCACTGTTCTCTCCCAGTAACTTTGACATTTAATATAGATAAAGACAGGTCAACATGGCCGAATGGATAAGAACGTGTGTTCTTAAACATCTCTTGTGATGATGCCGAGGTAAGCGGTTCAACCCCTACACTGGACAGTTGCACTAATATGTTGACCTGTCGTCCTTGACTTTGGGACGTAAATTACAAATGCCTCTGAAGTTGGAGTGGGTTCGCTTGATGGTGAGGGACACTGTTAATAGGGAAAGCTAATCCACACGCAAAATTCAGTCCAGCACACACTAGACGTAGTGTCTATTGACTACGCTTGAGTTAAAAGCGAGAAAGCACCCAACAAAAAAATAGCTAAAGTTTTTCAGTTTCGGAGATCTCATACTGTTTATGAGCCAGATTTCTTCCATGTTCAGATCTTGTAAAATGTCATTGTTTTTCTTCTGCCTGGTCCGTGGTATTCTAAGAATTTTTCTGTAACATGTGAGCTCAATCATTTCTTGCCATCATGGCATGGACAGATGTCAGCTCGCAAGTTGATTCTGTTGGCGAATAGAAGATGTGGAGAAGCTTGATCACCTGTGCCTGTCACCCAGGCATTGGATGATGATATGTTTTGAAACTTGATGTATGAGTAATGCTTTTGTATTTCATCAGCTCAGCAAATATGTCATCCACTTGCAGGTTAATAGCCAAAATGCTGGTTCGAGAACCTGGAGATCGCATTGGTCTGGAGAAGATTGAGCAAGATCCATGGTTGGTCATCGATGCTAGAGAGGAGGATGTGAAAATCAACCTGCCACTTCTGTCACGGGAACACATCTCGGAAGAGGACCACAGTTACGTTGTTCAAAAAATGGTCGAGGGAAAGATTTGCACAAGGGATGAAATATTTCAGTAAGTTATTTATTTATAAAATATTTATCATTGTCATGATCATGCAGCAGGGTCTTTGCATAATGTTGCTCTGATCACGGCCCACCAGAATGTTCCTCGCTACTTTCCACTTTTATTGCCTCATGCATTTTCATGCCCATGCTGTCTGCCATGTTCTCTGTCCATCCTAATGCTAGCCAACTCCTGCCACTTTTTCCATGAAATTCCATCACTATTTTTTCCAAACAGCTGTGATGTTTAATATGGCCAGAGTATTTCACTTTCTGAGACATGTTTTTTTTTTTGGCATATCCCTTACAGGATGTTGCAGTCAACAACAGCATTTTTCAGCTGCTGTTGATGTACTAGGCAAGATTATGCTCAGTAGTTTGCCACTGCTTTCTGAGCGCCCGGCTCACATACCCTGTAAGTTACCAACGTGGAGAGAACCGCAACCGATTCTCGCGCAGGTTACGTTACTCATGAGAATATATGGGATTACGGAGAAAGACATTAACACCTACGCCAGGGAGACCGGCTGATGTTGTTTATGATAACGTTTTCTCTTATGTTCGGATCTTGCACAATGTCAGTATTTGTCTTTTTCTTATTCCACAATGTTCCAAGAACTTTTCTGTAACACTTAAGTTCCAGAACCCCAAAGTTTTGGTTCACCTTTGGAATGTATTTTTGTTTGTACATTGTTGCTGAAGAGGATTGTATTGTCATCTGTCAGCCCTAGTGTGAGTTAAGAGGTATCTTAATTAGACCTGAGCCCAGAAATATCTATTACAATGAGGGCAAAGGAGTGTTGATGGCTGATCAGATTGAGATGACTTGACTTTCAATTTTCCTGTGGCATAAAGATAACATTAGATGGAAGATGTGTGACAGAGATTAAGTTCTGAATATGCAATCTCACATTATAAGAAATATTTCACTGTATCAGTAAAATTTCCAGTCTTCTAATGTAACATTATAAGAAATATTTCACTTTATCAGTAACATATTTCGTCTTGTAGTATAACATTGTAAGAAGTATTTCACATTATCAGTAACACATTTAGTCTTGTAGCATAACATTATCAGAAATATTTCACGTTATCAGTAACATATTTAGTCTTGTAGTATAACATTGTAAGAAATATTTCACCGTATAAGTAACAAATGTAGTCGTTTAGTGTAACATTATGAGAAATATTTCACTTCATCAGTAACATATTTAGTATAACATTTAATTTAATGAGAATTTATAGAGTAGATAGAAACAAGCTGTGGGAAATCCTTAAACGATATGGAGTCAGTACACATCTAACAAACCTATGTAGAAGCTTATACAACAACTATGAATGCATAGTGAGAACAAATGGAGTACACTCAGAACCCTTCACCTTAAGATCCGGAGTATGATGAGGTTGTGTCCTGTCCCCTCTCTTGTTCATAATCTATATAGACAACATATGTAAAGAAACCAACCAAATAGATGCCGCAAGAACACTGCATGACGAGAACACAGAAGAAGAACCATCGGCAAATTACACCATTAAAGAACTCCTATTTGCTGACAATCAAGCACTAATAGCAAGCTGAATTACAAGACCACATGAAAAGTCTAAACGAAATGTGTAGGGAACATAACATGAAAATTAGCACAAGTAAAACAGAGGTAATGACTATAACCAAAAAAGTAAAACGCAACGATTCACTTAAACGAACATCCCTTGAAACAAGTAAAGAGTTTCAAGTACCTAGAAAGTATAATGTCATCAAATGGCAAATCAGAAGATGAGATTGAAAATAGATGCAGTAAGGACAACCAACTCATTGGACAAATGGCACCAATACTAAAGAACAAACATGTATCAATAGTTACTAAGAAAGCACTTTACAACACAATCTTTTTACCAACTCTATGCTACCAATGCCAAACCTGGACAATGACAGAAAAAGAGAAAAGAAAAATAACAGAAATGAGATTCCTGAGAAGAATATTGAATGTATCAGGAATAGACAAGATCAGAGAGCAGAAATCAGGAGAGAAGAAATCAGGACTAAAGCAGAGCTAGATTTTATAAGAAGGCAGAAAGTCAAATGGTTTGGCCATGCAAGTAGGTTACCAATTAACAATATACCACAAAAAGCAATGATGTACGGACCAGATGGAATCAGAAGAAGCAGACCGCATAAAAAATAGACAGAGGGAATAGCAGAGTCCATGGGAATATCGATACATGAAGCCCATAAGCGGTTCTCTGCCGCTGTTTATACTTCACCTCGACACAGCAGGGTACATGAGGAACAAGATGAGATGAGTGTAATATTATGAGAAATATTTCACTTTATCAGTAACAAATTTAGTCTTGTAGTGTAACATTATAAGAACTATTTCACCGTATCAGTAATGTATTTAGTCTAGGTAACATTATAAGAAATATTTCATGGTATCAGCAACATATTTAGTCTTGGATAACATTATAAGAATTATCTCATTATATCAGTAGCATATGTAGTCTTGTAGGGTAACATTATAAGAAATATTTCACGGTATCAGTAAAGTATTTAGTCTTGTAGTGTAACATAAGACACATTTCATGTGTCAGTAACATATTTAGTCGTTTAGTGTAACATTATAAGAAATATTTCACGGTATCAGTAACATGTTTAGTCTTGTAGTGTAACATTAAAAGAAATATTTCACAGTGGAGACTTTGGTTTGGTTGGATTTTCAGGGGCCATCTTCATTAGCAGTTTTGTTTGTTCCCGTAGGTTCTACAAGGATATACCCATTTGTGCTTTTATCTCATCCATTAAATCGTATAAGGATATATCCATTATTGTTTTCATTGCTTCTCATAGGTCGCACAAATCAAAGTATCCATACATGCTTTGATTTCCTCCATTCATTCACACTAGGGTATATCCATAAAAGCTTTTATGCCCTCCGTAATTTCACATTAGGATAAATGTGAAAGTGATTTTCATCTCCTACCCTAGTTCACACGGTTATATATCAATAACTGCTTTAATCACCTCCCTTGGGTAATAAAGTCGCATCCCTAATTGGTATGATCTCCTCCTTTACTCCAATGAGAATATTTTCATAAGTGCCTCAATGTACTCCCTTAGTTCACATTAAGATATATCCATAATTGCTTTATTTTCCTTCCTTCTGTCTCCCAAGGATATATGCATAAGTGCTTTGATCTCATTCCTTAGGCCACACAAGTATATATCCACAAGTGCATTATTCTCCTTACTTAGGTCACACAAGGATATATCCATGAGTCAGTGATTTGATCTCTTTCCTTAGGTCACACATGGGCATATCCATAAGTGCATTATTCTCCTTCGTTAGGTCACTCAAGGATATATCCATAAGTTTATTATTCTCCTTCCTTAGGTCATGCAAGGATATATCCATAAGTGTATTATTCTCCTTCCTTCCTTAGGTCACACAAGGATATATCCAGAAGTGCTTTGATCGCCTTCCTTGGGTCACACAAAGATATATCCATAAGTGTATTATTCTCCTTCCTTAGGTCACACAAAGATATATCCATAAGTACATTATTCTCCTTCCTTCGGTCCTACAAAGATGTATCCATAAATGCTTTGATTGCCTTCCTTAGGTCACTCCAGCTCATACATATGTTGTGTCCTACACTTTACACCTCTATGTGGTGCCCTAGATTACATGAAGGTCTAACACTTTACACCTCAATGTGATATCCTAGATTACATGAATGTTTAACACTTTACACCTCAATGTGGAGACCTAGATTACATGAATGTCTAACACAGTGGTTCTCAACCTTTTTTGGTCCGTTCCCCCCTTCACCATATTTTTAGGACGTCATTCCCCCCCTCACCATATTTTTAGGACATCCCCCCCCCCCCTTACCATATTTTTAGAACGTCATTCCCCCCCATTTGTATTTCCTCCCTAAAAATTTCCCCCTGCCCCTACACAGTATACGTAATAATTGAAGCTAAATTTAATAGCACATACTAAAACAAGTCTAGACATGTACATAAAATGTGATTTGCGGATCTACTTACGTTATAAAATGAATTTCAGAAGGGTGATGCGTACAGAAGGGTAAAGTATGAAAGGAAAAACAAGATCAAGTAATCGGTTCTTGTTAGTTAGTTAGTTAGTTAGTCGACAGATCATCCTCGTTGCACATCGAACCATTCAGTCCATAAGTGCTTGGATCCCCTCCTCAGCAAATCCCGCAGCGTGTAGCGGCTAACGACGCCAGTTCTGTGTTGGTTTATCAATCTTCTTTGGCTTCCTGCGTAGTGTTCTTGTTTGGCCACCCCTCTTTTAATTTGCTGCTCTCGCAGTCTGGCCATTGTTGTAGATTCACAGTCATCACTTGGTTCTCGCAAAAGTCTCACTTCTCGTAGAGCATTCAGAATGTCAGCCTGGTCCATGGCGCGTCCGCCCTCCACAGTAGCCTCACCTGCGAGCTTGTCAGCCCGCTCATTTCCTTGTACTCCCGCATGCCCTGGCACGAAGATGAAACTAATCTTTGCCAGCCGAAACCGCTTCAGAGGCAGCAACCATTCTCTTCGGATCGACTCCTCCTCTATCCTCTTGATCATGTTCATTGAGTCGCTAAGGAAACAAGCCCTAGTGAATGTCTGTGTCTCGAGCCATGTTATTGCTTTACTTACTGCCATGACTTCCATGGTCAGGCTACTTGTGGTTTCAGTGAAAGCACCAGAGTCCTCCTTCACAATTCTCCCTCTGGCCCGAGCTGTAAAGGCCCATGAGCTTCTCACATGTCGGACGACCGACCCATCTGTGTAGATGACTGCGTCACCGTCTAGCGAATTCTCGAAAATCAACGCTTGTACTTCAGCCTCAACAGTAGCCGGATTTTCTTGTCTGAATTTTCTATCTAGTTGGATGCAAACTGAAAAGGATGTGCAGTAGTCTGTTGGCACTTGCACCCACTCCTCGCCAGGTTCTAAGTCCTCAAGTGAACACACCTGTTGAAGAATGTCTTCGGCTTGACCCATCCACGACCGTCCTCTTTTTAACCTGCTGCCCTTCACCTTCCTAATTTCACTATGCAGTGGATGTTGTGTGTTTGCGTTAATTCTGAGGTAGGCACGTGCCCTGCAAACTTGTATTCTCTCTTCAATGGTTGGAAAATCAAGAAGGTAGCGCATCGCCCTGCATGCTGTATCTCTTGTACATCCAAGAGTAATGCGCATAGCTTCATTCTGTATCCTTTCCATCCTTTCTATCTGCTTATGGCTGAGAATCAGGATTGCCATTGCATACTCCAAAACAGACATGACCAGCCCCTCGTACAGAAGACATAGATGGCGCTGCTCACAGTTTGCTGCCGCCATCACCCGCATCGCTGCCAAACCCCGCTTAGCCTTTGTTATCACCTGGTCTATGTGCACATTATAAGCAAGGCTTCGATCAAACCGTATCCCCATGTAATTCATTGCCTGCGTTCTTTCCACCGTCTCTGAACATAGCATTACAGTTGGTGTTGGATTGTTGACAATATGATTATTCAACGAGAAGAAGTCACTGTTGCCTTTGTTGGGTTGACCATTGCCCCAGCTTCATCACACCAAGTACTTATGCGATTGAGTTCGGTTTGTAGTTCCACAGCAACCTCCTCTCTATCCTTACCCTGACGATACACTAAAACATCATCGGCATATGACAATGTCCTGCCAGGTCCAGTGATCTGCTCACTGGTGATTCTCACTGTGTAGGCGTTGAACAGTACCGGAGATAATGGTGATCCCTGTGGTAGGCCAGGATATATTGTTGTTGGTTCCGAAGTCCAACTGCCACATCTAAAAACTACTTTCCGTTGGAAGAGGGCTGCAGCGATCCAACTAAGGAGGAATGGACTTACGTTTAGTTCAAGAAGCTGAAACATTAAAAAATCCAGTGGTACTCTGTTGTATGCGTCCTCAAGATCAATCGCTGCAGCAACGGTTTCAGTGCCTGAGTGGAAATCTTCATAGACATCATGGGCAAAGACTGCTGCATTGGTCCAGGTTTCTCTTTTTGGACGGTACCCACCCAGGGTAGGTGGGAAAACACCTTGCCTGTCTAGTTGGCTTGATATTTTCCTGGCAATTGCCTTCTCCAGCAGCTTGCCTATTGTATTCTGCATGGTTATAATTCAATATCCCTGAATTTTTTTGTGGTCTTTGTCAGGCTTCGGCAAGGGAATCAGATAGCTGTGTAACCATTCCTCCTTGATGCTAGCACTCCCTATACTGTTGTTGTACATGTCTGCTAGTTTCTCTAGCTCATTGTCGGTACACCTATTTATGTCGTCGTATCGTATCATCAGGACCTGGAGCACTGTTTTTTTATCGTCGAAGCACAGCCTTGATTTCTTTCACTGTCACTGTGTCTTCATCCGAAGTGTTCTGGGCCTTGCATCTGTCTGAGGTGACCTCCTTGGCCAGATTTCGGCCTACCATGTCTCTGGTTGCTCTACTCAAGGTAGCGTTCAAAGAGGGCTTTGCCCTTGTCCTCGTCAGTCCTCTGCCAGATAAGGTCAGCACCTTGTAAGTCAGAAATGCTCTTATTCTTGACTACACCACTCATGCTTTTATGTAGTCGCCAGAACAATTTCAGTGACTTGTCTGTGCTTACTCTTTGACACACCTCTGCCCATTTTTCGCTTTTAACCACCTTGACCAGTTTTTTGAAATAGCTTACTTTTGTGTGCATCTCTCTTTCTAAGTGCAAGCAGGGACTAGGATGACCAGCTCTGTTCTTCTTGGCATTTTGCCATCTCCTTACAGCACTACGCTTATCCACCCAAGCCTTCTCCACCTCGAAACTCCACCACGGTGGCTGCTCCCAGCTTTTTTTCCTGCCCTGAAACATTCTGCGCTTGTCACGTCTTATTTTACTCACCACATCTTGCCCTGTACTGTCATAATGGAACGTCTTTACCTTTAGCTTGTGCTGCCTGGTTCTGCCTTTCTCCACCAATATGCTGCAAGGGTGGTGGTCGCTGCCATGGTGTCCTAGGATACCCCATCTACACACTGTAGTGAGTGAAGGTGAAACTAGCGCCAGATCAATAGCACTGTCCTCATCGCCTGGACGGCTTGCTGTCCTGGTGACACAGCCACTGTTGATACAAACCAGGTCGATTGTTTCCAGTGCAGTCTTGAGCTCCTCCCCTTGTGTATTGGAGGAAGTGTTTCCCCATGATCTGCCTTTAGCGTTGAAGTCACCACAGAAAATAACATTTCTCTCGTGGCCTAATATGCCACTTAAGCACTGCCACTTCTGGGCGTCCACACTCGCATTGCGGGCATAAACATTAACCAACACGAATGGTATACTGGAATGAACTCTCAACGCCTGTATTTGTATATCGTCACTGTCCCAACTGGACATGTCCAGCTCTGACGCCACCATGCTGTCGCGAACGAGAATCGCCGTTCCCAGATGTCGTCTGTTGTAGAAACATTTGAAGCCGGCAATTCGGAGTATCTGATCGCCCAGTCTCGTCTCCTGGAGTGCTACAATGTCGTTCCTGTAAACTAGGGTTTCTAAAATAGAGCCCCGTTGTTTTACACTGGCACAGTTCCAATATAGAATACGGATGTTCCTGAGTCCTAGACGGTGACACTTGAGTCTAAAACGTCTCAAACCACCGCGCTTACCTTGCTTCTTTCTCCCTGCGCGGCTACCACGCCGCTTCGTTATGTTGACTGCTGACCGCTCGGAGAACACACGTTGTTCCGCCATGTTGAAAAAACGTAAACACAGACTGCTGAGAACCACATACGCTGCTGAAAATTCACTCAAGGATGGCTTCGCTCGATGCACGAACTCCGTAGCACCCGCGCAGATCTTGAGTAGAAGCTCCTGGTTTTACATCCTGGCACACCAATTACACGCAAGAGATGAATAAATCCATCCCCTACGCGAAATAGTTAACGAACACAAAACAACACGACCGTCCGTCGCCATCTTGAAACCGGAAGTCTCAATCGGTTCTTGTATTAACGCGATCTTGAAATATATCTTCATTCCCCCCCCCTGGAAACCCCAAAATTCCCCCCTGGGGGGGAATTCCCCACCGGTTGAGAACCACTGGTCTAACACTTTACACCTCAATGTGGTGTCCTAGATTACATGAATGTCTAATACTTTACACCTCAATGTGGTGTCCTAGATTACATGAAGGTCTAACACTTTACACCTCAATGTGGTGCCCTAGATTACATGAAGGTCTAACACTTTACACCTCAATGTGATATCCTAGATTACATGAAGGTCTAATACTTTACACCTCAGTGTGATATCATAGATTACATGAATGTCTAACACTTTACACCTCAGTGTGGTGTCCTAGATTACATGAATGTCTAATACTTTACACCTCAATGTGGAGTCCTAGATTACATGAAGGTCTAAATAAAGAAAGCCTGTGGTCCAGTGATCAAAAGAAGTGCACTATTGAAAACCTTGACTGGAGAAGTCATCACTGATAAGAAACAGCAGATGGACAGATGGGTAGAGCACTATTTGGAGCTTTACTCAAGTGAGACCAAACTAGCGGATAATGCCCTACCAACTCTTGACCACCTGGACACACTTCCCACCATAACAGAAGTTAAGTGTGCTATAAATGAACTTGCATCTGGCAAGGCTCCAGGTAAGGATGGGATTCCAATAGAGGTTATCAGGAGTGGGCAAGACACACTCACTATACAGATCCACCAGCTAATAGAGCTATGCTGGCGTGAAGGACAAGTCCCACAGGATTTCAAAGATTCAAGCATCATAACACTGTACAAGAACAAGGGCGATCGGAGCGACTGCAACAACTATAGGGGTATCTCACTTCTGTGTATTGTTGGAAAAGTATTTGCCAGAATTGTTCTGCGCAGACTTCAAGTCCTAGGAGATCAAGTCTACCCCGAATCACAGTGTGGCTTTCGACAGAACCGGTCTACCACTGATATGATATTCTCATTGCGACAAATGCAAGAAAAATGCCGTGAACAGAATCAACCACTGTTTATTACCTTCATCGACCTCACAAAGGCATTTGATTTGGTCAGTCGTGAGGGTCTGTTCAAGGCACTAAAGAAGATTGGCTGCCCACCAACTCTTCTGTCCATTGTGGAATCGTTCCACACAGGCATGAAGGGTATAATCAAGTTTGATGGTGCAACTTCTGAAGAATTTGAAATCAAGAGTGGAGTTAAGCAAGGTTGTGTACTAGCTCCCACCCTCTTTGGAATATACTTTTCACTTCTACTGAAATATGCATTTCGTGATCAGGATGGTGGTATATACATTCACTCACGCTCAGATGGCGGCCTCTACAATGCTCAGAGATTGAAGGCTAAGACCAAAATTAGGAGGGTACTGATCAGAGAGTTGCTTTTTGCAGATGATGCTGCAGTTACGACCCACTCTGAGGAAGAATTGCAATGTCTACTATCTGCATTCTCCAATGCTTGTTCTGAATTTGGTTTAACAATTAGCAAAAAGAAGACACAGATTATGTCACAAGGTGCACATGGGGTACCATCAATCTTTATTGACGACGCCGAACTAGAGATAGTAGACCATTTTACATATCTAGGATCAGTGGTAAATAGCAAATTATCCCTAGATCAGGAAATCAACATCTGGATTGGTAAGGCAGCAACAACAATGAACAGGTTAAGAAAAAGAGCCTGGGAGAACAGGAAGCTTACTGCCAAAACAAAAGTCCTTGTCTATCAAGCCTGTGTCCTTAGTACTCTTCTCTATGGCAGTGAAACCTGGACAACTTACTCACACCAAGAGAACAATTTAAACAGCTTTCATATGCGGTGTCTGCGAAGAATTCTTGGTATTAAGTGGCAAGACAAAATCACAAATACTGAAGTATTGGAAAGATCAGGTTGTGTGACAGTTTATTCCATGCTCAGTCTTCGTAGACTTAGATGGATAGGACATCTTAGGAGGATGGATGATGGTAGAATACCAAAGGATATCTTTTTTGGTGAATTACAGATGGGTAAGAGATCTCAGGGTCGGCCTCTACTACGATACAAAGATGTGTGTAAGCGGGACATGATTGATACAGGCATTGATAATGCACATTGGGAGCAAGTCGCCGCTGAGCGTGTTGCATGGAGGGCAAATATCAGAAATGGAATAAAGTCAAAGGAGAAAATTATTGCAGAAAAGTCACACACCAAGCGTTTGAGACGTAAGATGGTGCATGATGGTGGAAATGACCACGTGTTCACATGCACCCACTGTGAACGGACATTTACAGCGCAAATTGGCCTTATCAGTCACACTCGCTACCGCCATAGTTAAAAGTTATTATGCCTTTTTAAAGCACAAACTATCGTCTGTCAAGACGGCAAGGTGCCAATGAATGAATGATACTTTACACTTCAATGTGGAGTCCTAGATTACAAGAAGGTCTAACACTTTACACCTCAATGTGATGTCCTAGATTACATGAATGTCTAACACTTTACACCTCAATGTGATGTCCTAGATTACATGAATGTCTAACACTTTACACCTCAATGTGATGTCCTAGATTACATGAATGTCTAACACTTTACATCTCAACATGATGTCCTAGATTACATGAATGTCTAACACTTTACACCTCAACATGGTGTCCTAGATTACATGAATGTTTAACACTTTACACCTCAATGTGATATCCTAGATTACATGAATGTTTAACACTTTACACCTCAATGTGGAGACCTAGAATACAAGAAGGTCTAACACTCTACACCTCAATGTGGTGTCCTAGATTACATTAATGTCTAACACTTTACACCTTCAATGTGATATCCTAGATTACATGAATGTTTAACACTTTACACCTCAATGTGATGTCCTAGATTACATGAATGTCTAACACTTTACACCTTCAATGTGATATCCTAGATTACATGAATGTTTAACACTTTACACCTCAATGTGGAGTCCTAGATTACATGAATGTCTAACACTTTACACCTCAATGTGATGTCCTAGATTACACGAATGTCTAACACTTTACACCTCAATGTGATGTCCTAGATTACATGAATGTCTAACACTTTACACCTCAATGTGATGTCCTAGATTACATGAATGTCTAACACTTTACACCTCAATGTGGTGTCCTAGATTACATGAATGTCTAAAACTTTACACCTCAATGTGATGTCCTAGATTACATGAATGTCTAAAACTTTACACCTCAATGTGATGTCCTAGATTATATGAATGTTTAACACTTTACACCTCAATGTGGAGACCTAGAATACAAGAAGGTCTAACACTTTACACCTCAATATCTGCTATGGGACTACCTTGACCTTACTTATCTCACATGAGAAGTAGTCTTACTCTATAGAAGTACATCAGCCTGACAACAATCCAAGTCTGATGAAATGGATGAGCCGGTGTCTGTATCATTGCAAAACATGAATAATAGTCTTATTCTATAGAAGTACATCACCCTGACAACAATCCAAGTCTGATGAACTGGATGAGCCGGTGTCTGTATCATTGCAAAACATGAATAATAGTCTTATTCTATAGAAGTACATCAGCCTGACAACAATCCAAGTCTGATGAACTGGATGCACCAATGACTGTATCATTGCAAAACATGAAGAACATTCTTGCTTTATAGAAGTGCTTGCTCCATGGCGAAGGACGTAATCATAATCCCACATACGACGTTCAAAACACAGCTGCAGGCGATTAGGCAGCAGACCGCCTTACATTGGGTATTTTTATAACATGGTATGGGTCATCCAGAAAGCAATGGCAAACTACTGAACGTAAACTTGCCAAAAGATCACAGACAACAGGGGTTGACTGTGATGTCCTGTAAGGGATATGCAATTAACTATTTTTTTAAAAATAGAAGTACATTAACCTGACAACAATCCAAATCTTATGAACTGGATGAACCAGTGACTGTATCATTGTAATGTTGTCGCCAGGTCACTGGAGCGGGATGCATATGATCACATCGCTGCCACCTACTATCTCCTGATAGAAAGGCGGTTGCGGAAGCTGCAGCATGAAGCAGCCGTGGTTCACACCAACCTGCCAAAACAACCATCCTCCTCCAGTATGATAACCAACAGCAAGCCACATCTAGAACCACTGATGCTTTCACCCCGGTAGGTACCTTGTGAGTTGTATGTGACTTGTCGCTAGCAGAATCTATTTCACACTCTGTGATAATCTTAGTGAGTATTGCTTATTTTCTTTCTACTTATTGATTTCTTTGGTTTTTAGTTACTGTCACCAGTTGTTGCGGCCATAATATTGCCCTTTCACTGTTGTTGATTATCTATTGTTTCCTTTGTCGCCATGAAAATGTATTGTTAGTTTGTGGCATTTAGTATACACCACCACGGCTTTCTGTCTCCCTTATAGTTGTGGTCTGCTTTGTGAAGAGTTTAGCTTTTTTGTCACCATTTCTAGAGCTTAACCATGCCACATATACTCAGTTGATTGTTTGGTTGGCAAGTCTGAAGCTGCCATTGTGCTATAGTCGACCTGTGCTTAGACTAAAACTGTAACTGGTAACCATGTGGTTAAAATACTGGTAAGAGGTACATGAAGACACGTCATTCATCGATGATGTGTAACATAAAGACACGGAAGTCTCTGTGGCAAAGTAGTCAAGCTGTCTGCTTAACGCTCTGAAGGTTGTGGGTTTGATTCTGGGCTACATCTTTCAGTTCAAGGGTGCATTTTTTCTCTGAGACTCCCGGGGGTTGTCGCTGGAGCTATCGAGTTTTTGCGGCACTTTCTGGCAGGCCACCCTGTAGAAAGAGACTGAGCCATTGGGATAACAACTCAGTGCAATGAAGTCGATCCTCTCGACTTTTAAGACTTTAAGACATGAAGACACAAGATGGATCCCCCAGTAAGACCTTGGTTATTGTTATTTATCAGTGGTAAAATAAACGGTTTCTACTTTTGTTTCTAGACGAAGGTTACTGAATGCATTTTGTAATCCCGCATACTGCGTTCGAAACAGCTGTGGGCAACTTGGCAGTAGGCCACCTTACACTGGTTTTTTATGAAATGGTACAGGTGCTGGTCGTTCAGAAAGCAATGGCAAACTACTGAACATAAACTTGCCAAGAGATCAAACACAGCCAAAATATGCTGGGGTTGACTGCTACATCCTGTAAAGCAGTGGTTCCCAAGTTTTTCAAGCAGAGGGCCATAACTACTAGTTTCGGTAGTTAAGCGGGCCACAACATTATAAAATTATGAAAGTCATGCAATATCATTCTTACCTTTCTTAACTTTTGTCAACAAAATTCTAAAACTTTAAATGCAGTCAGTGTCTGTACTACACTGCGGTCATTTTTTGGTTTAAAATCAAAAGTTCATTTAACAAATTTTAAATCAGTTTCGAAAATCGCTATTAATGCAATTAATTTACAATTGTAACTGTTCTTCATAACTAGTTACTTAAGTACAAATGCCAGTTTATCAATGTCTGGGCACAAATCTGTCGTGCCCAAAGTCATAAGAGCAGCTAGGTTACTGACGGTGAGTCAGTGGTGGACGGTCATTTGGAAACGGTCATTGCAGAAAATGACTGCTCGCATCTGTAAGTCGAACCAAAATGACAAATGTATCTCTGGGCGAATGAACGCAAGTGTTCAAATTGTTTGACAGGCAATAGTCACCAGAATAAAATCATATGATCAGCTGAAGGCGAATCAGGCAGCTCCAGAAATTTACATCTCAGTGCAGAATTGCATTTCAAATCAATTACTTCATGCTGCAGGTTTTGCTGTAATTGACAGAGCTTGGCATCAGGAAATACGAATGGATTTATGAAGAGGGCAACATTATCCTCCTCTATTGTGAACTCTTGAAATCTTGACTGAAACGAGGCCTCGCTTGCCACTTTCTGACAGCTGGCGGGCCGTGGTTTGGGAACCCCTGCTGTAAAGGATATGCAACTAACTCTTAATCATACACAGCTGGGCTCCTAGCCAGTGATTCTTGAGTACAAGCAGATGCTGCACCTTTAAGCTAGTCCGCATGTTGGACAATCTAATACCACAACATGGACAATACCACAGCATGGAAGGGAGACAAAGTATAAACAATGTGAAGACCAGCATTTGTGTGGAGACATGATTGTCTCTGTGGAGACATGATTGTCTCTGTGGCGACATGATTGTCTCTGTGGAGACATGATTGTCTCTGTGGAGACATGATTGTCTCTGACGCTCTACATGACATGTCAAGAAGAAAAGGATACCTAAGGTTAGACAGGTTCACATTGAACTGTTTTCTCACGCCATGCCAGGTTGTTCTGTCTTAACAACTTGTATGACATTTGTGAACACATCACTCTGCCATTCCAGTTTTGTAACCTGTTCATAACTCATGTTTGGGGAGATAATGTGGTGGCTTTTCTCAGTTCAGTTTCAGTATATGAGTGTTGTCATTCATCATTTCTCAGTTCAGTTTAAGTATATGAGTGTTGTAATTCATCATTTCTCAGTTCAGTTTCAGTATATGAGTGTTGTAATTCATCATTTCTCAGTTCAGTTTCAGTATATTAGTTTTGTCATTCATCATTTCAGCAAACAGTTGTTAGTGTTGGAACCAGTTTTGTTATCTTGTCTTTATGCTTAAATTATTTCCAACATTTAGCAAGAAAATCGATATGAAGAAGGCCAAAACTGTATCCACCTACAAGAGCATTTTATCTCCTGCCATTGTTTCAATGTCGCCTGTGCTGAGAGACACAGACATCCCTGTTCTGAGCCTATCTGTTAGTCCTGTTGGCCCAGAGTTTATGAAGAGTCTGACAACCAGCATGACCCTTGACCGCCGCAGTGGCCAGAGGAAGCAGAAGCAGTATTCTGTACCCTTTCCAGAAGTTCAGAGTGATGGCAGTAGAACTGTGGCCACGTCTTCACTGTCTCCTGCTGCAGACAGACATAGCCGCAAGACTCACCAGAAAGTCAAGTCAGCTCCGCTGGTGTCCTCATCTCCAGACACTGTTAAGTCAGGAGAGAAGAAAAAGAAAAAAGTTGGATCATCTTTTTCGAAGATTGCAATGCTCAGCTCATTCTTTGAACGCAAGGCGGCCCAACAAGCAGGCCTGATCCCACAGACACCACCAGCTCAGCAACTGCTGCCACAGAGCGATGGAAGGAACAGAAAGTAGGCACACATCTTTCTTGCCTTGTGACTGCAATCCCTGTTGTGTCTTCAGCATGGTATTGACAGCCCTGTTTGCATCTAACATACCTGCAGGATTAATGATTACTGAACTGAGTTTCTGTGTTGAGGATTCATCTATCTTCTGTATTCTTGTAGATCTGTGACTCAGTGTACATATTGTATTGCTGAAGGTCAGTTTGTTTTGGTTTTCTTCTTCTCTTCCTCCATTTATCTCAGTGAAGTGTTTGCTGGGAGGAGATGTAAAGATCTTTCATGTGCTCTTTCTAATGCACTTTGTAAGTTGATGTTCATTACTATAAAGTTGTTCTTGATACCATCACTTCTATCTTTTACATGGTCTTCCACTTGCTCTGTATCTATTATATTTCTTCACTGTGGCTCTTTGTGGCACATGGTACCAGGGCATTCTTGTGAGGTGGCCAAATCATGTAATCTGTTCTTTACTGAAATGCATAACTGGTTTCAGTCTAGTCATCTTCTAATTTCCTCATTCCTGATTCTATCTCTATGGTTACTCCCATAGCTCTTCTAATGCATCTCATCTCTATTGTTATGATTTTGCTCTCATTAGTAAGTTGCAGTAAGTGTCCATGTTTAATATTGGTAGCATAATGTTGTCTGCTACTTGTTTTGGTAGTAGTCTGTCTGTGTAGTGTGAAAGTTTAAGTTGTCTTGCATGGGTGACCATCTAAATTAACTTGTTCCCTGGGGTATAATTTATAGTATGTTTGAATTTAGTAGGCTGCTGATTTTTAGTTTTTCTGTCTAATCCTTTCCCATGCCTTTTGTGAGTGGCATTTAAACAACACTCTAATTGCTGTGGCTAAGCATTTTAATCGCATGCAAATTACATTTGTTCTGTTTGGTGGGGTTGTTGTGTGCATGTTGATGGATGAGTTTATTGTTGTGTGCATGATGATTGATGAGTTTATTGGTGTGTGCATGATGTTTGTTTGAGTTTATTGTTGTGTGCATGATGATTGATGAGTTTATTGTTGTGTGCATGATGATTGATGAGTTTATCGTTGTGTGAGTTTGTTGTTGTGTGCATGTTGTTGGGTGGATTTGTTATATGTATGTTGTTGGTTGAATTTGTTACTGTGGGCATGTTGTTGGATGAGATTGTTACTGTGTACATGTTGTTGGATGAGTTTATTGTTGTGTGAATGTTGTTGGGTGAGTTTGTTGCTGTGTAGATGTTGTTGGTTGAATTTGTTGCTGTGGGCATGTTGTTGGATGAGTTTATTGTTGTGTGCATGTTGTTGGATGAGTTTGTTATTGTGTGCATGTTGTTGGATGAGATTGTTACTGTGTACATGTTGTTGGATGAGATTGTTACTGTGTACATGTTGTTGGATGAGATTGTTACTGTGTGCATGTTGTTGGATGAGATTGTTACTGTGTACATGTTGTTGGATGAGTTTATTGTTGTGTGCATGTTGTTGGATGAGTTTGTTATTGTGTGCATGTTGTTGGGTGAGTTTGTTGCTGTGTACATGTTGTTGGTTGAATTTGTTGCTGTGGGCATGTTGTTGGATGAGATTGTTACTGTGTACATGTTGTTGGATTAGTTTATTGTTGTGTGCATGTTGTTGGGTGAGTTTGTTGCTGTGTACATGTTGTTGGATGAGTTTGTTGCTGTGTGCATGTTGTTGGATGAGTTTATTGTTGTGTGCATGTTGTTGGATGAGTTTGTTGTTGTGTGCATGTTGTTGGATGAGCTTATTGCTGTGTGCATGTTGTTGGGTGAGTTTGTTGTTGTGTGAATGTTGTTGGATGAGTTTGTTGTTGTGTGCATGTTGTTGGGTGAGTTTGTTGTTGTGTGCATGTTGTTGGATGAGTTTGTTGTTGGGTGAGTTTGTTGTTGTGTGCATGTTGTTGGATGAGTTTGTTGTTGTGTGCATGTTGTTGGATGAGTTTGTTGTTGGATGAGTTTGTTGTTGTGTGCATGTTGTTTGTTTGAGTTTGTTGTTGTGTGCATGTTGTTGGGTGAGTTTGTTGTTGTGTGCATGTTGTTGGATGAGTTTGTTGTTGTGTGCATGTTGTTGGATGAGTTTACTGTTGTGTGCATGTTGTTGGGTGAGTTTGTTGTTGTGTGCATGTTGTTGGATGAGTTTGTTGTTGTGTGCATGTTGTTTGTTTGAGTTTGTTGTTGTGTGCATGTTGTTGGGTGAGTTTGTTGTTGTGTGCATGTTGTTGGGTGAGTTTGTTGTTGTGTGCATGTTGTTGGGTGGATTTGTTATATGTATGTTGTTGGTTGAATTTGCTGCTGTGGGCATGTTGTTGGATGAGTTTGTTGTTGTGTACATGTTGTTGGATGAGTTATTGTTGTGTACATGTTGTTGGATGAGTTTGTTGTTGTGTACATGTTGTTGGATGAGTTTATTGTGTGCATGTTGTTGGATGAGTTTATTGTGTGCATGTTGTTGGATGAGTTTATTGTTGTGTACATGTTGTGGATGAGTTTATTGTTGTGTACATGTTGTGGATGAGTTTATTGTTGTGTACATGTTGTTGGATGAGTTTATTGTTGTGTACATGTTGTTGGATGAGTTTGTTGTTGTGTACATGTTGTTGGATGAGTTTATTGTTGTGTGCATGTTGTTGGATGAGTTTATTGTGTACATGTTGTTGGATGAGTTTATTGTGTGCATGTTGTTGGATGAGTTTATTGTGTACATGTTGTTGGATGAGTTTATTGTTGTGTACATGTTGTTGGGTGAGTTTATTGTTGTGTACATGTTGTTGGGTGAGTTTATTGTGTGCATGTTGTTGGATGAGTTTATTGTGTGCATGTTGTTGGATGAGTTTATTGTTGTGTACATGTTGTTGGATGAGTTTATTGTGTGCATGTTGTTGGATGAGTTTATTGTGTGCTTGTTGTTGGATGAGTTTATTGTGTGCATGTTGTTGGATGAGTTTATTGTGTGCATGTTGTTGGATGAGTTTATTGTGTGCATGTTGTTGGATGAGTGTGTTGTTGTGTTCATGTTGTTGGATGAGTTTGTTGTTGTGTACATGTTGTTGGATGAGTTTATTGTGTGCATGTTGTTGGATGAGTTTGTTGTTGTGTGCATGTTGTTGGATGAGTTTGTTGTGTACATGTTGTTGGATGAGTTTATTGTGTGCATGTTGTTGGATGAGTTTATTGTTGTGTACATGTTGTTGGATGAGTTTATTGTTGTGTACATGTTGTTGGATGAGTTTGTTGTTGTGTACATGTTGTTGGATGAGTTTGTTGTTGTGTACATGTTGTTGGATGAGTTTATTGTTGTGTACATGTTGTTGGATGAGTTTATTGTTGTGTACATGTTGTTGGATACGTTTATTGTTGTGTACATGTTGTTGGATGAGTTTATTGTTGTGTACAAGTTGTTGGATGAGTTTATTGTTGTGTACATGTTGTTGGATGAGTTTATTGTTGTGTACATGTTGTTGGATGAGTTTGTTGTTGTGTACATGTTGTTGGATGAGTTTGTTGTGTGCA
Organism: Cepaea hortensis; assembly: GCA_963921405.1. Lineage (NCBI taxonomy): Eukaryota > Metazoa > Mollusca > Gastropoda > Stylommatophora > Helicidae > Cepaea > Cepaea hortensis. The sequence continues at coordinate 109,512,589 of OY992876.1, read as the reverse complement.
TGTTGTTGGATGAGTTTGTTGTTGGATGAGTTTATTGTGTGAATGTTGTTGGATGAGTTTACTGTTGTGTACATGTTGTTGGATGAGTTTGTTGTGTGCATGTTGTTGGATGAGTTTGTTGTTGTGTACATGTTGTTGGATGAGTTTGTTGTGTACATGTTGTTGGATGAGTTTATTGTGTGCATGTTGTTGGATGAGTTTACTGTTGTGTACATGTTGTTGGATGAGTTTATTGTTGTGTGCATGTTGTTGGCAGAGTTTGTTGTTGTGTGCATGTTGTTGGATGAGTTTATTGTTGTGTGCATATTGTTGGATAACTTTACTGTTGTGTGCATGTTGTTGGATGAGTTTGTAATTGTGCACATGTTGTTGGATGAGTTTACTGTTGTGTGCATTTTGTTGGATGAGTTTTTTGTGTGCATGTTGTTGGTTGAATTTATTGTTGTTGGCATGTTGTTGGATGAGTTAACTGTTGTGTGCATGTTGTTGGATGAGTTTGTTGTGTGCACATTGTTGGATGAATTTATTCTTGTGGGCATGTTGTTGAATGAGTTTGTTGCTGTGGGCATGTTGTTTGGATGAGTTTATTGTTGTGTGCATTTTGTTGGATGAGTTTACTGTTGTGTGCATGTTGTTGGATGAGTTTGTTGCTGTGTGCATGTTGTTGGGTGAGTTTGTTATTGTGTGCATGTTGTTGGGTTAGTTTGTTGTTGTGTGCATGTTGTTGGATGAATTTATTGTTGTGGGCATGTTGTCATATGAGTTGTGCATTTTATTTCTTCTTCTGCGTTCATCCTGAGTTTTTTTTTCCGGATGTGATTGCGTTGTGCCTGTTTACAGCAGAGCTGCGTTCTTACGCCGTTAGGCCGACACATCCGACTTCTGCAGGCATTTGTTGACCGGGTTAACCTTCCCGGGTGCATTTTATTTTATGAGTTTGTTGTGTGCATGTTGTTGGATGAATTTATTGTTGTGGGCATGTTGTTGGATGAGTTTTTTTGCTGTGGGCATGGTGTTGGATGAGTTTATTGTTGTGTGCATTTTGTTGGATGAGTTTATTGTTGTGTGCATGCTGTTGGATGGATTTGTTGCTGTGGGCATTTGTTGGATGAGTTTGTTGTTTGCATGTTGTTGGATGAGTTCGTTGGTGTGTGTATGTTGTTGGATGAGTTTGTTGCTGTGTGCATGATGTTTGATGAGTTTATTGTTGTGTGCATGTTGTTTGTTTGAGTTTGTTGTTGTGTGCATTTTGTTGGGTGAGTTTGCTGTTGGGTGAGTTTATTGTTGTGTGCATGTTGTTGGATGAGTTAATTTTTGTGTGCATGTTGTTGGATGAGTTTATTGTTGTGTGCATCACTGCTCGTTATGGTAAAGTGTGAGTTGGTAGTTTAGTTATGTGGCCGAACCATTTCACTTGTTGTTTTCTAATTAAATCTAGCGTTGCTATTTCCCCCACATTCTTATCATCATAAAATCAGCTTTGAAAAAAGGTTATATTGTTAAACTAACCTGTTCACACCGTAATTTGTAACGCAACTGAGGCGTTGTGTGTCACTTGTTTATGTTATGTCATGTCATGTCATGTTATGTTATTTTATTATGATCAGTGTCACTGTCATTTGGCATTCCCATCCGATTCAGGCGATATCTCAAAGTACCTATACTTATGTTCCTATGAAGAGATGGTTGTAATATCTCCTCTCTCGCCCTCGAAGATACAGCTTCCCTTGCAGGTCATGTAATTGCTAGGGCCGTACTGCATTGACAATATCTGCCTTGTCCATGCTTCTTTCCACTTCTATGTCGTGTGTAAGAGTGTGTTCGATAATCATTGACGATATCCGCCTTGTCCATGCTTCTTCCCACTTCTGTGTCATATGTAAGAGTGTGCTAGAAAATCATTGATGATATCCACCTTGTCCATGCTTCTTCCCACTTCTATGTCGTGTGTAAAAGTGCTAGAAAATCATTGACGATATCCACCTCATCCATGCTTCTTCCTACTTCTATGTCGTGTGTAAGAGTGTGCTAGAAAATCATTGACGATATCCGCCCTGTCCTTGCTTCTTCCCACTTCTGTGTCGTGTGTGAGAGGGTGCTAGAAAATCATTGACGATATCTGTCTTGTCCATGCTTCTTCCCACTTCTATGTCGTGTGTAAGAGTGTGCTAGAAAATCATTGACGATATCCACCCTGTCCATGCTTCTTCCCACTTCTATGTCATGTGTAAGAGTGTGCTAGAAAATTACACTGTGCTTATGATCTTGAGTTCCATCCACACCACACAGTTTTGGATTTTAAAAACAAACCAAAAATTACCTAGGCTTCCCAGGTCGACCCATCCTAAACTGGGTACCAGGACGTGCCTTGGGAGGTAAAGGTGGCCGCCATGATACTGCCCACACCAGCCACTGGCTGCTGTTTGGTCTATAAAAATATGGCTCTAGCTCCAGGTGCCAAATGTACCTAAGACCTGTAAGAGGAACCTGCACTTTTTGTTTACTTTTTTCTTTTGTGTGTTTACTTGCTTGGTGGGGGGAGTGAAGTTGTGATATATTTGTGATTTGTCTGGGATGTTTAAAGAGAATAAAATGTGATGAGCAGCTCTGTCTCTGTGCCAGCTCTTCTGATTGTTTGCATTCTTATTGTTGGTTTTGTTCACGGCACTTGCTGTTTACAATTTTATGAAGTGTATCCATGCATCATAGTGGAAGTAAAACAGAAATCAAAAATAGAAAAAGAATGGCCAAACATATTTTCAATGACATGAAAATCTTAATGTCTAGAGAGATAAACAACACATTGAAAATGAGAATTGTCATATTTTTGTGTTTATTCGAAGGGCACAGAAACCTGGACAATGAATGAACAAGCAATTAGAAAGTTGAATTGAGGCCCTGGAAATGTGGATATAGAGAAGAATGTGTTGTGTAACACTGAAACAAATACAGAGGTTCTAGAGAGGCTGGGTATCAAAAGAGCTGATGAAGGAAGTAAAACAGAGACCCAAAATATAAAAGCCAATATACAGTGAAAATTCAAAACAATGTTTTCCCGTAGTGAATTTGAATAACGAAGACACAAACAATAGATTGCACGATTTATTGCCTGGCATATTTCGCTGCATCTCGTCAGGTACATACTGCAGAAATCACACAACTTACGTGAATTAACTAGATAAATCCTTCAAGTTGAAATATACACATATTCGCACAGTAATGTCAATTATCTACCACGGTAATTTTAAGCTGACTAACATGTCTTTCTGTTTGCACAATTCTGGCTTGCGTTGATAGATCATAATTGCTTCTGCAAACTTTAACAAGCGAGTATTTTGTGTGTTAAACAACACGCGAAAGGCAGTGTTTCTGTCCACCATATGGCCACTGTCGACGATGTGCCTACCGATTGAAGACGGTGGGAGCGTTTTCCCAGCGTCTTCAATCGGTAGGCACATCGTCGACAGTGGCCATATGGTGGACAGAAACACTGCCTTTCGCGTGTTGTTTAACACACAAAATACTCGCTTGTTAAAATTTGCAGAAGCAATTATGATCTATCAATGCAAGCCAGAATTGTGCAAACAGAAAGACATGTTAGTCAGCTTAAAATTACAGTGGTAGATAATTGACATTACTGTGCGAATATGTGTATATTTCAACTTGAAGGATTTATCTAGTTAATTCACGTAAGTTGTGTGATTTCTGCAGTATGTACCTGACGAGATGCAGCGAAATATGCCAGGCAATAAATCGTGCAATCTATTGTTTGTGTCTTCGTTATTCAAATACAGTGAAAAATCAAATTCCGGCGAGCAAGAGGTAGACAGTGATACAAGTGGGAAGATAGCATTAAGAGATGGACAAACAGCAGTCTGTCACAGAGTGTATAACCAGGTGAGATTATTTTGGAGATCATTGCAGCCAACCTTTACTATGAAGATGGCACCTGCTTAATTGATGTGTCACTGAATGCCCACAATATGCTCTTTCTGTGAAATAGAACACAATATCAGTTGGACGTTAGTGGAAACACCATGCCATTTACTTGACAAAGTAATCTATGAGCAGTAGTGACTAAATAGCCGGATATTGCTATCACTATGTCCTGTGTTAGTTGCATGTCCTGTACAGGACATTGCATTCAATAGTGAAATACATTTTCACAGTTCCCCACAATACTGTGTCGAATGTTCAAAATCAGCAGCATGAGATTTGGAAGCAGATTTTGATGGTGTAAAGCATTCAGTGTTTAGACAGCAATGGCAAACTACTGAACGTAAAATGACCTAGTAAATCACAAACAGCTAATAAATGGTGTGTCTGATTGCGATGTCCTGTAAAGGATGTGCAACTACTTTAATTGTGATGTCCTGTAAAGGATGTGCAACTACTTTAATTGTGATGTCCTGTAAAGGATGTGCAACTACTTTAATTGTGGTTCAGACTGCACAGGACATAACAGGCTGAAATACCACTTCTTTAATACACTAAAAATAGGAGATACTGATGAATGTAGCAGTGGAACTGGTACATTGATGACTTAACATTTGCCGCAAGGATGTCCAACATTTGCAGAAGATATACATTACTTTGGCCTATAATAAACTAAAGATAGGAGATATTGATGAATGTAACAGTGGAACTGGTACATTGATGACTTAACATTTGCCACAAGGATGTCCAACATTTGCAGAAGAGATACATTATTTTGGCCTATAATAAACTAAAGATAAGAGATATTGATGAATGTATCAGTGGAACTGGTACATTGATGACTTGACATTTGCCGCAAGGATGTACAACATTTGGAGAAGAGATACAATTATTTTTGACTATATCCGCTAAATTTGAGGACAAACTCTATGGACATGTCAACAAATTTAAATTTGTTGCTGCTTTCTTTAAATATATTCAGGTTGACATCTGAAGGGAGGGAGGAAGAAGTAAAGAAGATTAATTTTTAGGAAAAGAAAAGTTATTGAATGTTACGCTAGTTCATGTGAGAAAAGAAGTTAATTGAATCTTTTTTTTTTTGGTTCCTGAATTGTCTTCTTCATGTTTGCTTTGACTATCAGTTTTATTTACTTTATTCTCTTCATACGTTTGTTGTACTAGTTCATCTTCATTGTTATAGTTTCTGTATGGATGCATTTGTTGTTTGGTTGTGAATTTCTTACAATAGTTTGGTTGTAATTTATATATTTTGATTTTCATAGTTATGAGTCCTTAATGGTTTCTATTCATTTGATTGTAGCTGCAGCTAATAGTGGCATGTACACTTGTTCCTGGGTTCTCTTCAGTGTGGGCTTTTACTGTGATCCTGTGGGGCTGGGGTTGATCTAGTCTCATAAAAAGGGTACCAGAAATGTTCTGGGGGGTAAGGTGGCAATTGTAATGCTGATTACATCCTCAAATTGTCAAACTGTCACGGGCATTATCTTTCTGCTTGGGTGACCAGCATTCGTGGATGGTGTGGTTTGTAATGGATCACTTTTTGCTTGGGTGACCAGCATTCATGGATGGTGTGGTTTATAATGGATCACTTTCATTGCACACTGACATCTCAGGTGTACAGGATCACTTTCATTGCACACAGACATCTCAGGTATATCGCACACAGACATCTCAGGTATATAGGATTACTTTCATTGCACACGGACATCTCAGGTATATAGGATTACTTTCATTGCACACGGACATCTCAGGTATATAGGATCACTTTCATTACACACGGACATCTCAGGTATATAGGATCACTTTCATTGCACACGGACATCTCAGGTATATAGGATCACTTTCATTGCACACGGACATCTCAGGTATATCGCACACGGACATCTCAGGTATATAGGATTACTTTCATTGCACACGGACATCTCAGGTATATAGGATTACTTTCATTGCACACGACATCTCAGGTATATAGGATCACTTTCATTGCACACGGACATCTCAGGTATATCGCACACGGACATCTCAGGTATATAGGATCACTTTCATTGCACACGGACATCTCAGGTATATAGGATTACTTTCATTGCACACACACATCTCAAAGTATATAGGATCACTTTCATTGCACACGGACATCTCAGGTATATAGGATCACTTTCATTGCACACGGACATCTCAGGTATATAGGATTACTTTCATTGCACACGGACATCTCAGGTATATAGGATCACTTTCATTGCACACGGACATCTCAGGTATATAGGATCACTTTCATTGCACACGGACATCTCAGGTATATAGGATTACTTTCATTGCACACACACATCTCAGGTATATAGGATCACTTTCATTGCACACATACCTGTCACAGACCTGTCTATGTTACAGACCTGCTGATATATATTTCTGCCTGTGCCATCCATGACCTGCCTCTTCTCAGTCTATGACCCTTGACCATATCCATGGCTTCATGCAGGGAGTGATCCCTGTCTGCAGTGACTCTCAGGTGCCATTTGGCTTGAAGGACCCTGTGCCTGTCCACAATTGTTGGTAGTTCAAGGATATGGCTCATGCATACAATTATTTTGTCCAGTTTAATAAACAAACAAACATTTTGGTTGAAATACTAAATATAAATACATCATCACAGATATTGTTTGAATGTGGAGTATGTTATCCCCAGAGTAAGCCAAGATTCAAAAGGAAGTCCTTCTTCATGATTTTATATCTAATCATTGGTTCAGCAGCAGTGATTTCATCATCATCTTGTCCCATGCCGATAAGCGTAGGCAGTTATGTTTTGCCTCATACATGATCACCAGAGTCATGGATCAGCTCAGTGTTCTTGTCTCGACCATGCCATGTGGTCAAGGTATTTACTTCTCTGTCTTCCCCTTGTTCCTTTTCCCTCAATCATGCCAGTGGTCACCCAATTCTCTAGTTTATTTCTTATCATAATGTGCCAGAAATATTTTGATTGCCTGCATCTAATTTCTCCAATCAGTTTACGGTTTTAATTTGCCTATTGTATAACTTGGTCATTGGTTTTTCTGTCTGTCCATGGTATTCTTTGCATTTTCCTCAGAATCAACATTTCCACTGCCATTGGATATTTCTCAGCTTGTCTGCTCATTGTCCACATTTCACATCCATACAAAAGTGCAGGTTCTAAGTAGCACTTCAACGCTCTTTTTGTCATTGCAATTGACATCTTTTTATTGGCCAGTGTGTTTTCCAACTTGCAAAAGGCTACCTTTGGCATAACGATTCTTGTTGTAATCTCTTCAAGGCATCTCCCATCAGATGTTATGACTGATCCGAGATAAAACAACCCTTCTTATGAAGAATGTTAAAGCTGTTTTAAATCGATCATGTGCTCGTTTTGAGGAGATGATGTTATGAAATGAATACACAATTGACTTGTAACAGCTGTAAACCAAACATTCTTTGCTGCTGAACTGATGATCAGTTATAAAACCACTTTGATACATACTCCATCTGTGAAAGAACCATTGTCTCCATACACAAAATCAAATGGCATTTGTCAATTCCAGTATGAGCGCCAAGCAATTCTATAGGTAGACCAAAAAGACAGGATATCGAGTAACTGAACATATACCAGTGTGGGTGAAAAAGAGAGTTAATCAATGTTCAGGAATCCCTGTGCAGTCAACAGGTCATAAAATGTCAAAGTCGGTCATCAGGAAACATTTACTTATTAGCTGTCATTGAGTTAACAAAGAGAAGACATTTTGTATATTGTATCTTACAGACAGTAATCGATTGCTCAAATATCTTGAGATCTTAACAATTAGGCAATTCTAGCCATTTCTAGCAAACAGAAGAACTTCCTTTTAAATCTTAGAATACCTTGGGGATAATATACTATACATTCAAACAATATCGGTTACTATGTATTTAGTATGTTAGCCAATGTATTGTTCATTTTTTCACTGCATATGATATATAACTTTAAAGTATGCACCTGACGAGATGCAGACAAATATGCCAATCATTACACTGTTTGTGCATTCTGTGTTTAAATTCACCTTTATATTGCCAGCTAAGTATTTTTTTGTGTGTGTGGCTTGTCTGCTTTTTTTGTTTGTTTTATTATTCTTATCAGGATCTGCAACAATTAGTGGATGCGGTTGTTGTATACAGTGAGCAACTGGGGTTAGAATTAAATTGTAAAAAGACACAGGTTATGGTCGTCACTAGGAAGAACGAAGTGCCACAATGTAATATACAAGTAAATGGGAATATTCTTCAACAAGTGAATCGGTACAATTATCTCGGAACAGTCATAACATCTGATGGAAGATGCCTTGAAGAGATTAGAACAAGAACCGCTATGGCGAAAGTAGCCTTTAGCAAGATGAAAAACATTCTGACCAATAAAAAGATGTCAATTGAAACGAGAAAAAGAGTGTTGAGGGGATACATAGAGTCTGTTCTTTTATATGGATGTGAAACTTGGACAATGAGCAGCCAGGCTGAAAAACATTTGATGGCTGCAGAAATGTGGTTTCTGAGGAAAATACAAAGAATACCATGGACAGACAGAAAAACCAATGACCAAGTACTACAAGAGACAAATGAAAATCATAAATTGATTAGAGAAATTAGACGTAGACAGTCAAAATTTTTTGGGCATGTTATGAGAAGAAATGGACTGGAGAACTTAGTGACAGCTGGCAAGATCGAGGGGAACAGACCAAGAGGAAGACCGAGAGGAAAATACCTGGATGGCTTGGCCACATGGCATGGACGAGACAGGAACACTGAACTGATCCACGACTCTGATCGAGTGAAATGGCGAGTCATGACCGCCCACGCTTTCCGGCATGGCACATGATTGATTGATTGATTGATTATTCTTATTCATGGATAGAGACTTTTTTGTTGCTCTCTTTGAACTCGAGCGTAGTCCATACACACTACTTATAGTAGCACTGGACTGAATTTTGCGCTTGGATTAGCTTTCCCTGTTACCAGTGTCCCTTGCCATCAGACAAACCCCCTCCATCTTCAGAGGTACATGTAATTTACATCCCCAAGTCAAGGACAAGAAGTCATACGGTAGCTCAGTCATATCTAACTAAGACTTAACACTAGGACTCTCCAATAATAATACAAAAAATAATCATTTGTGTGTTTTCTCTCCTTCGTCATGATATTCGGAACAAAACCTCGCAGCCAAATCATCCAGTGATGTCAATTGCAAGCAGAATGTAATTAAAACAAAACATGGCAAGGTGATGGTTATGTTCACCCAGTGCAAACTAACAAGATTTCTGAATCTATCATTGCTGTATTTGTGTTGAATTACCACAGCGCCAGTGAAATGTTATATTTTGTTGAATGAGTTCACCACATCACCAGTGAAATGTTATATTTTTTGTTGAATTCATTCACCACAGCGCCTGTGAAATGTTATATTTTTGTTGAATTCATTCACCACAGCGCCAGAGAAATGTTATCTTTTGTTTTGTTTCCACTTTCCCAGATCCAAACGAGTTGCCCTTGGTCCACACTCACCCACCTCTCTGAGTTACTCAGACTTTGACCATACGCCCCAACGGTAAATGTTCAAGCATAAGCCTGTACTGTACATTGCACTGCTGAGCATTGATATGTATATGTGTGTATGATTGCCAGTGATGATTTATAGTGCTTTGTAAACCATGGGCTTAGCGTGTGTGTGTGTCAACAACCTCTCTCTCTCTCTCTCTCTCTCTCTCTCTCTCTCTCTCTCTCTCTCTCTCTCTCTCTCTCTCTCTCTCTCTCTCTCTCTCTCTCTCTCTCTCCGTCCCTCCTCTCTCTCTCTCAATTTAGATATATGTTAAGAGTCACTAATGATAACAGCCTGTACAGTCTATAATAACCTACAGTTGTAATAGTTGTGTGTGTGTGACTGTCTAATTTATTTAACTGCCTGGATACTTACATTAATTTGTAATGTTTTGTTGTAATTACATTCTGGCTTAATGTGCCAACGCTGGATAATTTGGCTACAAGGATTTGTTGCGGATTAGAAAGAAGGAAAGAAAGAAAGGAAAGAAAAAAAACGAAAGAAGCAGCATCATTTCTAAAATGACAGTTAATGTGTTGGTTAGCTCTATATGTAAATTAGTACCTGTTTGTCAGTTCACATGCCTTAGCTTTCGTAATTAAATTGACAATGCCGCTGAAAGGATAGTTCAAATGGCAGTTGATTTCTATAAATTTATGTGTCAGTTTGGACCTATCTAAAAGTTTACATGCCCTAGCTTTCATAATGAAATTAATAATATAGCATAAAGGATAGCTGATATGCTAGTTATAATTTTTTAATTATTTATTTGTAAATTGGAACTTATGTGCCAGTTCACATTCCAGTTATAATTTCTTAATATTTGTAAGTAAATTAGCCCCTCTGAAGGCAGTTCACAATGCCCGGCTTTCGTAACAAAGTTGTTGGATTGCTCAAGGGATATTTCACATGCCAGTTAGCATATCTGCATTATATATTCTTCTTCTGCCTTTTATTCCTCAGTGGAGCATAGGCCGTCAACCAATTTGCTCCAGAACACCCTCTTTTTATAACCTTACTAGCTGACCCGGCCCGGCTTCGCCCAGACCCTGGTGGGGAGCATCTCATTTTATTCATATAAGTAGTCATATAAGTTCTCGTTCCCGTTACCGACAATCTGTCTGTCTGTCTGTATATCTGTCTGTCTGTCTGTCTGACCCGGCCCAGCTTCGCCCAGACCCTGATGGGGAGCATCTCATTTAATTCATATAAGTAGTTATATAAGTTCCCGTTCCCGACTATCTATCTGTCTGTCTGTCTGACCCGGCCCGGCATCGCCCAACTCCTGGTGGGGAGCATCTCATTTAATTTATATAAGTAGTCATATAAGTTCCCGTTCCCGACTGTCTGTCTGTCTGTCTGTCTGTCTGTCTGACCCGGCCCAGCCCATGGTGGAGAGCATCTCATTTAAATCATATAAGTAGTCATATAAGATCCCGTTCCCGACTATCTGTCTGTCTGTCTGTCTTGGGTAAATGGAGGAGGGAGGAGGAAGAGGGAGGGAGGAGGAGACAGGAGACAGGAGGAATAGGAGGGAGGAGGAGGGATTAGGAAGAGGAGGGAGGAGTAGGGTGGAGGAGGAGGGGGAGGAAGAGGGAGAAGGAGGGAGGAGGAGAACGCAGGAGGAGGAGGAGGGAGGAGGAGGAGAGAGTAGGTGGAGGGAGCAGGAAGAGGAGAAGGAGGAGGAGAGAGTGGGAGGAGGGAGGAAGAGGGAGAAGGAGGAGGGGAAGAGGATGAGGGGGAGGAAGAGGGAGGGAGGAGGAGTAGGTATGAATAGGAGGGAGGGAGGAGGGATTAAGAGAAGGAGGGGGAAAGGGGGAGGAGGAAGAGGGGAGGAGGAGGAGGAGGGTGAAGGTGGAGGAGGAGGAGGAGGGTGAAGGAGGAGGAGGAGGGAGGGGGAGGAGGAGGGAGGAGGAGAACGCAGGTGGGGGAGGAGGAGGGAGGAGGAGAACGCAGGTGGGGGAGGAGGGAGGAGGTGGAGGGAGAAGGAGGCAGGGAGGAAGAGGTAGGAGAGGAGGAGGAATGATGAGGAGGGAGGGAGGAGGTGGACGATTCTGTGTAGTCACATCATTTTCTTCGCTTTTCAATAGCGTTGTGGTTCAAGGATTCTTTGATCTCTTCTATTCACGTCATTTAATTCATATAAGTAGTCATATAAGTTCCCGTCTGTCTGTCTGTCTGTCTCTCCTCCCTCTCTGTCTGTCTGTCTGTCTTAGGAAGAGGGGGGAGGAGTAGGGTGGAGGAGGAGGGGGAGGAGGAGGGAGAAGGGGGGAGGAGGAGAACGCAGGAGGAGGTGGTGGAGGAGGAGAGGGATGGGGAGGGAGAGGGAGAGAGAGTAGGTGGAGGGAGCAGGTGGGGGAGGAGGAGGAGGGAGAGGGAGGAGGAGGAGAGAGTGGGAGGAGGGAGGAGGCGGAGGGAGGAAGAGGAAGGAGGAGAAGGAGGGAAGAGGATGATGAGGGAGGAGGAGGAAGAGGGAGGATGAGGAAGGTGAAGGGAGGAGGAGGGAGGAGGTAGAGGGAGGAGGTAGGAGGAGGGAGCGAGGGGAGGAGGAGAGGGGATGGGAGGAGGAAGAGGGATGTGAAGGGAGGGAGGAGGGGGTAGGAGGAGGAGAATGGAGGAGGAGAGGGAGGAAGAGGAAGGAGGAGGAGGAGGGAGGATGAGGGGGAGGAGGAGGGCGAAGGAGGAAGGAAGAGGAGGGTGAGGAGGTAGGAGGAGGGGGAAGAGGGAGGAGGAGGAAGGAGGAAGAGAGTGGAGGAGGGAGAAGGAGGAGGAAGAGCTAGGCGGAGAGAGGAGGAGGAGGAGGAGGAGGATTAGGGATGAAGAGGAGGGAGGAAGAGGGATTAAGAGAAGGAGGGGCAAACGGTGAGAAGGAGGAGGGATGAGGAGGGAGGAGGGTGAAGGAGGAGGAGGGTGAGGTGATGAGGGGGAGGAGGGCAGGAGGAGAACGCAGGTGGGGGAGGAGTGAGGAGGGAGAGGCGAGGAGGAGGAGAGAGGAGGAGGAGGAGGTTGAGGGAGAAGGAGGAGGAAGGAAGAGGTAGAAGGAGAGAGAGAGGAAGAGGGAGTGAGGAGGAGGAATGATGAGGAGTGAGGAGGAGGTGGAGGAAGGAGGAGGAGGGAGGAGGGAGGGAGGAGTAGAGGGAGGAAAAGGGAGGAGGAGAGGAGGGAGGAGGAGGAAGGGAGTAGGAGGGATGAGGAGAGGAGGAGGAGGAGGAGGAAGAGGGAGGAGGAGGGAGGAGGTAGGAGTGTGGAGGAGGAGGAGGAGGTGGAGAAGGGAGGGGGAGAAGGAGTGAGGTGGAGGGAAGGAGGAGGAAGAGGAGGAGGGAGGAGGTTAGAGGGAGGAGGAGGGAGGAGTAGAGGGAGGAGGAGTAGGAGGGAGGAGGAGGGAGAGGAAGCGGGAGAGAGGTAGAGGGAGGAGGTAGGGGGAGGAGGAAGAGGATGGGTTCGGGGATTCTTTTCATCATCATCATCATATATTTACGTACGTATTTTGGGAATGGGAGGAGGGAGGAGGAGGAAGAAGAAAAAAAATACGACAGTTGGCAGCGCTGGAATGAAAGGAAGGCGTGTAGAAAATTTCATCTCAATCGGATGGGCCGTTCGCGAACGTATAAAGGACATACGGACATACAGACATACAGACAGACGGACGGAGATTGCCTTTTATATATAAGATATAGCTTCCTCCTAGTTCTCTCTATATTATTGATTTCTGTCTTTAATTCTCTCCTACATGTGTGATTTGGCTTCCCTCTGTTTCTTTGGCCATCAACTTTCTAGTTTGACTAATAATAGATGCTGTCAGTGTGTGTCCTATCTGGTGCTAGTGTCTTGTCCTCAGCTCTTGAGTCACTGACATTTGTTTAGCTCTCTCAATTAGCTCTGCTTTAATGGTTCTGTCATACCAGTTTAGTCCTTCTGTTCTGCACAGACAAATCAAATCAAATCAAATCAACTTTATTAGGGTCACAAATTGGGCGCGCAAGGCCCGTCTTACATTTATTAATTCATTCAATAGCATGTCCTTTGCAGAATCTCACTTCCATAACAACCGTCCTGGAAGCTTCTCTATCAGAAGCAAGATGTCCGCAAATAAAATAACGGTTACTAGTACTGACCCCTGTGTCACACTCTTCCCCAGTGTTATCTGATCTGCCTGGCCTGGGGGTCTCCTTTGTTTTCTTTGATGGTTGCTAGGGTTTCTTGGCAAGTTTTATAGAAAGTAGTTTGCCATTGCCTTCCTTCTGAGCAGTGACTGTACTAGTCGGTGGCCATAGCCATTGTCTTTACTGATGAGATCATCTGCCTATCACTGCAGAGTGCAGACCGTAACCAACAACAATCTGTCGGCTGCTCTCACACTCCCTCCTCCTCGTTTCTTATCCATATAGCAGTTTTGATGTGACATTAGAGTTGAATATTTGAAGTCTGGTTAGTTAATTGCATATCATTTACAGGACATTGCAGTCTACCCCAGCATTTTTTGGCTGTTTGTGATTTCTTGGCAAGTTTACGTCCAGTAGTTTATACCATTGTATGAAAACCAGCACAAGGCAGTCAGCATTCAAATTGCCCACAGCTATGGTTCGAATGTGGGACTGCAAATTGTGATCATAACCCTTCAACAATACAGCACAGGCTGAAGTTTGGTACTGGAAGAAGTTTCTGTTGTTTTCCACAACTGTCCTAGTGCTGTGAAAGCTCCTCTTGCTTATTGTATGCTTATTTTTATCTATCTGTCTCTTCCCACACCCACCCCACCCCCAAGCATTACTAATATTGTTGCCTAAACAGGTGTATGATTTAACTTCTTAAAGTCAGGTTTCACCACGGGAGGTCACAGACATATGATTCCACCTCTTAAAGTGAAGTTTCACTAAAGGGAGATCAGATCACAAGGTGTATGATTTCACCTCTTAAAGTGAAGTTTCACTAAAGGGAGATTAATGAAGTGAGCAGTCTTATCCTTTTGGCCATGCTGGCTCTCCATGAATCCCAGCGCATTAGCTTTATTTGTCGTCCTCGCCTTTGTGTTTCTTTGTTACTTCATTTTTAATTCACCGCAAACAAACCGTGTAGTTATTTTTAGCACTGACCTTGGTGGGATCATCATTTTTCAGAATAGGGATATTGGGATTCACTTCATGGTTGGTCGACAAGTGTGTTTGCAACAAGATGTACTAAAACCGTATGTCATTGCCTTCGCAAACTGTCTCCCAGATACATCACAGATGAGTACAGACAAATGGGTCATACTCAAGATTAAGACAAGTAGCACGCGATATGGATATACACTCTGATGACAGCGAGGACCCTCCTAGCCCAGAAACATTTATTGCACCCATCGATCGGTCTAGCAGTTCACCACACACTCAACTGGAAGTATATCAAAACACCCATACACCCACTATGGAATCACCCTGATGTCACATGATTTCCCTGGAACTTCTGTAATTCCTTTGTTTGCGGTGAATTAAAAATGAAGTACCGTTTCTTTTAATGAGATTGCCATGTAACTGCAGTGCTGCCATGTAACTGCAGTGCTGCCATGTAACTGCAGTGCTGCCATGTAACTACAGTGCTGCCATGTAACTACAGTGCTGCCATGTAACTACAGTGCTGCCATGTAACTACAGTGCTGCCATGTAACTACAGTGCTGCCATGTAACTACAGTGCTGCCATGTAACTACAGTGCTGCCATGTAACTACAGTGCTGCCATGTAACTGCAGTGCTGCCATGTAACTACAGTGCTGCCATGTAACTGCAGTGCTGCCATGTAACTACAGTGCTGCCATGTAACTGCAGTGCTGCCATGTAACTACAGTGCTGCCATGTAACTACAGTGCTGCCATGTAACTACAGTGCTGCCATGTAACTACAGTGCTGCCATGTAACTACAGTGCTGCCATGTAACTACAGTGCTGCCATGTAACTACAGTGCTGCCATGTAACTGCAGTGCTGCCATGTAACTACAGTGCTGCCATGTAACTACAGTGCTGCCATGTAACTGCAGTGCTGCCATGTAACTACAGTGCTGCCATGTAACTACAGTGCTGCCATGTAACTACAGTGCTGCCATGTAACTGCAGTGCTGCCATGTAACTACAGTGCTGCCATGTAACTACAGTGCTGCCATGTAACTGCAGTGCTGCCATGTAACTACAGTGCTGCCATGTAACTACAGTGCTGCCATGTAACTGCAGTGCTGCCATGTAACTACAGTGCTGCCATGTAACTACAGTGCTGCCATGTAACTACAGTGCTGCCATGTAACTACAGTGCTGCCATGTAACTACAGTGCAGTCATTCAGACTTGTGTACAGACTGGTGTTCCCCACCTGTAAGGGTGATGAGTAGTGATCTGTATGCTGCTTTTTCTGTTAATAGTGTACATAATTGTGTACATCCCTGGAGCCACATTCTTGTGCTTGGCCAGTTATTTTATTATATCTGCTTTTGTTGACACAAGGTGGTTGGTTTATATGCAGTAGACTTTAAGATGCAGAATTACATTCAAGGATCTTTCATGTCAGGTTGATGATGCATCAGAGGTGAATTATGAATGTTTTACATCATGTGTGAATCTGCAGTGGTGTTTCATACTACACAGTGATGCTTCAGAGATGAATTGTAATTTCCTTTTGTTTCTGTTATTTCTCTTATTCTCTTATATATACATGAGAGAGGTTGAGGGAAGAGAGAGAGAGAAACATAAGAAGAGGGAGGGAGGGAAAAAGAGAGTCTAGGTTAAATATTAGAGGTGCCAATGTGATGGAGTAACAGAAATATCAGAAACACCTGGCCAGAGAAGTCATAAACATGATATCATAAAGATTGAATGTATGTCAACGCTCTCGAACCAACCTTTGAAATGTCTATGTCACAAAGATTGGATGTGTGTCAAAGCTTTCTTACCAACGTTTGAAATGTCTATGTCACAAAGATTGAATGTATGTCAACGCTTTCTTACCAACCTTTGAAGTGTCTATGTCACAAAGATTGAATGTATGTCAACGCTTTCTTACCAACCTTTGAAATGTCTTTGAAGTGCATGCAAATGTGAAAATATCTTTCCATGAATTTCTGTAGAAATCCATATGTTTAGTTTGGTGTTGGTAAGTTTTATTGTGAACAGGTGTTTTGCCTTCTTTGTTTCCTTTGTTCTGGGTGACCAAAACTGTGGTCCTTTGATTGTGTCTGACACTGTCCATCTGGCTTTATTGACTAATATTTTATTAATAACCTTTTTGTGACCATCTAACCTACTTTTTCGGTGGAACCTCCATATAGAGGAAGAACTAACAACTCACAGAGAAGAGAAGTAGAAACAGAAGTGAACAGTATGGGCAGGGTGTGGATGGAGCTGCGTCGCTGCGTAACTTAAAGATTGGGGGGGGGGGGGGGCATGAGGTCACTTGGTTCAGGGCATATGTCCCAATGGGAGATAGAGGGCACAAGAAAAAGAGTAGAATATTGGAGGGTCATGATCACTGGTGTATGCTCCAGAACTGACTCCTGAGGAGAAGGCATGGACTCCTTCACTTGTGGCAACATGTGGTCACATAAAGTTTCTAGCTCCTTAAAGTGGGACTTGAGTAACAGTTCTCTTGTATGTAGCCGGCTCTGTGGTGAAATGGCTTTTGAAACACAGTGGGTGATTTGGAAGCAGATGTTTTCATACAATAGTGTGAGTGACAGTCTTTCAGAAAGAAATGGCAAACCACTGAACGTAAACTTGTCAGAAAATCACAAACAGGCAAAGAATGCTGGCTTTGACTAAGGCATCCTGTAAAGGATATGCAACTAACTGACTTGTATATATGTATTTGGTATGATACCAGGAGAGGCTTTTCATGAAATATGATGGTCAGATCTGATTCACTGTTATGCTGTTAACACTAGCACCTATCTAGTTGGACTCCATTGTTGAATTCTCATTCAGAAAGCAATGGCAAATTACTGAATATAAAATTGCCTAGTAAGTCAACCTTGGGTTGGGGGTTGATTGCAAAGTCCAACAAAGAGCGTGCAACTTTTTTGTTTTCTTGTGTTCCTTGGTGATCAGGTTATCAGTTGGGGTATCTTCATTGCACTCCGGACATGTCCATAGGTGCTCAGATCCTCCCCCCAGCATATGCATCAGCGTCCGGTGGCTAATAGTGCCAGTTCACGAGGCGCCTTGTTTTCCCGATGTACCTCTCAGGTGATCAGGTTAAAACACAGTAAAGGGCCTTTTTTCCACACTTTAAATTGTATTAGGTATATGGTGCTAGCTGTCATATTTGTATGGACTAATCAACCTTCAAATTGGGATGTGGTCTTTATCACAAGGGCTGTCTTTACCTTCCATTTTCTGGGACCTATTTTAGGCTGATCAACTTGGGAGACCAAGTGTAGGAAGAGTAATGAAATAAATGAAAAGTTAAAAGAAAAGATTGAAAGTAGGAACTAACCGGTCACCCTAGTAAAGCTTTCCTGCTAGGGAAGGGGCAGGGGAGTTCCCTCAGGAGTTCATATGCCTGGCCTGCATACCAGACATTCCAAGTTCACAACCAGCTTAACCATGGCCATTCAGTGCTCTGCACATTGATCCACCTTGAACTTGGGGGTTTATAATCTGAGTTCTCATCTAGATGGGCTGCTGTTGTGAAATTGGAAATAGTCAACAGTAGGCAGAAAATAGATGATTATATTATGATCACATTGGAAGGGATTGGGGGTCAAGAGAGAAGAAGGACAGTTTAAAGTAGATAGAAAGATTAGTTTGATTATATTTTGTAGGAAAAGTTAACAATAGTAGAAAGCAGATTATTGTTATTATATTGGGGTGTTAGTTTAAAACAGACAGATAGTACATTATAATTGGGGGCGCAGTAGGTCATTGGCAGGCATTCTTTCCTGGTAGGCATGTGTTTGAAACTCTGTCGACTCAGGGTTTTTAAAACATTGACCTAGACTCCCTGGTCGGCCCAGTCTGAAATGGTTACTTGTAAATGTTCTGTAAAGTAAAGACAGCCATCCTAATAGTGACCACATCACCGGTCCAGTGCTGATGGATTCAATAATATGGAGCCAGCACACCATATACCCTACATGACTTATAGTTTAGACAAGGGTCTTTTAATGTTTTTTAAAATACTTATATAGTAACAGATGTAATATGTCTTGTGTTGAATATTTTGTAATTAGGAACTGAGAGCAGGTGAGCTTTTTTTCCGCCTCCTTAGTACACGTGTCATTTCTTATTTATTTATTTAGCATCATGCATACATTTGTTATACATCTCTGTGTTAGTATTTGCTTTCTTTCTAGATATTTGTAGTTGTAGTTTTATTTCTGCTATAGCAGTCGCGAGATGGTACTACCAATATCTGGTCAGGCTCTAGACAAGATTGATGGGATAGTGTTGTATAGTGTGATGGGATAATGTTGTATAGAACAGGTTGTTATAGGATAATGGTGTCAAGAATAGGTTGTGATGGGACAGTGTTGTATAGAAGAGGCTGTGATGGGGTAGTGTTGTCTAGAACAGGTTGTGATGGGATGTTGTTGTATAGAAGAGGTTGTGATGGGGTAATGTTGTTTAGAAGAGGTTGTGATGGGATGGTGTGTAAAACAGGTTGTTATAGGATAATGTTATTTAGAATAGGTTGTGATGGGACAGTGTTGTATAGAAGAGGTTGTGATGGGGTAGTGTTGTCTAGAACAGGTTGTGATGGGGTGGTGTTGTATAGAAGAGGTTGTGATGGGGTAATGTTGTTTAGAAGAGGTTGTGATGGGATGGTGTTGTGTAAAACAGGTTGTGATGAGATGGTGTTGTATAGAACAGGTTGTGATGGGATGGTGTTGTCTAGACTAGGTTGTGATGGGATGGTGTTGTCTAGAAGATTTTGTGATGGGGTAATATTGTATATAATAGGTTGTGTTATAATGGGATAATGTTGTATAGAACAGGTTGTTATGGGATAATGTTGTCTAGAATAGGTTGTGATGGGACAGTGTTGTATAGAAGAGGTTGTGATGGGGTAATGTTGTCTAGAAGAGGTGATGGGGTAATGTTGTATATAATACATTGTGTTATAATTGGATACTGCTGTATAGAGCAGGTGTGATGGGATAGTGTTGTCTAGAGCAGGTTGGGATGGGAATGTGTTGTATACAACAGGTTGTAATGGAATCATGTTGTGATGGGGTAGTGTTGTATAGAACAGGTTGTAATGGGATAGTGTTGTCTAGAACATATGGTGATGGGATATTGTTGTCTAGAACATGTTGTGATGGGATACTGTTGTCTCGAACAAATAGTGATGGGATAATGTTGTCTAGGACATATAGTGATTGGATAGTGTTGTATAAAACATATAGTGATGGGATACTGTTGTCTAGAACATATAGTGATGGGATAATGTTGTCTGGAACATATAGTGATGGGATAATGTTGTCTAGAACATATTGTGATCGGATAATGTTTTCTAGAACATATTGTGATGGAATAATGTCTAGATCAGTATATACTGCTTGATTATCCAAAACAGCAAATATCAGGTTTGACTCTGAAACCACATGGTTCAGACAGAGTTTACAGTCAGCTCTGTGATTCAGGATAACATCTAGGATGCTGGATATCAAAGGACAATGATCTGTCCAGGGCTAGAACCACTGGTACACCAAAACATCAGACATTAGAGTTAAAACTGTATCTGCCATGGCTTCATCACCCATCTAACCAAGTACTCACCTTTGCCCACGAGTGTCCTCTTTCTTTTAGCCTCCATTTCGCATTGGGGCATGGGCCCTCAAGCAGCTCGCTCCAATCCCTCCTATCCTTAGCTACCCCATGCAGCTCTGTCAATGTTTTCTCCACATTATTCATTTCTCTTTCTACTTCTCCTCTCTGTGTGTGTATTTTTTAAAAATGTCTTCCTCTGTTTCATTTGCAATTTTGGCGCCAGATAAAGACCTTTCTAGTTCTACTATTCTCAGATTTTCTACATGTAAGTCCTGTCTTGTGTCAGGGTGTTTTCTTCACCTCTTGGATCACTGGTATTTGTCTAGTTCTCTCCATCATCTTCACATTGGTAGATCTCTCATACCGTTTACTCCTTCTGTTTTGCTCAGGCACCAATAAGTGAATGTTTGTAGTTTATTTGTAATTGTTTTCCTTGTTATCCATGTTTCTGATCCACACAGTAGTGCTCATTTAACTTTAGAATTGAATATTTCAAATTTTGTGCTGAGTTTAATTTATTTTGACTTCCACATTTCCTAGTGCTTATAGCACCCAACAGTTTAATTCACCTTATTTATTTATTTAATTTTAAGAATATTCATAGGAGTTTGCTTCTACCACTGTTGTTCTTGTTTTATTTTGATAATTTCACTGTTATTGTCTTAGTCCTTTTTATTGAATAGCATAAATTGCCTTTTAATTTTGAGTTGACTTGTAAACAATATCCAAACAATTTTGTGAAAAGTAGGAAAGGATGAACGTAATTATATGGCAGATACTGCTGTTGCGATGCGTAATGTTTGACCTTTGCCCATATTAGGTCATGGGGTCTGTGGCAGCATAGTGTCTTGCCAGCTCAATGAGAGTGAGTTTGAATCTGCATCAGGCAGATTTGTGTAATTGAGTCCCACCTAACATGGGTACCAGGAGATGTCTTGGGATGGCTTTACACTGACCACATCACCCACATGTCACATCACCCGCACATGTCACATCACCCGCACATGTCACATCACCCACACATGTCACATCACCCGCACATGTCACATCATCCGCACATGTCATATCACCCACACATGTACAGTGGGTCTTAAACATACATACATACACTATGTGACCAATGCATCTTAGGTGTGTAAGAGGGTCCTTTATTGTACTTCTTACAAGGTCATGGTATACTGAGGTGGGGTGACTAATTCCCTGACTCACCACCTTTCTCTCCCTGACTCACCACCTTTCTCTCCCTGACTCACCACCTTTCTCTCCCTGACTCACAACCTTTCTCTCCCTGACTCACAACCTTTCTCTCCCTGACTCACAACCTTTCTTTCTCCAACTCACAACATTTCTTTCCCTGACACACAACATTTCTTTCCTTAACTCACAACTTTTATTTCCCTGACTCACAACCTTTGTCTCCCTGACTCACCACCTTTCAGTCCCCAGCTCACCACCTTTCTTTCTCCAACTCACAACATTTCTTTCACTGACATACAACATTTCTTTCCTTATTAACTCACAACTTTTATTTCCCTGACTCACAACCTTTCTCTCCCTGACTCACAACCTTTCTCTCCCTGACTCACAACCTTTCTTTCCCTGACTCACAACCTTTCTCTCCCTGACTCACAACCTTTCTCTCCCTGACTCACAACCTTTCTCTCCCTGACTCACAACCTTTCTCTCCCTGACTCACAACCTTTCTCTCCCTGACTCACAACCTTTCTCTCCCTGACTCACAACCTTTCTCACTCTGACTCACAACCTTTCTCTCCCTGACTCACAACCTTTCTCTCCCTGACTCACAACCTTTCTCTCCCTGACTCACAACCTTTCTCTCCCTGACTCACAACCTTTCTTTACCTGACTCACCACCTTTCTTTCCCTGACTCACCACCTTTCTTTCCCTGACTCACCACCTTTCTTTCCCCGACTCACGACATTTCTTTTCCTGACTCACGACCTTTCTCTCCCTGACTCACAACCTTTCTCTCCCTGACTCACAACCTTTCTGTCCCTGACTCACCACCTTTCTTTCCCTGACTCACGACATTTCTTTCCCCGACTCACAACATTTCTTTCCCCGACTCACAACATTTCTTTCCCCGACTCACAACATTTCTTTCCCCGACTCACGACATTTCTTTCCCTGACTCAAACCTTTCTTTCCCTGACTCACAACCTTTCTTTCTCCAACTCACAACCTTTCTTTCCCTGACTCACAACCTTTCTTTCCCTGACTCACCACCTTTTTTTCCCTGACTCGCTACCTTTCTATCTCTGACTCACCACCATTCTCTCCCTGACTCACCACCTTTCTTTCCCTGACTCACCAACATTCTCTCCCTGACTCACCACCTTTCTTTCCCTGACTCACCATCTGTCTTTCCTTGACTCACAACTTTTCTCTCTCTGATTCACCACCTTTCTTTCCCAGACTCACAATCTTACTTTCCCTGACTCACCACCATTCTCTGTCTGACTCACCACCTTTCTTTCCCTGACTCACCACCTTTCTTTCCCTGACTCACCACCTTTCTTTCCCTGACTCACCACCTTTCTTTTCCTGACTCACCACCTTTCTTTCTCTGACTCACCACCTTTCTTTTCCTGACTCACCACCTTTCTTTCCCCGACTCACCACCTTTCTTTTCCTGACTCACCACCTTTCTTTCCCTGACTCACAATCTTTTCCCTGACTCACAACCTTTTCTCCCTGACTCACAACCATTCTTTCCCTGACTCACAACCTTTCTTTCCCTGACTCGCAAACATTCTTTCCCTGATTCACAACCTTTCTTTCCTTAACTCACCACCTTTCTTTCCCTGACTCACAACCTTTTGTTTCACCAACTCACCACCTTTCTTTCCTTGACTCACCACCTTTCTTTCCCTGACTCACCACCTTTCTTTCTCAGACATGTTAATGACAATGACAAACATTTTCCGGTGCCCATTTCACTAGGCTGGGTCTACCCCAGAAGCTTTCAACTCGGAGCACGGTGTTGGGGAGCAAGCACACTAACCGCTATGCCGCAATAAAATAGTACGGAAAGACTTAGCATCGTGAGTTTCTGCATGATAGGGTTGGCGTCGTGAGTTTCTGCATGCCAGGTTTCATTACTTATAGCATGCCTTGCAGTAGAAGTGATTAACTCATTTGATATGCACTCTGTAGTCAGCCGTGGTGGCACTGGTCATGGTCATTGCTTAGTGCTTATAGCGGAGATAATGGTAGTTAGTGGTCATAGCAGAGTTAATTTTGTGTAGTTAGTGGTCAAAGTGGAGTTCATGTCATTACATATGTATTGCTTATAGCGAAGTTAATGGCATGTAGTTAGTGGTCAGAGCAGAGTTAATTTTGTGTAGTTAGTGATTATAGCGGAGTTAATGTCATTACATAGTTAGTGCTTATAGCGAAATTAATTTCATTATGTAGTTAGTGGTTACATCGGAGTTAACGTCATATAGTCAGTGGTCGTAGCGGAGTTAATGTCATATATAGTTAGTGATCATAAAAGAGATAATGTCATTACATATGTAGTGGTTTTAGTGGAGTTAATATCATTATGTAATGTTGATCATAGTGGAGTTAATATCATTATGTATTTAGTGGTCATAGTGGAGTTAATGTCATTAAATATTTAGTGGTCATAGCGGAGTTAATGTCATTATTTAGTTAGTTGTCATAACAGTTACAGCAACTTTTATATTATTATGTAATTTATAGTTACAGGACAGTTAATGTTATTATATACGCTGTTGTTACAGCAAAGTTAATTTTATAATGTAAGCTATAGTACAGTAAAGATAATGTTATAATGAATGTTATAGTTACAGCAATGATAATGTTATTATATAAGCTGTATTTGTAGCAAAGTTAAGTTATTATATAAGCTGTATTTGTGGCAAAGTTAATTTTATATTGTAAGCTATAGTTACAGTAAAGATAATGTTATGATGCATGTTATAGTTACAGCAATAATAATGTTATTATGTAAGCTATAATTACATTAAAGGTAATCTTACTGTGTAAGCTATATTTACAGCAAAGCTTTTGTTACTGTGTAAGCTATAGTTACAGTCAGGTTTAAGTCATTGCGTAAGCTATAGTTACAGCAAAGTTTATGTCATTATAAAGGCTATAGTTTCAGCAAAGACAATGTCATTATATCAGCCATATTTATAGCAGTGTAATGTTATCATATTAGTTTTCAAGTTACAAGAAAGCTAATATTATATGAGCTATAGTTACAAGAAAGCTAATGTTATATATAAGCTATAGTTATGGCAAAGTTAGTGTTATTAACCCTTTTAGCACGGAATTATTTTAGGCTTATTAGCCAAAAACACGGAGCATTATTTCAGTAAATTTGGTTGTATTTTTGTTTATTTTTTTAGACACCTTTCTGATTTTCTGACACCATGCAATATATATATTTATAGGAAGGGTATATATTGAAGTGTATGATTTACAACAAATTGTTTTTTTAAATTGACAAATATGCAAATTAGCTCATTTGCATATCTAAAAATAGAAAAGACAAAATGTGAATTTACAACTTCAAAGTAAGATACATACAGCTAAATACAGTTATATATGCAATTTCCTACCTTATTATTGTCCCTTGGCCTTCTTACATTGGTGTTTATCAAAACAGTAGTGATGCACACCCTTTTCACATGTAGAACACATGGTTCGGCTACGCTTCCTTCCTCCTGGCTGAGAGCGGTCACTGCACACAGAACAGTCTTTCTCTTTTCTATTTGGAATATCCACATAGCCTCTGTCCCCAGCAGCATCAGTAGAAGGAGGAGGATATTTTATGTCCAGATAGTCCTGTGCCAGATCACTCACAACATTGGCAGTGAATTTATAGCGAGTTAAATTCCGGGTATTTGACGTATTTTGACAATACAAAATATATGCATTTACTGTCATGCGTCCAAAAATGGAGAAGACAACCTTACGCCAATACTTTAACGTTCTCCTCTCATCTAAATAGGCGTACAACATCATGTCGCTTTGATCCACACCTCCCATGTACTTATTGTACTGCAAAACAACACGCGGCTTTGATCTTTCGGCAGGCGTTGGGTCATTTTGTCTTCTCCTCACAGTAACATCTACTTGTTCTGCTTTCTCTTTAGTAGACATGAGAAGAACTGATTTTGTTTGGGATTTCTTTTCCCTGTATGCTGCAGTCAGTATGCTTCCTTTCCTGTAGTAGAGAGTTTCATTAGGCTGAAGATTGCCCTTTATTGCCTTGGGGAGATTTCGGCGATTGCGTCGCACTGTACCTGTGAGGTATGTTCCTTGCAAAAACAGATCAGTAGCCAGTTCAATACTTGCAAAAAAATTATCCACAAAAACATGATACCCCTTCTTTAGGTAGTTTCCTATTGATAAGAGCTTTCTGACTACTCTATGGGATAGTCCAAGGTGATCTTCCTCTTGATCTCTTTTCCCCTTGTACACAAAAAATCCGAGCACATACGCACTTGCAGACTCACACAGCATCCATAATTTTATGCCCCACTTGTGGTGATGCTTATTGGGCATATACTGTAGAATCTGGCTTTTGCTCTTGGTACCAATTAGGCTCTCATCAACAGATAACTCCTGCTTTGGGGTATAATGGTGCCTAAATAATCTATTAGCATGATCCACCAGTGGAGCAAACTTACCGCATGGATCATAGCCGTCTTCCCCTGGTGCCGCTAAATTTTCATTATTTACAATATGAAAAAATTTTAAAATGAGCTCAAATCTCTCCCTGGGCATAACCCTTCCAAACCAAGGGGTTTCTTGGGATTTGCAGGTAGTCCAGTATGAAAAAAGGGTTGGCTTTCGGTTCAGTCCCATATTCAGGATTATCGCGATAAACGCCTTCATTTCTGGAATACTGGTGGGTCTCCAATTTTGTACAATGGATCTCCTTTTGAGTACATTGCCACTTTTTGCAATGAACTGGCTGGCATATCTATTTGTTTCTGCTACAAATACTGTCAGTAACTCAATTGTGAGAAACAGGTATAGATAACTGACAGGCTTGGAGTCACTAGGTGGCATTCGTTTTGGGCCAGTCAGCTCAGAAAATGGATGTATCTCAATCCCATCATCATCTTCAGGAGGATAAACCCTGAGCCATGGTTGAGCTGTTGTCGGTTCATTCTCTCCATCTGCACTTTCGTTATCGCTCTCACTAGATCTATCATCAGCTTCCTCACTAGACTCACCAGATTCACTCGATTCAAACGTTTCATCGACATCCCTATCAGTGGCGGAATTATCAGAATCTGACATGTTTTGGGCCGTTTAGGTCTGTTTCAAAAAAATTCTACAACAAATTAACCGCTTGATACAGAACAAAGACGAGCGGACATTTGTAAACAAAATACCTCAAGGAATCATGGGACACTATTTTCCGTGTTTCAAAAGCGGAGAGTTCTTGCGGTGTCTACCTGAAATATGGTGGGGCCGATGATCGGCCGTTCCGTGAATTTGGCCATTCTATGCCGGGCCGATAATCGGCCCGGGCCGTGCTAAAAGGGTTAAATAAGCTATCATTGCAGCAAAGTTACTGTCAATATGTTAGCTATATTATAGTTATGGCAGAGCTAATGTCTTTATATTAGTTATAATTATAGAAAAGTAATTGTCATTATGCAGTCAATTGTTTATCATTTACCAAAATTAATGTCTTTATACTTTCACTGATTATAGCAATGTTATTGTCACCGTTCAAGCAATAGTTGTTGATAAGTTGAATAGTTATTGTCATTATATAGTTATAGCTGTAGCAAAGTTAAAGTAATGACTTAAGCAGTTACAGCCAAGTTAACGTTGTTAAAACTTCATATACATTTCATAGTTGCAGCCATGTTTATTTCTGTGACCAGTAAGCGATGATTGCACAGTTAATTCCATTATAATTGTTGCCCAACTGGTTGTAATTAAAATATATGTCTATTACCATTTCAAAAGGTTTTCATGTTCTTGCTTGATATGTGATTGCATTTGTTGTATTGAATGATATACTGTGTTTATTATACTTTCTACCTCCTGTATAGAACAGTGCATCATTGTTACATTTTCCTGTCTTCTGTTGTTTGTTTTGTATGTAGTGTATAGTACTCACAGTTACTGATGGGGTCTCATGACATGCTTCTCTGCATACCTTGATGACTTGTGCTACTGGTGGCATCATCATTTAAACTTCATATTATGACTTCTTCTTCTTATTCCTTTTATTCGCCAGAGAAGGACTGGACTCTGACTAAGGCACAACCCTGCCTGTTATACATACTAAGACACAACCCTGCCAGTTATACAGACCAAGACACAACCCTGCCAGTTATACATACTAAGACACAACCCTGCCAGTTATACAGACCAAGACACAATCCTGCCAGTTATACAGACTAAGACACAACCCTGCCAGTTATACAGACAAAGACACAACCCTGCCAGTTATACAGACTAAGACACAACTCTGCCAGTTATACATACTAAGACACAACCCTGCCAGTTATACAGACTAAGGCACAACCCTGCCTGTTATACATACTAAGACACAACCCTGCCAGTTATACAGACCAAGACACAATCCTGCCAGTAATACAGACTAAGACACAATCCTGCCAGTTATACAGACAAAGACACAACCCTGCCAGTTATACAGACTAAGACACAACCCTGCCAGTTATACAGACTAAGACACAACCCTGCCAGTTATACAGACTAAGACACAACCCTGCCAGTTATACAGACTAAGACACAACCCTGCCAGTTATACAGACTAAGACACAACCCTGCCAGTTATACAAAGACAACCCTGCCAGTTATACAAAGACAACCCTGCCAGTTATACAAAGACACAACCCTGCCAGTTATACAGACAAAGACACAACCCTGCCAGTTATACAGACTAAGACACAACCCTGCCAGTTATACAGACAAAGACACAACCCTGCCAGTTATACAGACTAAGACACAACCCTGCCAGTTATACAGACTAAGACACAACCCTGCCAGTTATACAGACTAAGACACAATCCTGCCAGTTATACAAAGACACAACCCTGTCAGTTATACATACTAAGACACAACCCTGCCAATTATGTAAGCTGTGACAGTTGTTATGACTTGAACTTCTGAACCAGAGTGACACCGCATTACATTAAAATAACAGCTTCCTCGGACAGAAAGAATGAGATTTTAGCTTGGCATGGATAGTATATGATCAAGTGATGCATATCTTATTTACATTTCATTAGTTTGACATCTCCACAGAGATCATTAGTTCTGTTTTCTCATGGTGTTGATTTGTTGAGTTTGTATAGTTGCTTTGCTCAGTCTAATTTGAGTCAGATGTGTGATATAACATAACATGTGGGCATGGCTTGTTTATATGATGGCTTATGTATGATCACATGTTTTCTGTGTGCATTGGGTTAGCGTGTGTTGGCAGTGAATAGAAGGCAGTGAAGTAAAGGTATTTCATCTGTGGAGGAGATATTGCCAATCTACACCTATGTCTTTTACTGGATTATGATCTCATTGCATCCTCATCTTAGCGATCACCTTGGTGTAATGTTTAGGAAGTTATGCTGACATTGACATGAGTGCGGTCGGATTAGGGGTCGATGGTAGGTCTCATCATTTGCTATGAGAGGTTCAGACTGGCCACCTGTTCCTCAGTGCACTCGGGCCCACACGAATGTGATGATCCTGACACTTCACCTGCCCCCTGCATTTCCTGCTACGTGACTTGCTTTTGTTTTGTGTTTACATCCTAATCTGCCTTTTTGCAGATGTGAAGTTCCAGTATGGTCTTGCACATCCTATTGGATTCTGTACTGAGACAGAAGGAGAGCTCCACAGCACAGTTCCCTAGTACTTTGTACCAGGCCGGGAGGAAAGCCTCTACATCAGCCTCACTTGCATAGATGCAGGCCTTTGTTTACCGCTAGACAACTTTAATACTAATGCATGAGGCTTCATGAGTGAATACTTGCAGTCTTCCAAAGGATTCACAACCAAAAACAACGATATAATCAAGTGAGGAATCTGTCTAGAGGAAACAAGCTGTATACAAATGCATGCCGAAGTCATGCACACCAGTCTCTGAGGTGCAAATCTTGATGTGGTGTATTTCCCTTGGAAGAAAGAAGGAGAAGAAAATGATCGATGTATATGTGTATATTCATTATATTTGATCAGTGTGCTTCTTCACACAGTTGAGGAGTTGTCTACCATGAGTATCTTCTTTGTTTTTATTTTCTTTCTAGACTTGGCTGTTATTGAGTCACATTTGAGATGAAATCTTTTGAAAAGGCTTGTTTTTGTTGAGGTTATGCTTGCTGTAATTGCCTGGCGTTGCTTTCTTTCCTGTTGATCTGGCAACACTAAACTTTCTTGTTGATCTGACAACACTAAACTCTTTCCTGTTGATTTGTCTGGCTACACTAAGCTCTTTCATTGTTGATCTGGCAGCACTAAACTCTTTCATTGTTGATCTTGCAACACTAAACTCTTTCATTGTTGATCTTGCAACACTAAACTCTTTCCTGTTGATTTGTCTGGATACACTAAGCTCTTTCATTGTTGATCTGGCAGCACTAAACTCTTTCATTGTTGATCTTGCAACACTAATCTCTTTCATTGTATATCTTGCAACACTAAACTCTTTCATTGTTGATCTTGCAACACTAAACTCTTTCCTGTTGATTTGTCTGGATACACTAAGCTCTTTCATTGTTGATCTGGCAGCACTAAACTCTTTCATTGTTGATCTTGCAACACTAAACTTTTTCATTGTATATCTTGCAACACTAAACTCTTTCATTGTTGATCTTGCAACACTAAACTCTTTCCTGTTGATTTGTCTGGATACACTAAGCTCTTTCATTGTTGATCTGGCAGCACTAAACTCTTTCATTGTTGATCTTGCAACACTAAACTCTTTCATTGTATATCTTGCAACACTAAACTCTTTCATTGTTGATCTTGCAACACTAAACTATTTCATTATTGATCTGCCAACACTAAACTCTCTCATTGTTGATCTTGCAACACTAAACTCTTTCATGTTGATCGTGCAGCACTAAACTATTTTCTGTTGATCTGGCAACACTAAACTCTTTCCTGTTGATATGCTAAGACTAAACTCTTTCCTGTTGATATGCTAAGACTAAACTCTTTCCTGTTGATCTGCAATACAAAACTCTTTCATTGTTGATCTTGCAACACAACTCTTTCTTGTTTCTTGCAACACTGAACTCTTTCCTGCTGATCTAGCAACACTAAGCTCTTTGCTGTTGATCTGACAACACTAAACTTATTTGTGGAAGAGACAGGGTCTTATGTTGTGACCTAATAAGTTCATCTGCCTTTACATTATTTTAGTTTATTATAAAGCATTGGTTCATCACAGACGTGCTATTATGACTGCCAGAATGCATTAATAACATACTGTTCTATTTTATTTTCAAAGGGCTCAGTCATCAAGCTCAGAACACATTGATTCCTCCAGCCTGGTCCAATCCCTACTGTCACCATCAGGGACACATCCATCTCCAGCCTCTGCTTCACCCATGCTGACATATCTGTCATCAGAAGCTATCTTTGCTGCCGTGCGGAAATGCAGTCTTATTCTGGAGGAAGCTCAAGACGTGGATGATGAATATGGCGGTGATGATTTCCAGGTGGATGCCGTGGAGCTGAAACCTTCCAGAAGTTTAGAGTTTTTGGATGAGAGAACCTCTGATCTGTCAGCGTCTGCAAGCCAAGAGCTCGGCCTCTTCCCAGCTTCAGGTAGTGGGACTCTGGATGTTGCCAAACATCCTTACCCCTTGAAGACTGTGTGTAGTTCTCCACAGCTGCTGAGTCAGATACATGAGCATGATGAGTGTCTTCCTTCAAATCAGGCAATTTACTCTCTCGGGAAGATGGCAATACCAGAAACATTAGGAAAATATGATCCTTGGAGACGGCAGAAAGCTGCCAGTTCTAATGCAAGTAATTCAGAAGACGCTGAAAGAAAGTGTGTAAATAAGAAACTATACCCAACAATTTTGCACAGATGTGATGGTGGTGATCATTCCAGAGATGTGGACGGCCCCAGTCAAGGATTTGGAATTGGAGGATTGAACTATACAAAGCATGGGGGTGGGGCATCAAATACTAGTCATTTAAATCATGGGTGTGGTGTTGGAGGAGGAAGTGGTAGAGGAGAAGGAATAAGAAGTGACACTGGTAAAAACACAGACAGTAACAACACAAAATGTGATCATCTACATAATCAGTGTGAAAAGTCTCACCGCAGTGACAGCACATCTGACGTGCCGCAGACAGCAGATGGACACAAGGTTCCGCCCACAACCAGCTCTGCTTGTGTTGGTGCTGAATGTGAGAATCTTGGTAGGCAGTCAAGCCAGAGCAGCAACTCTTGTTGCACCAACAAGAGTGACCTGCTGGCTCGGCCAGCTGTTGTTAATAGAACATGCAACTTGGCAGGTCCAGTGATACTAGAAACATTTCAAGACCTGCAGACAAGAACACTGTCGGCTGCTTCTGCCAGAGTTGAAAGTGGGACCAGAATCAGAGATTCACCCACAACTCTCAGCAATAATAACAACAATGTGGTTAGCTTAACCAGTAATGTGATCACAGCAAGAGTTGCTTCTGCTCCGAGTGCTGTTCAGTACAATGGGCAATACCCGTCTCATAGGAGGGAGCAAGCTCCTATAACTCACTCAGTGGAGTTCTCAGAAATATCCGATTACTGTGACTGCATGGATGATCAGTCCAAAGTCTCCGTGTGCCTCGGGGATTGTGGGCTGCCCAGCTCGTCACATCAGTCATCAAGGCAAGGTCATGTGAAACAGAACGGTGTGACATCAGCATTCTGTAAAGTCGGGACAAGTTCTCCCGTTGTGCAAATTGAGTCCAAATGCTGCTCAGTTGTGTGAGGTGGGTTTTTTATCCAATCTGGGGGGGGGGGGGGGGGGGGGGGAATTGTAATTACATACCTTGTTATTGCTTTACCTTGTGTGATATGGGAGATTGTTATATTTAAAGGACAGTGAGTAAACAATGCATTGAAGCTTTCATAACATGATTATATAAACGAACAGGAAAAATGCAAACTTAGGTACAAAAGCTCCATTCTCCTCCTAACTGAAACCTGAGTCTGGAGAAACTCAGCTCAGTGCATGAACTCCGTAGCACCGGCGAGAATCCTGAAATACTTTGGGTAGATTTTTAACTCAAAATTTTGCCTGGGCAGCGCAGTCTTTTTTTATTTCCAACTGCCAAGGGATTTTTTACATGCGCAACAATGCACACGGGCGTCTGATCTCACTACCCAGAGACCAGGGGTAATTTTATTACTAGAAGTCCACGAGAAAAAATCCTGGTCATCACCGGGGCTTGAACCCGGGACCTCCAGCACTCGAGGCAGACACCATACCTCGAGACCACGCAATTGAGGTTGGAAATGTTCAGGTACCAGGTGTGGAGCAGACATCGGTGGTCATGACTTTCCAATCCCAACTGTTATTTGATATTTTGATGAAGCTGTTGTTGCTTATATTAGTGTTTGTTCCCAGTTGTTTCAGCTTTCCACAAATGTTTTTTCTGTGTCTTCCCCTCCCTCTGTGGACGAGTATTTTGCCATTTTAAGCTAATGTCTCTGTTCCACCTCTTCTGTTGATGTGGCCCATAAATTGAATTTGTTCCTTACGGTTTTGATAGAGGCCTTTTGAGATAGTGCTTATAGTGCAGAACAGATAGATCATCACGGCCTGAAGAGAATGGTGCTGCAGGGAGTGACCAGAGATTCTAGCCAACACTCAGGACTCTGAGGAAAGGTCAGGTGGACATATAATCAGACTGCTACTGGTAGCATTAGTTTTGGGACTCTTTGTTGGCTGTTGAAGGTTAGGACGAGGCACATATGAGAATGTCCCAAGTGCTGTGATGTCAGTTCTTGATTCAACTCAACTCTAACGGTTTTGATGAGCGATCATGTTATTTCTTTAATGGTAATTCTGATTGCTTCTTTCAGGTTCACAATTGTGTGAACATTATTTTTGTAAATATTTCCTTTCAAGAAACCCCATACAATTACTCCAGCAGATGACAGCCATTTGCTGTATACTGCTTCACGTTGACTGTGGAACACATTTTTTATGACATCAAATTTGTTCTACATACAAAATGTAGTGAGACTTTACAAACACCCGATATAATAGTTTTTGCCTAATGAGGTGCGGTCATCAGTTCAATTCCTCACCACATCTCTCCATGCCATTACCAGACAACTCTTCAAACTCTCTGGTAAGCTTCTTCCATGTCCCATGGTTTCTTACCTCAGACTGAAAGATCCTTCTACTGGCTGAAGTCTGCTGTTCAACGTTATCCTTGTTATCATTGGTAGTCTAGTGTGTTTGTGTTTATATAAAAGTCACATGTCTGAAGTTATCATTGGTACCTAATGTGTTTGTATCTATTTAAAAGTCACTATCTGAAATTATCATTGGTAGCCAAGTGTATTTGTGTCTATATAAAAGTCACATATCTGAAGTTATCATTGGTAACCAAGTGCAAAGCTCTTACAAAAGCAATACCCACTATGAACTTTCAGTGTTTGCCAGTATTTGAAGAAACCTGGTTATATCCCCTGTGTTGTTTATCTTGTGTTGTTTCCCTTTGCCAGGTAAGTGTAAGAAACTTTCAATGCTACGGTTATCGTATTCAAGTTAGTTGTGTGTCCTTCACAAGGCCTCGCAATATACCCCAATATTTGTGGGATTTTCTGGGCAATTTTACATTCGGTAGCATGCCATTGCTTTCTAAACGGTCGACACTCAAATCATCGTGAGAATCAAAGCAAGTAGGTTTGTTTCTGAATTGTCTGCATAAGATTTTAAACCTGGCATGTGGATCACTGCTCCTAAGATACAGTGGCAACAGTAACTATGTACAATTAGCTAGCTTTACAGGAAGTCGCAGTCATCCCCAGAATTTGTTTGGCTGTTTGTGATTTCCTGGAATGTTTACTTTCAGTAGTTTGCCATTGCTTTCTGAGCGACCATTGTATGAAAACCAATGCAAGGCAGTCTGCTGTCAAATTGCCCACAACTGTGTTTTGAGCACGGTATGCGAGATTACAAATTGTGTCTGTAACCTCTTCGCCACAACAAACAGAGCTGACATAAAAGCAATATTGTCCATGTATCTAAAATGTTGCCTTATGTTTGTAGAAACTGGTTATTTCCCTGATGTTGTCTACCTTTGCTAGCAACTTGCAGCGCTGCTAACATTGTATATGAAGTGTAAATTTATGTCTTTGTTGATGATCAAATGAAAATCTTAGCTTGAACACCAGAAGGAAGAGGTTTTTTTTTTTTTCAGACAATTTTAATCTCAGTAACATTTTAACTGTCCCGAATCAGGAACATGATATTGGTCTACGAGATGATAGGATAGGGTCAATCTCATTTTGTAGGCCAGATTGCACGGAGGAATGGGTGGCCAGTCTTTCCCTCTGTTAGGAGGTGACGAGTGCAGGCATAGAACTTTGTCAAGCCACACTCATGGTGTTATTAGCATAGCCCCCTGACAACCAGACTAACTCGTCTTCCACATTGTCTCTGACATATTAAAATCAGTTGATGATTAGGCTTTATTCATGTCGAGCTGAATGATTTGTTCATGTAGGTATTGAAGTAGATAGTCTGCCAGGCAATCCTCGTAGTATTGTACATGGTTGTATACAAACTACGAAAAGAAAATGGAAATAGCTAAGGAATTTGAGATTCCAAAATCAGTGCTTTCAGGAATCATTAAAAAAAAATAAGGATCGGTACAGAAAAATATTTTATGATGACAAAGTTGATTGTCACAGAATGAAGAACCGAACAGAAATGTGTGCCAACTTTGTACATTAACACTTTTGGTGATTTACATATTTTCTGTGTCATACATTTGTTGTATTCAACGCTAATTCATTATTGTATTGTATGTTGTAAATGCATTACCATTTGCTTGAACTCTTATCTGGATAAGCAGAATTTCTGATAAGAACTATTTCTTGGGTCCCCAGTGAGTTCTCCTTATGGGGTCTGCACTGTGTACTGTTATGTGTCAATGTAATATAAATACTGCAGTTGCATTGCATATCAGCTGGTATGAGAATATACTGTAACATTAACAAATGTCCTACATAAAATGGTATGACAGAACCACCAAATTACAACCCATAGAGAGAACTAAACAAATACCAGTGAATTAAGAGTTGTGGAAATAACACTGATGCTGAGTAAAACACACATTGAGAGCATCTAATGATAGCATAACTTGAAAGTCTTTTGTCTACAACACACAATGGGAGTCCTGAAAACACATGGAGAAGTGAATTACAGAGATGGATAATATGGGGAGGGCATGGACGGGGCTGTGAGAGATAGCCACAGATAGGACGCCTTTTTGTGTGTTGGTTGAGGCTTTGCAGGTGTTGGTTGAGGGCTTGGCAGGTGTTGGTGGAGGGCTTATGCTTCAGTGAGGATAAAAGGCAACAGAACAAATCTTCTTCATTCCTCTCTCATGGGGAGTGCATCACTCCTAGTTGATGCACCTCAGAGCTCACAGTTTCCAACCTCTGCATGCATTTTTATCGGGTTTGCTTCCTCTAGACAGATTCCATCCAAGGTAACGGCCTCGACCTACCTGTGGGTTTCCTGTTTCCTAGCAATTTTTGCCAGACAACGACGTTACTACCTGCTCTTTGCGATTTCCAATGTCCGTGGGACTTGTAACATGCACAACTTGCACACAGGATCTCCTGTTTTAGCCCTTGTCTAAGAAGGCTAGATATGCACTCTCACTACCCAAGAGATTGGGGGACGTGTGTATATCATTAGATAGCAACAGTTCTCAAAACAATGCCCAGCTGGGAGCAAACCTATTACCATCAAAGCATGAGGCAGACATGGTAGGCACACATCCATGGTTCCGCCTGTAAACCTTATAGAAAACTATGTCAACTAAATACAATTAGCAAACATCATTTCAGATGTGAACCATATAGAAAACTGTCAACTAAATACAATTAGCAAACAGCGTTTCAGATGTGAACCATATAGAAAACTATGTCACCTAAATACAATTAGCAAACATCATTTCAGATGTGAACCATATAGAAAACTATGTCAACTAAATACAATTAGCACACATCATTTCAGATGTGAACCATATAGAAAACTATGTCAACTAAATACAATTAGCAAACATCATTTCAGATGTGAACCATATAGAAAACTATGTCAACTAAATACAATTAGCACACATCATTTCAGATGTGAACCATATAGAAAACTATGTCAACTAAATACAATTAGCAAACATCATTTCAGATGTGAACCATATATAAAACTATGTCAACTAAATACAATTAGCAAACATCATTTCAGATGTGAACCATATAGAAAACTATGTCAACTAAATACAATTAGCAAACATCATTTCAGATGTGAACCATATAGAAAACTATGTCAACTAAATACAATTAGCAAACATCATTTCAGATGTGAACCATATAGAAAACTATGTCAACTAAATACAACTAGCACACATCATTTCAGATGTGAACCATATAGAAAACTATGTCAACTAAATACAATTAGCAAACATCGTTTCAGATGTGAACCATATAGAAAACTATGTCAACTAAATACAATTAGCAAACATTTCAGATGTGAACCATATAGAAAACTATGTCAACTAAATACAATTAGCAAACATCATTTCAGATGTGAACCATATAGAAAACTATGTCAACTAAATACAACTAGCACACATCATTTCAGATGTGAACCATATAGAAAACTATGTCAACTAAATACAATTAGCAAACATCGTTTCAGATGTGAACCATATAGAAAACTATGTCAACTAAATACAATTAGCACACATCATTTCAGATGTGAACCATATAGAAAACTATGTCAACTAAATACAATTAGCAAACATTTCAGATGTGAACCATATAGAAAACTATGTCAACTAAATACAATTAGCACACATTTCAGATGTGAACCATATAGAAAACTATGTCAACTAAATACAATTAGCAAACATCGTTTCAGATGTGAACCATATAGAAAACTATGTCAACTAAATACAATTAGCAAACATTTCAGATGTGAACCATATAGAAAACTATGTCAACTAAATACAATTAGCACACATTTCAGATGTGAACCATATAGAAAACTATGTCAACTAAATACAATTAGCACACATTTCAGATGTGAACCATATAGAAAACTATGTCAACTAAATACAATTAGCACACATCATTTCAGATGGTTTTTTGTTTTTTTTTGTGTGCTTACTTTAAACACATAGTCCATACATGTACTACTACTTCTAGTGCACGGGACTGATATTTGCATGTGAATTAGTTTTCCCTATTACTGGGTCCCTCATCAATCAGGTGAACCCACTTTGACTTCTGAGGTACCTGTATTTTATGTCCCTAAGTCAAGGATGAGAAGTCAACATTTTAGTCCAGCTGATCGATGTAGAGGTTGAACCCGCTATCTCAGCATCAGCATACCGGAAGTTTAAGAGCGAGTGCTCTTATCCATTAGGTCATGCTGACCTGTTTCAGATGTTATGACACTCAAAAAGATCCACATGTTGTTGGGTTGGTCAAGCCTCAGGGATACTAAGTTTTAACTCTTATTGCAATGTGTTTGTGTTCTGGGAATGTAGGCCCTGGCAGGGGCTGGTGTATGTGTGTGTATGAGGTTGGTGGAGTGGCTGCCCTGCCCTCCCGGTGCTACATCTTGTGGGAACCTCTGGCTGGTGCTGCTGCAGTGATGTCTGTTAGCACAGCTGTGATTATAGTGATTCCCTCTTGGTTGTCTGTTGTTGCTGTACAGGAGTACAGAAGTGTGACGTTGTTGTTGCACCATACATGTTGTGAAACATACAAGTTGCATTCTTTCATGAGCACTTCATTGTTTTACTCATGCATATTTAAATTTCTGTTTTAACTTTGTTTTTATCATTATGTTTTGTTTTCATTGTTATCATTTGTATTATACGTTTTGTATGCTTTTTAAATTATTATTTTGTTCAATCCCTTGAAGTCATATTAACATGGTTGTACAGAAGAATGCTGAAAATACCTTTGACAGGAACAGTGAGTAATCTACATTTGTTAACAGAGACTACGATGCAACGTTAATGGGCAGCTGCGCTGATAATGTCATGAACATTGTTCGAGCGAGGATTCGAGGCCTGCCCTCGTCGTCTCACTAAGCGAGGTAAAGACTGGCCAGCTGTTATTCTGCTCTACAAAATGTGATTGTCTACATACCATCACAGGCACATAGCTACAAACTGCTTCAGGACACATGTAATTAGCATGCAGATAACGAAAGCTATATCATTAGCAGTGGAAAAAGGAAGGGTCATCAATGAACATCACAGTCAACCTCGAGATACTAGAACAAGTAACAAGTTTCTCTTATCTTGGACATGTAATAATGGATGGTGGCAGAAGTGAAGTAGAAATCAAAAAGAGAATAGGAATGGCTAAAAATGCTTTCAACAGTATGATATCATCATTAACATCTAGAGAGATTAACAAAGTATTAAAAATGAGAATTGTTAAATGTTATTTATATTCAACACTATTGTATGGTGCGGAAGCCCGGACATTGAACAAACAACTAGAAAGTCAAATAGAGGACCTGGAGATGTGGAAATAAGACGAATATGTCGTATTTTATGGAAACAAAAACAATCAAATATAGATGTTTTAGAAAAACTGGGAATGAAAAGAGAGTTAATTAAAGAAATAAAAAAGCAGCAATTGAAATATTTCGGCCACGTTAAAAGGCATTATACTATTATAAAAACCCTATTGGAGTGCAAGATTGAGGGCAAGTGAGCAAGAGGTAGACAATGATACAAATGGAATGATAGCATCAAGAGATGGACGAACATCAGTCTGACAGAATGTACAGTCAGGGCCAGAGAAAGACAGTGTTGGAGATCCATTGCAGCCAACCTTCATTGTGAAGACGGCCCTGATTGATTGAATGTTTATGTTGTCCTTGTAAAAGTGTTATAGCTGAAAGACAGTGGATATTTGTAATGTCTTTAGTTGTCTTAGTTTTCTTATGCATTTTCTTGTGTGAGGTATATATCGTGGATGGGTCAAGCCGAAGACATTCTTCAACAGGTGTGTTCACTTGAGGACTTAGAACCTGGCGTGGACTGGGTACAAGTGCCAACAGAGTTCTGTACATCCTTTTCAGTTTGCATCCAACTAGACAGAAAATGCAGAGAAGAAAATCTGGCTGCTGTGGAGGCGGAAGTACAGGCTTTGATCTTCGAGAATTCTTAGAGGGTGGTGCTGTCATTTACACAAGACAGGTCGGTCATTCGACAAGTGAGAAGTTCATGGGCCTTTACAGCTCAGGTCGAAGGGAGAGTTGTGAAGGAAGATTCTGGTGCTTTTGTGTTGACCACAAGTA
Source organism: Cepaea hortensis (assembly GCA_963921405.1). Taxonomy (NCBI): domain Eukaryota; kingdom Metazoa; phylum Mollusca; class Gastropoda; order Stylommatophora; family Helicidae; genus Cepaea; species Cepaea hortensis. The sequence continues at coordinate 109,472,768 of OY992876.1, read as the reverse complement.
GCCTGGCTATGGAAGTCATGGCAGTAAGTAAAGCAATAACATGGCTTGAGACACATACAGTCACTCGGGTGTGTTTCCTTAGTGACTCAATGAGCATGCTCAGGAAGATAGAGATGGGGTGGGTCTGGAAAGAGTGGTGTCTTAGGAGCAGTCATGGCTGGCAAAGATTTGTTTCATTTTCGTGCCAGGGCATGCGAGTGTACAAGGAAATGGGCAGGCTGACAGGCTTGCAGGTAAGGCTACTGTGGAAAGCGGTCGAGCCATGCACCAGGCTGATATTCTGAATGTGCTGCGAGAAGCAAGTCGTTTGCGAGAACCACGTGATGACTGCAAACCTACAACCATGGTCAGGCTATGAGAACAGTAAGTTAATAGAGGGGTGGCCAAGCAATAACAATATGCAGAAAGCCAAAGATTAATAAACCAACACAGAACTGGTGTCATTAACCGCTCCATGCTGCGGGATTTTCTAAGGATGGAATCCGAGCACTTATGGACTGAATGTTTCGATGTGCAATGTGGATGATCTGTCGACTAACTATATATATATATATATACTCTTGTGAGTAACGTGACATGCGCGAGAGTTGGTTGCGGTTCTCTCCACATCGGTAACTTAGGGGTATGTGAGCTGGTCGCTCAGAAAGCAATGGCAAACTACTGAGCGTAATCTTGCCAAGAAATCAACAATCAGCTGAATAATGCTGATGTTGACAGCGATGTCCTGTAAAGGATATGCAAACAAACAAAAACACACACACACACATGTGTGCACACGCGTGGACGGATTGAACCAGCTACCTTGCCATCAGCACACCAGAAGTTTAAGAGCAAATGCTCTATCCATTCGGCCATACTGACCTTTCTCTTTTTAACGTTGACAACTTTTGTTAAACAGAAACCAGCAGGATGTGCAAGACCAGTTCTGGAACTACACACTGGTATAAAGGCAACTCTGGAACTACACACTGGTATAAAGGCAACTCTGGAACTACACACTGGTAGAGAGGCAACATGAACTACACACTGGTAGAGAGGCAACATGAACTACACACTGGTATAAAGGCAACTCTGGAACTACACACTGGTATAGAGGCAACTCTGGAACTACACACTGGTAGAGAGGCAACATGAACTACACACTGGTAGAGAGGCAACATGAACTACACACTGGTATAGAGGCAACATGAACTACACACTGGTATAGAGGCAACATGAACTACACACTGGTATAGAGGCAACATGAACTACACACTGGTAGAGAGGCAACATGAACTACACACTGGTAGAGAGGCAACATGAACTACACACTGGTAGAGAGGCAACATGAACTACACACTGGTAGAGAGGCAACATGAACTACACACTGGTAGAGAGGCAACATGAACTACACACTGGTAGAGAGGCAACATGAACTACACACTGGTAGAGAGGCAACATGAACTACACACTGGTAGAGAGGCAACATGAACTACACACTGGTAGAGAGGCAACATGAACTACACACTGGTAGAGAGGCAACATGAACTACACACTGGTAGAGAGGCAACATGAACTACACACTGGTAGAGAGGCAACATGAACTACACACTGGTAGAGAGGCAACATGAACTACACACTGGTAGAGAGGCAACATGAACTACACACTGGTATAGAGGCAACATGAACTACACACTGGTATAGAGGCAACATGAACTACACACTGGTATAGAGGCAACATGAACTACACACTGGTATAGAGGCAACTCTGGAACTACACACTGGTATAGAGGCAACATGAACTACACACTGGTAGAGAGGCAACATGAACTACACACTGGTAGAGAGGCAACATGAACTACACACTGGTAGAGAGGCAACTCTGGAACTACACACTGGTAGAGAGGCAACTCTGGAACTACACACTAGTAGAGAGGCAACTCTGGAACTACACACTAGTAGAGAGGCAACTCTGGAACTACACACTAGTATAGAGGCAACTCTGGAACTACACACTGGTAGAGAGGCAACTCTGGAACTACACACTGGTAGAGAGGCAACATGAACTACACACTGGTAGAGAGGCAACATGAACTACACACTGGTAGAGAGGCAACATGAACTACACACTGGTAGAGAGGCAACATGAACTACACACTGGTAGAGAGGCAACATGAACTACACACTGGTAGAGAGGCAACATGAACTACACACTGGTAGAGAGGCAACATGAACTACACACTGGTATAGAGGCAACATGAACTACACACTGGTATAGAGGCAACATGAACTACACACTGGTATAGAGGCAACTCTGGAACTACACACTGGTATAGAGGCAACATGAACTACACACTGGTATAGAGGCAACATGAACTACACACTGGTAGAGAGGCAACATGAACTACACACTGGTAGAGAGGCAACTCTGGAACTACACACTGGTATAGAGGCAACTCTGGAACTACACACTGGTAGAGAGGCAACTCTGGAACTACACACTAGTATAGAGGCAACATGAACTACACACTGGTAGAGAGGCAACATGAACTACACACTGGTATAGAGGCAACTCTGGAACTACACACTGGTATAGAGGCAACATGAACTACACACTGGTATAGAGGCAACTGGAACTACACACTGGTATAGAGGCAACTCTGGAACTACACACTGGTATAGAGGCAACTCTGGAACTACACACTGGTATAGAGGCAACTCTGGAACTACACACTGGTATAGAGGCAACTCTGGAACTACACACTGGTAGAGAGGCAACTCTGGAACTACACACTGGTAGAGAGGCAACTCTGGAACTACACACTAGTATAGAGGCAACTCTGGAACTACACACTGGTAGAGAGGCAACATGAACTACACACTGGTAGAGAGGCAACTCTGGAACTACACACTGGTAGAGAGGCAACATGAACTACACACTGGTATAGAGGCAACATGAACTACACACTAGTATAGAGGCAACATGAACTACACACTGGTATAGAGGCAACATGAACTACACACTGGTATAGAGGCAACATGAACTACACACTGGTATAGAGGCAACATGAACTACACACTGGTATAGAGGCAACATGAACTACACACTGGTATAGAGGCAACATGAACTACACACTGGTATAGAGGCAACATGAACTACACACTGGTATAGAGGCAACATGAACTACACACTGGTAGAGAGGCAACATGAACTACACACTGGTAGAGAGGCAACATGAACTACACACTGGTATAGAGGCAACATGAACTACACACTGGTATAGAGGCAACATGAACTACACACTGGTAGAGAGGCAACATGAACTACACACTGGTATAGAGGCAACATGAACTACACACTGGTATAGAGGCAACATGAACTACACACTGGTATAGAGGCAACATGAACTACACACTGGTATAGAGGCAACTCTGGAACTACACACTGGTATAGAGGCAACATGAACTACACACTGGTATAGAGGCAACATGAACTACACACTGGTATAGAGGCAACATGAACTACACACTGGTATAGAGGCAACATGAACTACACACTGGTATAGAGGCAACATGAACTACACACTGGTATAGAGGCAACATGAACTACACACTGGTGTAGAGGCAACATGAACTACACACTGGTAGAGAGGCAACATGAACTACACACTGGTATAGAGGCAACATGAACTACACACTGGTAGAGAGGCAACATGAACTACACACTGGTATAGAGGCAACTCTGGAACTACACACTGGTACAGAGGCAACACTGGATCTACACACTGGTAGAGAGGCAACACTGGATCTACACAATGGTATAGAGGTTTGACATCCTTAACAACAATAATGACAGGCTACAAGATAATGGCATGGTTATTGTAATTTCTATCACACTTTTAAGGTTTTCATTTGATGTCCCCTTGTATATCATGTGGAGTTTCTGCTCATTGTAACAAAGTTGTTCATTCTCCCTGTCTAGTTATGTAAAATGTATATTTCTGTAAACTATTCTGATCTCATTTGGTGATAAATGTAACTTAATCTTTGATTCTTGGAGAAGTATAGTAACATTATTTGTTTGTTACAAAGATATAATAGATTGTTTGTGTTACAGAAGTGTGATAAACTCTATCTGAGTTACAGAAGTGTGATAAATTATATCTGAGTTACAGAAGTGTGATCTGATAAACTCTTTTTTTGTGTGGCAGAATTGTGATAAACTCTATCTTACTGAGTTACAGAAGTGTGATATACTCTCTTTGTGTGGCAGATGTGTGACAAACTCTTTGTATGTGGCAGAAGTTTGATAAACTCCTATCTGAGTTATATAAGTTTGATAAACTCTGAATTACAGAAGTTTGGTAAACTTTATGTGTTAGAGAAGTGTCATTAACTCTTTGTGTGTGGCAGAAGTTTGATCAACTCTGAATTACGGAAATGTGATAAACTCTATCTCAGTTACAGAAGTTTGGTAAACTGTGTATGTTACAGAATTGTGACAAACTCTTTGTGTGTTGCAGAAGTTTGATCAACTATGAATTACAGAAGTGGGATAAACTCTTATCTATCTAAGTTACAGAAGTGTGATAAACTCTGTGTGTGTGGCAGAAGTTTGATCAACTATGAGTTACAGAAGTGGGATAAACTCTTATCTATCTAAGTTACAGAAGTGTGATAAACTCTGTGTGTGTGGCAGAAGTTTGATAAACTACATTTGAGTTACAGACATGCGATAAACTCTATCAAGTTACAGAAGTGTGATAAACTCTGTGTGTTACAATAGTGTTATAAACTCTGTGCTTGACAAAATTGTGATAAAATGTATTTCAGAAGTAAGTGTTTTGGAAGTAATAAATTTGTATATATGCTGCAAAAATTAAATAATTTATCTGTATGCCGCACAAATGTAATATATGTTGTATAAGGCTGCATAAGTATAATAAGTTGATTGTGAGTTGCAGAAATTTATTAAATTGATTATGTGTAATGCATTCTTTATATTTTGTTAAAGTAAATACTTTGTGTTACAATGATGTAATAAATTAATGATGCTTTGCAGAAATATGATAAATTGATTCTGTGTTTCAGAAGCGAAATACATATTTCTTCTTCTTCATCTGTGTTCATCCAGAGTTGTTTTTTTTCCGGACGTTATTGCGTTGTGCTTGTTTACAGCAGAGCTGCATTCTTGCGCCGTTAGGCCGACACATCCGACTTCTGCAGGCATTTGTTGACTGGGTTAACCTTCCCCGGGGAAATAAATATTTTATGTTTTGTGAAAGTACATTCTTTATGTTGCATAAATGCAATTTGTATATATTGAAGAAGTGTAGTAAATTACTTATGTGCTGCAGACATGAAAACATGACTTGAATCTTGCAGAAGTTTAATCAGTTTTTTTGTTGTTTATTTTAAAACTTGGAGTAATGTGTATGAGTGTTGCAAAATTATAGATTATTTATATGTTGCATTTGTACCATACATGAATTGTATGTTACAGAAGTATAGTAAATTATTTGTAGGTTTCAAAACTAGTAATTTGTTTGTATGCTGCATAAGTATACTTTATGTATATGTTGCAATTTTACCATACATGACATGTATGATGCAGAAGTATAGATTTTGTATATGTTTCAGTTTTACCATACATGACTTGTATGTTGCAGAAGTGAAGATAATGTATATGTTTTAGTTGTACCATAGATGACTTGTACAGGGTGTATTTTTAATGACCGTGGGGTTTCTGAAATTTACTGTTCCAAGTTTTGTATTTACCTTTTATGTTGCATGAACTCCACAGAGGGTGAATACAAAACTTGGAACGGCAATATTTTCAAAAACCCCAGTTATTAAAAATACACCCTAAATGTTGAAGAAGTATAGATTTTGTATATGTTTCAGTTGTGCCATACATGACTTGTATGTTGCAGAAGTATAGATTATCTATATGTTTCAGGTGTACCATAGATGACTTGTATGTTACAAAAGTTCAATAAATGACTGATACCTTGCAGACTGGACATTTGATTCTCTTTACTGTAAAAACAGTACAGCCGGCTCTGTGGCAGAGAGTTACAGACACAGCTCACAATCTTGCTTACCGTGTTCCAAACACAGATGCACTTGATTTGGCAGCAGACCACCTTGGGTTGATTTTCAATAGTATGAATGCTGGTTGTTCAGAAAGCAATAGCAAACTAAACAAAATTAGTTGCATGTCCTTTTCAGGACGTCGCAATCAACCGCAGTATTTTTTGGCTGTGTGTGATCTCTTGTCAAGTTTATGTTCAATAGTTTCTCATTGCTTTCTGGATGACCTGCAGCCAAATTGCCCACAGCTGTGTTTCTAACGTGGTATGTGGGATTACGAACTGCGTCTGTAACCCCTTAGCAGCGATATTCTTTACAGGATATGCAACTAGCTAACTGTAAAAACAAGAGTGAGTCCCCTTGTCACACGCCTTAAATCTCACTGTGCATATGGTGGCTAGACCCATATTTGTATAGAACAATGGGCACGGGATAGTGATGTGGTCCGTATCCTGCTAGCCGGCTTTACCTCCCAGAACATTTCCTGGTAGCCATTTTAGGCCAGGTTGACCTGGGAGTGCAGGTCAGTTGTACACATCCCCCCTCCCAGGAGGGGGGGGGGGGTGAGTGAACCCTTGACTGCTAGGTCAGCAGGTGAGCGTCTAGCCACTTGGAGGCTGCCACGATGTACTGGCAAATGCTTGACCTTGTAGAGTTCAGATGGAGAAATAATCATCAATATTCAATCATTCTTCATGGTGGATAGATTCAACAGTTTCTGCCCATATAACACAAACAAATGTCCAGATGTCAGATCAAGTACATTTAATCAAACGTAATAGTCCAGATGCCATGACAATAACAAATGTAAGATAATAGGGAAACAAAACTCGCTTACACTCAGGAAATAAATGACCGTAGGCCACGAGGTAGACCAAGAAGGCGGTGGAGAGATAATACATATACAGACCTACAAGCACTTGGAATCAACGACTGGCAAGAGAAGGTCCACCAGAGAGACGAATGGAGACGGATTGTATTTGCAGCAAAGAACCTCAATGGCTCGGAACGCTGAAGAAGAAGAAGATGTGACGTAGATAGCATAGTTATCAAAACATAATAGTCCAGATTTTTTAACAGTAACAAATTTGCAAATATATTTTAAAAACATTAAACTGTCCAACTATCATGTACTGCCTATACGGTACCTTGCGGTGCATAGGGCGTCTTGAGCTTGAGGAATTAGGGCCGCCTGGCTAGTGCAGTCGCCGCGAACTGTCCAGGTTAGGGTTTAATTTTTTGCCTCGACAGAAAATATATCAATCCACACCTTATTGGGGATTTGAATCTGGGTCTCCCAATGGAGAATCCGGCATTCTAGCCACTCGAACAGCCGCTCCTCATTATATACACATTGACAAAACATAATATTCCAGATTTTATGGCACTAACTGATGTCCGGATGTGAAGTTTTTTGATCAGTGAAGAGGTGAAACCTATACAAATTCGTCGATGAATCAAGGTCCAATATGGTGATGTATGCCTGTCATTCCAGCAAGTATATGAATGGAGTAGGAAGTTTCAAACAACGTTGGTCCGATTAAGAGGTACAGTAGGTGGTACATGAGTGGTTACACACGTGACCAAGAGAATTGTTTCCACACGAATCCCAGCACTTGATCGGCGCTGGAGGACTTGCATTGAACTCACTAGTGGTTACATTGAAAAACGATACATTTGTTCTTTACTTTTTCAGAATACATTCACCACAAAAACAAACACATTTAAGGTTTTCATTTAAAGCCCACTCGTGGGACGCAGAGGTGTTTCCATGGCACCAGGGCCAGGTTCTATACTGGCCAAGACCTACTAACAGGTCCTAGCCCGTGCGTCCTGGGCAACAGGTCCCTTCGGGGTCCTGGCTAACGTAGTAGGATCGCTGATTCTTCCGAAGTCGGAGAGCATCTGCCTGCACGGCGAGGAACCACCAGTCTGCACACCAATAAGCCAGACATGGGACAACGGATACTCACGCAAACCCCAGGTCCTGTATGACATCACACTGATGTTGGACAACAGGATGTCTTCATCCGACATACAGGACTTCACGCTGGAGTTCACAGCCAGCGAACGCAAGCAAGCAAGCCCACTTGTACTTGCTGAGAACATTTCTTGAAGTAAACAAAGATCTACATCTTTGCTTTATTGACTACACAAAGACTTTGAAGTAGGGCATGTCAACATTCTGAAGATGCTTGCAGATCTACAAATTGACGGGAAAGACCTTAGACTTATTTTTTTTTTTTTTAAACATACTGGAAACAACAAGCTGCCATAAAGATTGATAATGAAGTAGGTCAGTTGAGTTGAGTAAAGAACCGACATCATTGTACACGGGGCATTCCCATAAGCGCTCAGTCCTCGTCTTTATCAGCCAGCGAAGAGTTCCAATACTAATGGTGCCCGTTACAATCTGATTATATGTCTGTCTTGCTTTACCTCTGAGTGACGAGATCCCCTGACTACCTGTAGCTGCTGCATTTTCTCTAGACCATGGTAGTCTAACTGTTCGTCCGCATTGTTCACGCGCTCCCAGGGGGCCTTCACCACATCTACCTTATCATGCATCAGGTCAACCCCAATGATACAGCACCAGCCAGTCTGTCTGCTGTTCATTCCCAATCACACCAGAGTGTCCTGGAGAAAAGATCCAGCGAATGCTCACGACACCTGAATTGATGCATACCATTCAGAGCGAATCATGCCAGCCTTCACAGTTGCTTACAGATCTGAACTGTGAGGTGGGTATAAACATTTTTTTCAATTCTCATTTTCTCTTCATTACTTTCATTTTTTCATCCTTTTGTTCTCGCCCTGTCGCCACCCTCTGATGTAGTCACAGGAGATCTCTTGGACTGTATGTTGTGTTTGTGAATGTGTTTGTTTGCTGATGAAGGCTAATCGCCGCAACGTCCTGTGTGTGTCTTAATTCTGTTATGTAAAGCTGCACTACTTTATGTCATTTTATATTGTTTTCACCTTTGTCAGCATGCTTTATGAATCAGTTACAATCACAACATGCGTATACAGTTTCTTCTCCAACCAACGGAAAGCTACAGTAGCCGCCTCCACCTCCATTCTCAAACGTGAGGTTGCTGTGTCATATTCCAAGCTCTCCTTTAGTAAGTCAGTATCAGCTTATTAAGACAGGTGTGCAGCAGGGATGCATAATGTCTCCAGATCTTTCTTTTTTTGTTCGCATACGCTGAAAGTATTTTAGAAATTTAAAAGATATTAACTGGAAAATGAAGTGCTACACATAGAAAGAGAGTTGTATTAACGGGAAAATGAAGTGCTACATATAGAAAGAGAGTTGTATTAACGGGACGATGGAGAGAATTGTATTAACGAGACAATGAAGTGCTGCATATGGAGAGAGAGATACTAACGGGACAATGAAGTGTTATTCACAGAGAGATATTAACGAGACAATGAATTGCTACCCATAGAGAGATATTAACGAGACAATGAATTGCTACCCATCAGAGAGATATCAACGAGACAATGAATTGCTACCCATAGAGAGATATTAACGAGACAATGAATTGCTACCCATAGAGAGATATTAACGGGACAATAAGTGCTACCCACAGAGAGATAACGGGACAATAAGTGCTGCTCACAGAGAGATATTATTATTAACAAGACAATGAAGTGCTACCCACAGAGAAATATTAAGGGACATTGAAGTGCTGTCCATAGAGAGATAACGGGACAATGGCGTGCTACAAATGGAGAGAGTTATATTAACGGGACAATGAGTGCTACACATGATAACAATAACTTTATAACATTTTCAAAAGATGTTGCTACTGTAGCAGTCAGACAGTGGACTAGCTTGCCAGGACAGCAGTGAAAGATATATTCAAAACTGAGGCAGGATTTCTTAGTAAAAGCGCACAGTATTCTCGGTGTCGATCCAGTCTCGTAAAATGGATCGCAGAAATTTGTCTGGGAAGGCAGCAGTAGTTACAGTGTGTACTGGTCACCCCAACAAATAATATCGTGACATAGTATATATGAAGACCTGCCACTTTAAACATTCCTACACGCCAGAATCGATACTGTTAAGTGTTAGATTTTCATGGACATAACCTTTTGCACATTCGCTCAATATCCGTGACCATGTACATCATATTTCAGCCAAAGGACCATTTATTTCTTCACTTCACATAATATATGAATTATATGACTCTGCAGTGTGCACCTGACGAGATGTAGCAAAATATGTCAGGCAAGAAATCGTGCAATATTGTATCTATGGCGCCTGTGTTTGTATATTGTTTCACATTTTATAACACTGTCTTCACATTTGTCTGTGAGTTTCTATTCTGTGGTGGGTTTAAAGATGATTTTCGCCCACTCCGTGATTTCTATTAGCTGGAAACGATCTGTGTTCTTAGCGGCTCCAGTAATCGTTGACAATCGCTTGTGTAAACAAGAGGAACTCTTCTTAGGCTTATCGATTTCTTCTTACCAGAGAGAAATGACGATATCTCCTTTTTGTGCATTAAGGCGAATGTGAAAATGCTTCTTTGCGTGATTTGGGTGCGTATTGTATATTTATATTCTCCATATGGATTTCTTTATTAGAATATTACAGTTTACCCCCTGCTATTCCTCATCCTCCTCTTCTTCTTCTTTTCGTTTTTCTTTTTTTTTTTTTTTAGGTTCGTTCGCTTTGAACTCACACGTAGTCCATACACGTGCTACAACTTCTACTTGTGCTGGACTGATTTTTGCGTGTGGATTAGTTTCCCCTATTACCAGTGCCCTTCGTCATCAGACGAACCCACTCTGACTTCAGAGGTTTTCTGCTTCTTCTTCTGCTGCTGCTGCTGCTGCATTCTTACTTTCTGTCTGTCTGTCCGTCTGTCTGTCCGTCCGTCCGTCCGCCCGTCCGTCTGTCCGCCTGTCCGCCCGTCCGCCCTCCCTTCCTTCCTTCCTTCCTTCCTTCCTTCCTTCCTCCCGTCCTTCTGTCCTTCCTTCCTTCTATGTCGTAATGATCAAATGTCAACATGAACGCCATCTACAAACATTACAGTTTCTCACAAGTCCCACAGACTGCCATTACATTGTTCTCGACATGTTGTTGGTGTCAGTTAAATCAATTCTCCTGGCCCCCGGCATACAAAGACAGACCTGCAATATGTGGTCCGCCGCCATGTTCTCTGTGTTACATGGACTACAGGTATTTGAGAATTTGTAATCGAATCCAGAAGGCTTTCATCCCAGAAGACGCGAACCCTTTGCTTTGTGCGTATCACGTGGATCCCCAAAGCCACGATCCCTTCGCTTTTTATGTTAGTTAGTTAGTCAGTCAGTCAATCAATCAGTCCGTCCGTCCGTTTGTCCGTTCGTTAGTTAGTTAGTTAGTTAGTTAGCTAGTTTGTTAGCTAGTTAGTTAGTTATCTGGTGGGGTATAATCTTTGCACTCCGGACATGTCTCCCCCCTCCCCCCCCCCCCCCCCCATCCCAATCAACATATGCATCAGCGTCTGTGTTGGTTGACGAGGTCCCTTATTCTCCTGATGTGCCTCTCGTGTCTAGCCATGACAATTATTACTCCCGAGTCTCTCATTCTGGACAACAATGTGGATTCACTGACGTCAAAGTCCTCTCTCTAAGCGCATAAATAATATCAGCATGATCCATGGGCTGGCCATCTGCAGGGGGTACAGAGCCAGTAAGTTTATCAGCTCGTTCATGTCCCTTAACTCGGATCATGCTCATTTAATTACTTGAGACAAAATGTGGGGATAATTCTGTGATTCCAGCCATATGAAAGCGCGTGTCACTGTCATTACCTCCATCGTCATGCTGCTGGTGGTCATAGAGAGGGCACCACTGGCTTCTTGAACGGTTCGGCCCGCTGAACGTGCCTTGAATGCCCACACATTTCACGGCTCCATATGTATAGATAAGCACATGATGATCATCTGAATGTTCACTGATGAGCGTGTTGACCTTTGCATTGACAGCAGCACGATTCAGCTCTCTGCGCCTCTTGTCAGGCGTGACAATGCTAGAGAAGGTGCAATTAAGCGCTGGAGGCTCAAGCACCCATTCCTTGGCGAGGTTGATATTGGTAAGACTGCAGACCTCCATGATTTGCTCGTCTTTAGCCTGTCACCCTATTCTCTGAATAGAGCTTGCCTCGGAGGGTGCTGCTTATCTGCACTTATTTTCAAGTATGCACGAGTCCTCCCGATCTTGATCCTGTGATTCAAGTCATTGCTGCACAGCCGGTGTCTCTCGTACAGTCCAAGATAATTCACAGGACGTAATTTTATATCTTTTTAAAGTCTTCCAATCTGCGTAGGGTTGACAGTGTGGATGACCAGGGTATACTCGTTGGGTGATAATACCAGTCCTTGGGAAAGAAGTATTAACAGTCTTTGTTCGATATTGGCAATTGCCACGACTTTCATTGCCGACAGAACTTTTCGATCTTTTGTTATAACATAATTGGCATGTTCTCTGAAGGACAGGCTACGATCAAAACCTCACGCCCAGATATATCATCGACTGAGTTCTACTCATAATATTCCCGCCCATTCTCACAGCTGGCAGGTCTGTTTTAACTTTATGATTGTTTAAGGAGAAGCGTGTAACTGATGCCTTTCCGGGGTTATCAAGGGCACTGGAACCGACATGCCAGGAAGACATTTCATCTGCATCGCTCTGGTAATGGCCTGTCTCTAGCCTGTCGATACACCAGAATGTCATCAGCAAATGACGAGTCCTGTTTCACCCCCCCCCCCTTCTCACCCTCCCCCGTCCAGCTGTTGTTCAGTAATCGGCACCAGATACACATTGGATAATACACGTGACAGTGGTGAACTGTGCGGAAATCCTGGACAAATCGTTATCGGCTCGGAAGACCAACTCCCACATCTTAGCACCACCTTTCTTTGGAGCAGGGCTGCAGCTATCCATCGTTTAAGATACGGATATAATGCCAGTCTGAGGAGGATCTGTATCAAGTACTTGTGGGACTTGCTCAAGAGGCAAATGAAAACCGTAAACTGATTAGAGAAATTAGACGTAGACAATCAAACATTTGTGGCCACGTTATGAAAAGAAATAAACTATAGAACTTGGTGACAACTGGCAAGATCGTGAGGAAAAAGAACAAGGGGAAGGCAGGGAAGTAAATACCTGGATAGCTTGACCACATGGTATGGTCGGACAAGAACACAGAGCTGATCCACGACTCTGGTGATCATGTAAAATGGCGAAACATGACCGCCCACGCTTACCAGCATGGCACATTATAGTGTCGTTTCTATATTTGGTACACGGTTTAATTTCTAGAAACTAGGACATAAATACTTGGAGAGAGTATATTTATCACAGCGTGGACGACTGAGTTGAAGTTGTAACTGCCTGTCCAAATTAATGGTCGCCCATCCGGTAGGAATAGCTGTTGGAAATAAACACAAGCTTTAGCATAATCTGACCTCTAAGTTCTTGCACAAGACTATCAGTGTGTCGACATGTAATCAGCTGTGACTTCATCGATGTGTCGACATATAATCAGCTGTGACAAGTCAAGACGACCGAATACGAATACAGGTACAATGGATGACCAGGGCGCTCTACGTGCCATGCCGTGCCCATTACTTTCCACAACGCTTTGCAGGTAAACGCCGTCTTGCCCATTGAATCATCAATGTGTCGATATGTATCCAGTGTGTCTTCATCAATGTATCGATATGTATCCAGTGTGTCTTCATCAATGTATCGACATGTATATAGTGTCTTCATCAATGTGTCTAGATCAGTGAGAACACAATCACCAATGTGTCTATATATAAATCTAGTTGTCTTTCTTACAAGCCCGCTAGCTTACCGTCTACATCAACTGCTTCACCATTTTCTATGTCCACATCCGTAGGCAATCAATGTCCCTCCATTTTGTAAACACTTTCCTAATACGGTTACAATTTTAGCGTGAAGATGCAGAATAAACGTGATTTGCCTGTCGCAATCAGATTCGTTTCTTTGTCAAACGGAGCAACTCATTCGGGAGGAAAATGAAAGAGGCAGCGAGAAGACTCAGAGATACAACCGTCTTCACTTGATGTCCGGTTGTTTGTGGTTAGCTTGCTACAGCTGGGAGTCGACAATCCGTTGGGGACCGGCATTGAGAATAAATAAATACATTAAAAAAAACTGTACTCGTTTGTATTCTTTCATCAAGGGAAACAAGCAACATGGGGAATACGAGGAAAGATAAAGATGGGCAAAGGTTAGTACGACAAAGAAATTCAGTTTGTTGTTTTAATGTTTGATTCTTAATTTCTTCTTCTGCGTTCATCCGGATTTTTTTTCGGATGTGACTGCGTTGTGCCTGTTTAGAGCAGAGCTGCGTTCTTGCGCCGTTAGGCCGACACATCCGACTTCTGCGGGCATTTGTTGACCGGGTTAACCTTCCCGGGATTCTTAATTTTATTATTTACATCTGTAAGCCGATAGTCTGTGGGTAGCTGACACTGATATAATTAGTAAATATATTTATAAATACTCAAGTCTGCGAGGTCGGCATGATCGAATGGATAAGAGCGTTGGCTCTTACATTTCCGGTGTTCTGATGCCGAGGTAGCGAGTTTAATAACACCTACTTCGATTTCGATTCTACCATTACCCCTACCCCATTCAACTTCAAAAAAGAAGTTATATTAGGGTCCATCCCTGGCTCGGATAATAATCCTGTGACTGAAACAGCCACACGTAGCGACTGACCACGGTTTCACCCACACAGGATATTCATTTGACGGTGTTTGGTGTCCAAAGAGAGTAGCCGGACACAAGAAAAAGAAGAGGAGGAGAAAGGAAAGCTACACCATCTACATTTATAAAGTACTGAAGCAAGTACACCCATACACTGGCATTTCTAGTTGAACTAAAATGTTGACTTCTCGTCCTCGACTTGGCGATGTAAATTACAAATACCTCTGAAGTCGGAGAGGGTTGGTATGATGGTGAGGGGTACTGGTAATAGGGAAAGTTAATTCACGCGCAAAATTCAGTCCAGTACACTAGAAGTAGTAGCGTGTGTATGGACTACGCCCGAGTTCATAGCCAGGGAAGGAAAACAACTGAAGTTGTTCTCTTGTCGAAGGGGAGTAACCCATACAAAGGGAAATGACCTCTCGCGAAACTGACAATTCCGGGACATGAAAATTGATTATTGTAATAAATGTATTTATACGTGTCCGTTCTGGTTTCGCCTGTTGAAGGGAAATAACCAGCATCATGGGAATGTTCTGGAAAGAATCGGGAAAACGGACAGCTAGACAATCGGACACATGCCTTTCATGATTCCTTTAAACTGTAACCTGTTACCAGAGGAGCCATGCGTGAACAGTAGTGATTGAACATTTAAATATGCTGATCCATGGCCGAATGGATAAGAAAGCGTATTCTTAAACATCCGGTGTGTTGATGCCGAGGTAAGAGGTTCGACCCCTACACCGGACATTTGGACTAAAATGTTGACCTCTCGTCCTTGACTTGGACACATAAATTACAAGTACCCCTGAAGTCGGAGTGGGCTCGCCTTGTGGCAAGGGACACTGTTAATAGGAAAGCAAATCCACATGCACTACTAGAAGTTAATATGGACTAAGCTTGAGTTCAAAGCGAGCGAGCGCCAAAAAAAAAAAAAAATGCTGATGGCTTCTCGGCCTTTTGGCTCCGATCAGTGTGCAGTATCTGCAATCTTGCCAGGGCCAGCAGCAGAGGCGGTCATCCGAATGACACACAGGGACGTGGGGACTGACGGGGCGGTTCTGGCCCCTGGGGAAGCGATAACCTTATCAAAAACAGAAAGCACAGTTCATGTACGTGCACCATCTAGTGAACTGGGCTGAATTTTACGTGTGGATTAGTTTTCCCTATTACCAGTGTCCCTAGCCATCGGGCGAACCCACTCCGACTACAGAGGTAGCTTGTTCATGGTACTTGATGCTTTATTCCAGCAGTCGTCACGAATCGGACTTGAAGTCTTCACGGCTTCCCCAGAGTTTGTCTCGCAGGGTCGTTCCAGTTGGCCATATTTCTTCCCTCAGGTCGACGAAGTGTGGACACTTTCGTAGTACAGGCTTTGGGGTTTGTCTGAGTGCTCCACATCGTCAAGAGGCAGGATACTGAAGCCCATTCGGTAGAGGTGTGCTCTGGATCCACAATGTCCTCTTCTGAGTCTGAAGACTTTTTGTCTGAGCATTTCTGCCAAGCTCTTTTATGCTGTCGTGTTCTGATGTGTAGGTTTTGTTGTCTTTCCTCCAAATTGATCTCATTGACTGCCTCTGTGTGACTCCATCGGGTTTATTCATTGTCTACGTTCCAGAACAGGTTAGCCACTGGGTTACCTCGACTTGTATATAATATCCTACCTCGACTAGCATACTGTATCATACCATATGTTCAGAACGTCATACCCCCCCCCCCCCCCTTTCGAATTTCCTCCCTATAAATCCCCCCACCCTACCCTAACACAGTATACATAAAAATGGAAGCTAAATTTAATAACACATACTAGAACAAGTCTAGACATCTACATAAGACGTGATTTGCGGGTCTACTTACATTATAAAACGAACTTCATTAGGGCGAGAAGTACTTAACCGTAAAATATAGAGGGAAACCCAATATCAAGAAACTGGTTCTTGTATTAATGCGATCTTGAAATAATCTTAATTCCCCCCCCCCCCCGGAAATCCTAAAATTACCCCTGCGGGGGGGGGGGGGAATTCCCCACCGGTTGAGAACCACTGTCCTATACCGTATATAAAATATCCTATCTCGACTCATATACCATTAACTAGCAATTGCATAACTTTACTCAGCCATGCAAAATAAACATACATGACATTGTTTGTCGTTCATAGAAGTAGAGAAAGAAGTAGAGACCAGAGGACTAGATGGATGTCTATTTGGTCTTTCATCGCAGTACACTTGTTCCTATAACGAGGCATTGTCGTCATTGGGGGGGGGGGGGGGGGGTACCAAATTTGAATCCCTGTCAGTAACTACAGCTTTCAATCGTTATGTTGTCTAGTGTGTTCTATAGTCTCTAATTCTTTCTTCTACTTCTTTGAGCGGAAAATAATACATGTCTGTTTATTTGTGAACTGTATTAGTGGCCTCAATAGGTTCCCCAATTGACATTTCTTTATGTAGCCGGCTTACGTCCTCCGAAGTCGGAGAGTGTCTGCCTGCACGGCGAGGAACAACCAGTCTGCACACCAATAGGTCAGACATGGGACAACGGATACTCACGCAAACCTCAGGTCTGGTATGACATCACACTGATGTTGAGCAACAGGATGTCTTCATCCGACATACAGGACTTCACGCTGGAGATAACAGCCAGCGAACACAAGCAAGCAAGCAAGCAAGCTAGCCGGATTACTTTATTGTTTGCTCTTTATTTCATTCGTTTTTCTTCAATCCTAGTTTTTTAGATGCTTGGTTTTTGTTTTACAGTTGCTACGGGCTTTATTGTCGTGAATATGTAGTCACGCATAACGTGTGTGTGTGTGTGTGTGTGTGTGTGTGTGCGCGCGCGCGCTAGTTTTGAACTCGAGCGTAGTTTACTCTCGTACTACTATTACTAGTGCTGCTGCTGTTACTACTACTACTACTACTACTACTACTACTACTACTACTACTACTACTACTACTACTACTACTACTACTACTACTACTACTATTACTACTACTGTCAGAATCTCTGTCTCCAACCGAGATGCAGTAACATCGTTACGCCCGCCAGGCGGATAGTTGCCAACCGGGATGCAGTAACATCGTTACGCCCGCCAGGCGAGTACCAGTTACCTGCCCACAGGTTGCTGGTTGACGTGATAGTCAGCGGTCAGGCAAGGACAAAGCAAGACGCACGCAGTCCTCGTGAAGCCAATCCACAGGGCAAGCGCTGTGCGGGGAAACCGGCAGACGGCTTGGGAACTCGGACATGACAAGACGTGTGGGTTGAGAAAGGCTTCGTGTAGTTCTGTGCCCGAAAGTCGAGTGCTTGTATATCTTGTGAGATAGACTGTGAAGCTGTGGGTTTTGTCTGTAAGTGTACTGATGTATTGTATATGTATAGTAATGATCATCACATGCCAAACTAGATCGTATTGCATGTGAATTGTAAATAAATCCATTGAACTTAGTGTCATTATGTGTCAAGTCCAATCCTTGTGTACTTGTACTTGTCTCACATATGTTAGGTCCAACGAGCCAGGTTTAAGATCCTGACATGTGTGAACGTGGAAGGCTCGTCCTCTTAGATTGTTTGAACGTGTAGAGCTCATCCTCTTAGATTTTTTGAACTTGTAAACGTGTAAAACATCGGTGATTGTGTAACTGGTCGCCATTTTGAACTTGTCGCCATTTTGACCTTGTCGCCATCTTGTAAACATGATGTCTATGTCCTTACTGAATGTCATCGTGATGTAAGTGATGTACCATCATAGTTGTAGATTGTTGAAATATATATAGATTGTATTTGTGAAGTTAGTTGTGGAAAGCAGAAAGTTTGGGGAAAGAAAGTGACTTGTGATTTGAAAAAAAAAATTGTTAACCAACATTACGACCTACAATTACACTCAACGCCATACAAACCTAATCAAAACTTAGTGACAAGCATACACATCACATAAAGGGAGATTCTAACTTATTTCCTCCCAAAAGAAAGCAGGGTTTCTTTGCCATCTGAAACCGTTGCCCGTAGAGGTCATTTGTCCTTGAAGTATGGACCCTACAGTTCCTAGCCCTGTTTTGAACCGTTCTCCACCGCATCCAGTACACTTGAGTATATTTTTTGTATATACTTTCGGATGCAAATTTGGGCATAAATTGTAAGTTCAACAAGATTGTAAATTTGTTACGTTACTAACACCTTGTAACAAACTGTGTGTCTGATTACTCATTTTCATAGAAACATTCCATCATGTCTTCATTAAACGACTTCATCGAGATGGGTTTAAAGCTAAAGTTAACTGGCGACGAGTTAACAAAGTGGAGTGAAACAAAATATTCTGAATACCACGAACGCGAGGAAAGAGCGGCTGAAAGAGCATTAAAGCAGGCAGAGGCAGAAACAGCATTAAAACAGGCAGAGTTAAATACCGAATTGAGGAAGGCAGAGATCTCAGCTCAAAGTAAACGAGAGGAGCTTGAATTACAACTTAAAATTAAACAGCTTGAAACCGATACTGCCATAGACAAAGAGTCTAAGAAATCTGAAAGACTAGAAAAAGAAAACCAGTACAAAAAGTATCAAGGTATTGTGAGAAATTATACCTCAGGTGACTGCATTGCAGCGTTCACCCAGAATTTTGAAACCTTAATGGACCACTATCATGTCCCAGTTTCTGAATGGAACATTATTTATATGAGGAGTTTGTCAGGGGAACCTCTGAAAGTCATAGAAACTATCCCCAAAGACCTCAGAAAAGATTACCACTATCTAAAGTTAAAAATTATGGCACATTTTATGCTAGATGAGGCAGGTTACAGAGAACAGTTCAGCAAATTGAGCCCAAAACCTACTCAAACGTTCTCTGATTATGTCTCCGTAGTCCGAGACGTATTTACAAAATGGCTTTCAGCAGCCAAAGTAAATAAAGACTTTCATAAGTTAGAAGACCTCATCATCAGGGATAAAATCATCACATCCCTTCCATCATCATTTTTACTATTCAGCCAATAATTCTTACTATTCAGCCAATAAACATTGTTTTGCTAGTGAGGCTACTGATACAAACTTCGTAGCAGCTGCTAACTATGAAAAACCTAGATCAGAACCCTACAATAGGCAAAGAACATATAAGCCTACTTCTGAAAAATACAATCATTGTAGATTTTGTAAATTTCACACCACCAAGGTGAAATGTGTGACAAGAATCCGGCATATCTTACATACTTACAGAACTTCATAAATAGTCAGGATAAGGAACGTAAAACATTTAAAAAGGCACGAAAATGCTTCCTCTGTAAAGCGTACGGCCACTGGCGTCATGCGTGTAAAGGAAGGTAAATGACCAAGAAAGCAAATGCCGCCTTATTTGACAGTTCATCATCAGATGAAGAACATTCAGAAAATCACCCTGTGAACTCAGCACAGGCTTTTGACATGTTTAATTCACATAAATGTACTATTTGTAATACCTTTTATGAAGATGGCATTCTAACATGCGGCCACCCCATTCCAATTGCCAATGAGGAAGCTAATTTAGTAATAGATTCCAAAGGCAGAATAAACATCCACCCGGGATATGTGAATGGCAAGCCTGCTACAGTCCTTCGTGACACCGGAAGTTCTCTTATAGGATTAAAGAGAAAGTTCATAATGCCTACAGACTATACAGGCAGGCACGTAACATGCAGAACATTCTCTGGAAATATCGAAAAGTACCCATTAGCATGGGCATATATTCAGACACCATTCCTCACTGGGAAAGTAAAATGCACTGCATTAACTAACCCTGTGTGTGATATTATCATTGGGAACTTACCAGAGGTGAATGATATGCCTCATGATATTACATCTGTTTGCATTGATGATAACATAACAGCATCACCATCACATGTCATCATTGAAAGTATGGTATCACCAAATGAATGTATGGTAGCTAAAGGAGCACTAACATCTCATGAAATCATTGACCAAAAAAGTTTCATCACCATCTGATATCATTGAATGTGTGAACGCAGTAACCAGATCTACTGCCAGAGTACAAGATGAAATTAATCAAACTGAGGCTATAGAAATGCTTAGCCCAGTGATACTGCCTCCTAAAACCATGAAGGAGAATTTTGTAACAGCCCAAAAGGCTGATCCTTCATTATCTAAATATTTTAATCTGATTGGCCAAAAGCCAAAGGTAACTAAAAATGCAAGATGGCATTTTGCTCTGAAAAATTGCATCCTCACCAGGTACTATACCAGAGGTAACAGCACCACAGAGCAAACTGTTTTGCCAATTGAATACCGTAAGCAAGCCTTACATCTTGCCCATGATATACCTCTTGCAGGGCATATGGCATATTCCAAGACCAGATCAAGATTACTAACACAGTTTTATTGGCCAAGATTCTGCAATGACATTAAGCAATATTGTAGAAGTTGTGATATCTGCCAAAAACTAGTAAAGAAAGGTAAACACCCCCAGGCCAAATTACAAATTACCGACTTGGCCAGTCGACCTTTTGAGAAAATATCTGTCGACATAGTGGGCCCTCTGAATCAAGTAACATCCAGAGGGAATAGATTTATCATTACCACTATTGATTTATGTAGCCGCTGGCCTGAAGCGATTCCTGTAAAGAACACAACTGCCAATGATATTATGGAAGTTTTCTTCCATATATTCTCACGAATAGGGTTTCCAGACACTGTCCTATCAGATCGGGGAAGCCAATTCATTGCATCATCTACTCAAGCTTTCACCAAAATGTTAGGGGTGAAACAATGTTTCAATTCACCATACCATCCTCACTCAACGGGAATCATAGAAATGTTTAATGGGGATTTGAAGCATATGCTTGCTAAAGTCACGCAAGAATATCCCAAAAACTGGGACGTATATTTGCCTGCTATACTTTTTGCGTATCGCGAAGTCCCACATTCCAGTACTGTGTTCTCTCCTTTCGAACTTATCTATGGTGCCAAACCACGTGGCCCATTGAGTATCTACCATTCAATGTTAACTGAAGCCACCCCTTTACTTAAACCCATATCATCATACGTATATGTAACATCATTGCGTGAAAGAATCATCAAATCTTGTAATATTGCAAAAGAAGCACTAAAACTATCTGGTGCTACATATAGACAATATGCAGACAAAGGTAACAGGACAATAACGTTGACACCTGGACAGGACGTACTTTTTCTCTTACCTAGTGACCGACACTTATTGACTGACTCTTGGCAAGGACCATTTAAAGTAATAAGACAGATTTCAACGGTAGACTATGAGATTCAAATAAAAGACAAACATAAAATATTCCACATCAATATGCTAAGTCCGTACTACAACAGAGACAACGAACAAGACGATACAACAGCTTCTACAGTTATAATAGACCATGAAGATGACGAAGATAGTGACGAAATTCCAACACCGGCATTAGACACGACAAACTGCTTGAAGAGGAAATCAAAATAAACCCAAATTTGACTCAAGCAGAAACAGACAGTTGCAAACATCTCATACAACAGTACAACACCATCTTCTCCAACAACCCGGGACAAACAGAATTAGTACAACATCACATCACGCTCACTTCAAACACACCAATAAAATGCAGACCTTACACCATTCCATTACATTACAAAGAAAACTTACATCAAGAGATCATTAGCTTAGAAAAAGACAACATCATTAGACGATCCCAATCACATTTTTCGTCTCCAATGGTCATGGTACGCAAAAAGGCCAACACGATAAGACTCTGTGTAGATTATCGAAAATTAAATTAAATAACACTTTTAGATCTGGAACCAATGACCAACTGCGAAGATTTACTGACAGAACTGACAGACTCTAGGTACTTTACGAAGTTAGATATGACTAAAGGTTATTGGCAGATAACGGTACACGAGCAGAGCAGATATCTAACAGCCTTTGCCACAC
The DNA here is from genome assembly GCA_963921405.1 of Cepaea hortensis. Classification (NCBI taxonomy): domain Eukaryota; kingdom Metazoa; phylum Mollusca; class Gastropoda; order Stylommatophora; family Helicidae; genus Cepaea; species Cepaea hortensis. The sequence continues at coordinate 109,450,044 of OY992876.1, read as the reverse complement.
CTTGGGGACTGTACGAATGGTGCAAATTGCCATTTGGGCTAGTCAATGCCCCAGCGACATTCGTACGCATGACACGACTCTTACTTGTTGACATAACAAACATTATCTGTTACATGGACGACATTTGTGTTCACACAAAGACGATGACATACCACATAAAGACATTACAGCAGACATTTGAACGGATCAGACAGCACGGACTGACTGTGAAGCCTACAAAAGTTGACATAGCCTATCAAGAAATCTCCTTTTTAGGGTATAAAATATCTAATGGCTTTGTCACAACAGACGATAACATCGTGTCTAAAATACTGAAACTCTCATTTCCGGCTACCAAGAAACAAGTCAGAAGTGTGTTAGGACTATTAAATTATTATAGGCAGTTCATACCAGATTTTGCTGAACTGACAGAAGAATTTACTAACCTACTAACGAAAAACCAGCCTGAAAAGATTGTAAACAATGAATGCCTAAAATTTGAATTCCAGAAAGTGTTATCGTATTTTTCTGAGAATAATTTAAAGAATCCCATTCTCAAATTGCCAAATTTACATATTTCTTTCAGATTACGCACAGACGCGAGCTCCGTGGCGATTGGAGCAGTTCTGTTACAGGAACATGACAACATTCTACACCCTGTATACTACGTCTCTAGAAAATTGAAACCAAGAGAACGCGCTTGGTCGACACCACAATTAGAAGCCCTTGCTCTAGTGGTGGGTATAACTAAATTGTCCAGATTCCTCCTGGGACGGCATTTTATTGTAGAGTCCAACAATAGTCCATTAAAATTTATTACTTCAGGGGTGCCGACAAACCAGATGATAGCGCGATGATCACTTTTGCTGCAAGATTACAGCTTTGAAGTGCGACATATCGCTGGCAGAACCAACACGATTGCTGATCTTTTGTCCCGTTGTCCGAACGACCCAGTAAGCACTAATGTCTGAGTGCAGTGTGTTAGAAAACACTCAGACCATCACAGCCATCAGTGAAGTTTTTTTTTCAGGAAAGCTGTGTACATCTAATATACGATGTGATAGGGTTCATTCCCACTGCAAATATTTTTTCTCATTTTATTATTAGTGTAGTAATCGTCTTGAATAATTGCGTAGTGTGTGTTAGAAAGCGAACAATATTAATTGTATATATTATGAAACAAGAACAGTGCCACATGCGCTCATAACTTACCTCAAGCGAACTATTCAAGTTATCAGTGGTATCTGCGATTGGAACATACCCAGTGATATTTTAATCCGTGAACGAAAGAGTGAACTGAACTGTGACATTTACACCACTGCAGTCAATCGCAATCCAGAAGTTTTCCAGCGAAACAATGAACACATTAACTATCAGAACAATTTCACATTCCGAATTGCTACACCAGAGCGGAACAAGAGTGTGATAGAATTTTTAACGACATCAGCTGTTCGTGAGTACTTCCGGAGAATTGGAAATTTAGACCAAAAGTAGCAGACGATAAACAAAAACCTTAAAAATTTATGACGCTTCTAAAATAATTATGAAACACCAATTTCGAATACACGAATTGTGTATTAGTATTTTTCGACTAGTGTAATCTTAGAATCATATCTTGAGTAACTTATTCACACTATCTACATTTTTTCGCTAGTATGCAAAAGCATCAAGCTATGACGCTGAGAAATAGAATAATAATTGTAATAGATTAGATTTGAGATCTTTTAAAATTATGTCCCTTTCATTTAATTGTTGTTACAGTATTACACTAAGGGCGGTAAATTGAAATGTATTCGAATATGTGTTGTATAAAAATAGCCATTGTGTTGCCAGATTGTCAACACTCCAAGAGGTCATCAGCTAGGCATGGTATAGGGTTACCGACGTTGTAGACCAACGGAAGAGCTCCCGGCCAAATGAGGTCGGAGCTCGAGCGTTGAATGCGGCTTATAAAAAGACGTATTACAGTCTTACCTGATGTTTTTTGTTGCAAAAAGCATATTATTTCGTTTTTTTAAGAGGTTGCGAGGTAGTTGCATTGGATGCTGGTGCTACCGATCTGACTGGGTCAATATTGCAACTCAGGTGATCATCCATCGAGAGGATGAAACTTGGAAAGTGGTAAAGATCGAACACCACATGACTTAACATACAACTTGCATTTCGTATGTATTTCTATGCCAATGTACATGACAACAGAAAGGTCGATTCTGACATGGTTAAAAGATTAACCCTTTATCTATGTAGAGTATACATGAAATATAAAATCTTTCATGAATAAGCCCCGGGGGAGCGTGTCAGAATATCTGTCTCCAACCGAGATGCAGTAACATCGTTACGCCCGCCAGGCGAATAGTTGCCAACCGGGATGCAGTAACATCGTTACGCCCGCCAGGCGAGTACCAGTTACCTGCCCGCAGGTTGCTGGCTGACGTGATAGTCAGCGGTCAGGCAAGGACAAAGCAAGACGCACGCAGTCCTCGTGAAGCCAATCCACAGGGCAAGGGCTGTGCGGGGAAACCGGCAGACGGCTTGGGAACTCGGACATGACAAGACGTGTGTGTTGAGAAAGGCTTCGTGTAGTTCTGTGCCCGAAAGTCGAGTGCTTGTATATCTTGTGAGATAGACTGTGAAGCTGTGGGTTTTGTCTGTAAGTGTACTGATGTATTGTATATGTATAGTAATGATCATCACATGCCAAACTAGATCGTATTGCATGTGAATTGTAAATAAATCCATTGAACTTAGTGTCATTATGTGTCAAGTCCAATCCTTGTGTACTTGTACTTGTCTCACATATGTTAGGTCCAACGAGCCAGGTTTAAGATCCTGACAACAACAACTACTACTACTACTACTACTACTACTACTACTACTACTACTACTACTACTACTACTACTACTACTACTACTACTACTACTACTACTACTACTACTACTACTACTACTACTACTACTACTACTACTAATACTACTACTACTACTACTACTACTACTACTACTACTACTACTACTACTACTACTACCACTACTACTATTACTACTACTACTGCTACCACTGCTGTTGTTGCTGCTGCTGCTACTACTACTGGGGAATTGACCCCGAGTCACTACCTTGATAAGCCTATGAGCAAGCTCTACTACAGAACGACAGACACACTTTCAATTGATTGGACTGCCACAGAAACATCTGTCACAACGCCCCACTTCTTTATGGGCACTTCTGACGATCACAAACACCATATCCTTTCAATTCTCTCAAGTAGAGATTATTATTACTACCTCCTTTGGTAGATCGGGGTTTCTTGAGATGGAAAAAAGGAAGAGAGGCTGGAGGGTTGAGAAAATTGAAAGCTTCTTTGCCTGGGGACCTTCACAAACATTCTGATTGATTTCTCTCCCCTACTTTGATTTCTCTCCCCTATTTGGTTTCTCTCCCCTACTTCACATTATTCTCAAGATTGCATTGATTTCTGGGTACACAAGTGACCTGGTTAGTCCATTACACCCAAGTTTCTCCATTGGCTGTCTGTTTCTGTCTGTCTCTCTTCATATATTTATGTCTGTCTCTCCTCGTATATTTCTGTCTTTCTGTGCCATTGTCTATTGCTCTGTTTTCTCTGGTATGATGTAATGTAAACATGTCGTCTTGTCTGTCTCTCTGTTTCTCTTTCTTTCTTTCGGATTGTCTGTCTCATGGTGTGTCTATTTATGGTTGTCTTTGTGGTTCACCTTTCATTTCTGTGTCTGTCTATCTGCTGCCTCAGTGGCAGTTTCTCTGTTTCTTTCTTTCTTTTTTTTTTCATTCTGTTTTTTTTTTCTTTTTCTTTTTCAGTCTCTCTGTTCCTTCGGCCATCTCCCTGTGTCTCTTTCTGTCTTGATGCCTTTCTGTCACTTTGTCTGATAGTATGTCTCTAATTCTCGTCATGTCTTTGATTTTCTGCTGTTTCTCTCTTCTTTCTCTCCGTCCTTCTGCCATAATCATCTGTCTCTGCCTATCTGTCATCATCTCAGCATTAAGTTTTGATGAATGTATATACTTACAGCCCTCAGCTCTTCGTGTTTGATGTGGTCAATGTCACACCGACTGCTTTTACTTCCCACAACATTTCCGGTGCCTATTTTAGGCTGGGTCGGCATGAGAGCCAGGGTAATTTTAATACCCCCCTCCCCCCGTTTTTCCAATAGGTATTCGAACACATTATTCCCATGCTAGCAGGCAAGCGCTCTATCGACTGTATTACCGCGACCCCCTTGATTGGTAACGTATTGCCACACACAAAACCCAGGAAAAAACAACTTAGGCACTGGATTGTTTCTCTTGCGCTTGGGCCTCAATTTTGCAACAGCCCATTTTCGTCAAGCGGATTTGGTCCCTATGTTGTCCAGGCTTCATTCTGAAACCTCAATACGACGCGGTCGTTCAAGGGAGATGATTGCACTAACGACATTGTCGTTGAAGCCCGACTTATTTGATTAGTTCCCCTGAACAAATTTCCTGCCAATAGGTTTCACAGCAAAACCCATCCAATTGATGAGAGCTTTCAGCAACGGTCCTCTAATGTTTAACTCGCAGGGCCACAACCAGATATTGTTACAAGAACAGTTTTTCCGGGATTCAAATCGAATGTTTTATTTGAAAGAGATTACTGTTCGTTTTTTTTTTTTATTACAGTTCGCCATGCAACATGGCATCATTAATCATGATCAACATCTTCTTTTTCTACTTCTTCTTTTGAAGGGAGTTATCACACATGGTCATGTACCTAAAAGGTCAGTGTGTATAAGGTACAAGGTTCCTCCAGACCAGGGATGCCAAACTCAATGGCTCAGCGGGCCAAAACTCAAATCACACGTAAGGTTTCGGGCCGGACTAGATAAGCATTCAATAAGCCGAAAATACACCGTTTTTAAACATTAATATAAATTAAAACAGAAAAAAAGTTTTAATAATAAAACATTATTGGTATACACATTTTCACTCTTATGTCAGTTTGTCAGAGCACAATGTTTGGCATCTTTTCTTGGCTACAAGTTCGTTTATGTTGGAAGTAATGTTTTGTGTCATTGAGATTCTCATGATGGACTGCAAGTGTTCATCAGTGAGACGACTCCTGTGTGATGTTTTGTTAATCTTCATCACAGAAAACAGCTGATCACACAGATATGTGCTACCAAACATGCTAAATGACTTCGTCGCATGTAGACGAAGCCGGGGCATCTCTTCAGGAATGAAACGTACTTTTCCTTTAGTGCCACATTACACGGCAGCTCTATTAACTCCATCTGCACATTTACTGGTGCAGTGCGATCTTCTCTGACCCAATAAAACATTCTTTGACTGCAGCATCAGTTTGTTATTTTGCTTTATTGAAAAACATCTGTTGTGATGGTAGATGCCTCTTCAATTCTTCTACATTCTGTAGCTTCTGCTCTGCATTCAGGCTGTTTAACTTGTCTTGATGTTTAGTCTCGTAGTGCCGTCTCAGATTATATTCTTTCATCACAGCCACATTATCTCCACAAATTAGACACACGGGTTTACCGCCAATATCAGTAAACATATATTCAGCCTCCCAGCGGCTTCGAAAGGCTCTGTTTTCAGAATCAACTTTTCTCTTGGCCATTTTAAAGGCTAGCTTTGATTTTAAAAGAGAGTGCATCTACCGACAAACGCTTGATTGATATCAGGTTAGCCATAGCGGGAAACGGTGATGTAATATCCAGGCATTACACTACTTTAAAATTTCTGCGCCAATCCAAAACGAGCATATGAACGTTGCTAGGTAACTATAACCAGGGCCGGATTTAGACTTGATAAGGCTCTAAGCTATTTGAAATATGGGGCCCTTTATAAGTCCAGATATTCTATGTCAGTGACAAATTGCTCACTCGGACAATATTTTTTGGGGCCCCCACTTTCTTGGGGGCCCCAAGCTATAGCTTGTGTAGCTTATACGTAAATCCTGCACTGACTATAACGACGAACACAAACTCACTACAATATAAAATAACACAAAATAATGCAGCTTCACATAATAGAATTACGACACATACAGGATGTTGCGGCGACAAGCCTTCATCAGCAAACAAATACATACACAAAACACAACATATAGTCACGGAGAAGACCCTCTGGTAACTACATTGAGGCGTGACGACGGGATGAGAAGAAAAAAAAGATTAAAAAATGAAAGCAATGAAGAGAAAATGAAAAATTTGAAGGGAAAAAAATGAAACAATTTGAAAAAAAAAAACATGTTCCTATTAACCTATTAACCTTAAAGACCGATCATCGCAAGACAAGGACAGAGACGTTAAAATTAGCAACTTGGAACGTTAGGACGTTAAACAACGACGGAAAATTAGAGAACATAAAACAAGAAATTGAAAGGGAAAAAATTAATATTTTAGGTATGTGCGAAACGAGATGGACAGGAGCAGGCATCAAGATAGAGGAAGATTTCAAGATTATTTATTCGGGAGGTGAAGATCGTCATAGGGGAGTGGCAATTATTCTGGACCGGAAAACATCAAAATCTATTCAAGGATATTGGGCCGTGTCGGACAGAGTTCTACTAGTTAAATTAAGTGGCAGACCTTTTAGCATAAATATTATTCAAGTATATGCCCCAACAGGAGAATCCAGTGAAGATAGTGTAGAAGAATTTTATAATGACATAGAGTCTGCCTTAAAGAAATATAAAAATTCAGAAATAAACATCATAATAGGGGACTTCAATGCAAAAGTAGGAAATCAAGGAGATAGATACACAGTAGGAAATTATGGTTTAGGAGAGAGAAATGAAAGAGGATACAGACTCGTAGAGTGGGCAAAAGAACAGGAAATAATTGTAGGAAACACCTGGTTCAAACAACACCCTAGAAGATTATGGACATGGGGGAGTCCTGATAGCAGGATTAGAAACCAGATTGACTACATTCTGATTAGCAGAAGATTTAGAAACGCATTAACAATAGCAAAAACAGTTCCCAGTGCTGATTGTTATAGTGACCACAGATTACTCACAGGAACATTGAGGATAAAGTTGAAGAAAGTCAAGTATATAACAGGAAACACTAAATATGATTTGTGTACATTGAGTAATGACAAGGAAATACAAAACAAATTCAACATATAAGTACAGAACAGATTTGAAATTTTGTCTGATCTAGAGATCCTATTCCAAGATGTGGATGATCAATGGGAAACGTTGAAGAATTCAATCAATGTGGCTGCAGAAACAACTATTCCAAAATTAAAGAAGGTGGGTTGTAAGAAATGGATGACTGAAGAAATTTTACACCTCATGGAAACAAGAAGACTCAACAAAAATAATTCTGTCAAATATGAAGAAATTCACAGACAAGTCAGAACATTATGTAAGGAGGCAAAAGAAGCATGGCTTGAGGAAAAGTGCTTAGAAATTGAAAGCCAACACAACAGTCAAAATACCAAATTAGTGCACAAAAGAATTCAGGAACTTACTAATAAAAGAACAAGTACATCAACAGGGTGTCTAAAAACTGAAGATGGCAAAATCATAATAGAAAAAGACCAGATTCTACAGGTATGGACAGATTATGTGAAACACCTTTATGATGATAACAGAGACGAACAGTATGATATTAGATTTAATAATGAAGGACCGCCAATTTTGGAGATGGAGGTTCAAAATGTTCTTAAGCATATGAAAGCTGGCAAGGCCCCGGTGCAGATAACATCACATCAGAAATGATTAAAGCTTTAGAAGAATTTGGACTAGATCAAGTCACCAGACTGCTGAACACATTATATGATACTGGAGATATACCTCCTGAATTATGTAACTCTATATTTATTGCAATCCCAAAGAAATCAGGAACCTTGGAATGTGATCAACATAGAACAATTAGTATAATGAGTCACATCACAAAGATTTTGCTAAGAATTATCATGCAAAGAATGAGGAAGAAGATACAACCTGAAATAGGGGAAGAACAATGCGGGTTTGTAGAAGGAAAGGGTACAGTAAATGCTGTGTATATGCTGCGAACAGTTATTGAACGTGCTATAGAAGTAAACAAGGATATACACCTTTGCTTTATTGACTATACAAAAGCTTTTGATAGCGTTAGACATGTCAGCATGGTGGATATGCTTGCAGATCTACAAATTGATGGGAAAGACATTAGACTTATAAAAAACATATATTGGAAACAACAAGCTGCAATAAGGATTGATAATGAAGTGGGACAGTATCAGCCAATTAAGAGAGGTGTTAGGCAGGGATGTGTGATGTCTCCAGATCTTTTTTCCCTGTACAGTGAAAATATTTTCAGAAATGTAGAGGATATAAATGGAATCAGCATTGGAGGACGAAACATCAATAACATTAGATATGCAGATGATACAGTATTAATTGCAGACAATGCGCAGGACCTGCAACAATTAGTAGATGCGGTTGTTGTACACAGTGAGCAACTGGGGTTAGAATTAAATTGTAAAAAGACTCAGGTTATGGTCGTCAGTAGGAAGGAAGAAGTGCCACAATGTAATATACAAGTAAATGGAAATATTCTTCAACAAGTGAATCGGTACAATTATCTTGGAACAGTTATAACATCTGATGGGAGATGCCTTGAAGAGATTAGAACAAGAATCGCCATGGCGAAAGTAGCCTTTAGCAAGATGAAAAACATTCTGACCAATAAAAAGATGTCAATTGAAACGAGAAAAAGAGTGTTGAGGGGATACATAGAGCCTGTTCTTTTGTATGGATGTGAAACTTGGACAATGAGCAGTCAAGCTGAAAAGCATCTGATGGCTGCAGAAATGTGGTTTCTGAGGAAAATACAAATAATACCATGGACAGCTGACAGACAGAAAAACCAATGACCAAGTACTACAGGAGACAAATGAACATCGTAAACTGATTAGAGAAATTAGACGTAGACAGTCAAAACTTTTTGGACATGTTATGAGAAGAAATGGATTGGAGAACTTGGTGACAACTGGCAAGATCGAGGGGAACAGACCAAGAGGAAGACCGAGAGGAAAATACCTGGATGGCTTGGCCACATGGCATGGACGAGACAGGAACACTGAGCTGATCCACGACACTGGTGATCGAGTGAAATGGCGAGTCATGACCGCCCACGCTTTCGGCATGGCACATGATTGATTGATTGATTAACCTCAGAATCCGAAGATGCGCATTGCCTATTGCAATACGCATCTTCAGATCTGAGGTAAGTAGGCAAATTTGAGCGGGCCTTGAGTTTGACACGTGTGCTCTAGACAGATTGTAACCAATGTAACGGAATGAATCTACCAGAGGGTAGGTTATATTTTTCCTAAAAAATTTTCATGTCAGCGGAATTAAGGTCTACTCTTTGCAATTTTAAACCGCCATGAGAATTTTTAAAGTAGTAGTAGTAGTAGTAGTAGTAGTAGTAGTAGTAGTAGTAGTAGTAGTAGTAGTAGTAGTAGTAGTAGTAGTAGTAGTAGTAGTAGTAGTAGTAGTAGTAGTAGTAGTAGTAGTAGCAGTAGCAGTGGCAGTGGCAGTGGCAGTTAGCAGTTAGCAGTAGCAGTAGCAGTAGCAGTAGCAGTAGTAGTAGCAGTAGTAGTAGTAGTAGTAGTAGTAGTAGTAGTAGTAGTAGTAGTAGTAGTAGTAGTAGTAGTAGTAGTAGTAGTAGTAGCAGTAGCAGTAGCAGTAGCAGTAGCAGTAGCAGTAGCAGTAGCAGTAGCAGTAGTAGTAGTAGTAGTAGTAGTAGTAGTAGTAGTAGTAGTAGAAGAAGAAGAAGAAGAAGAAGAAGAAGAAGAAGAAGAAGAAGAAGAAGAAGAAGAAGAAGAAGAAGAAGAAGACTCTGCATTACTTAGTGTTATTTTATATTGTTTACGGACCGGCGTGATGCGATTTACGAGCGTCTAGAGCCAACGTGGCGTTCTCGCCATATGACACAACTGACACTCTAACGTAGGTAGTTTGGGAACCGTCGGCCTTTAAGAAATGAAACCACTAACAGTGTTCAGGGCAGATGTTCGACCGGTATTCTACGAACCCCAGGCTTGTCTCGCATACAGCACTGCAGACAGGGATAATGTGGGGTGTACGGCGCTTGTCGTCTCTCATTGTCACCTCAAATCTGGCCCCAGTCACGCGTCCAGCGACCGCCCGAATACGTCACTACTATACTAACGTCTCTCCAAGAGTTTCATCAGGCGGTGTCAATATTTGATGATGATGTATTTTCTCTAGATACTAACTAGGCGGCGCCTGTTTATTTTAAGGGTCTGAGTAGAATTAAAAGTTGTCTCTGTGGCGACGGAGTCACGAATGCAATTCGCAATCCTCATACATGGGAAATACAGTGACAGGGATTGATCAGCGCTCATAGATGTAGAGATCAGATGACGCGCAAGACAACATCAACATTGACAGTTATAGCGTGGCTACACTCCGATTCGAACAGAGGCGCCTCCACATGACGGCAGCGGATCTCTGAAGGAAACAAGTACTTCGACACACGGCCAGCTAGACACTGTTCTCTTTCAAGTTAACGATTATCAGAATAACAAACTTTGCTCTCCCGTTCTGTCGTGTCCCATAAAATACGGTCAGTGACCCGGTGAGGTAGGATTCCGTTATCTCCCCACACAATACGTAAATACCGCTCCTGCTATTATATATTTGACAGTCCGTGAGCAAGAGCTCTGAAGTAATCCACCCGCCCGTTTCTTGTATGCCAAAATTAAACTAGATAAAATCCTCCACTCCAACGATTTGTAATCTCCCGTCCCCCCAACTTTCCCATCCCACAATATGTAGACGCTACCATCAATAACCACGCCTCATCATCATCATCATGTGCCCCACCAACTGGCGTAGGCGTCCATGTCTCTCCATAGATCTCAGATCCCTGGTGTTCTAGATCAACTATGTTGATGATGTTCCTCCACGCCACTGTCTGAATCTATCCAGCATCAAATCTCTCGGCCGTGCTTCTTTCCCACAGATCTCTCTAGTCGTCACGACGTTTTCCGATGCCCTCTTCTCATCGCTGGACAACACGATGTTGTTTGCTCGCGCGCGCGCGTTTGTGTGTGAATGTATGTGTGTTGCATGTCTGTGTGTGTGTAGTGCATGTCTAAGCGTGTAATATAATTAGGCCAGACATACTCATGACCTACTTCTTCAAGTCCACTTTTTTTCGATGGGTGAATGTTGAGTGGCTGAGTGAATGGATAAGTGAGTGGATTGGAGGGAAAATAGGTGTATAAATTGGTGTGTGGGGTTGGACCAAGTACCCTTACCACCTCATCTTGATTAAAATAGTAACACCACGCACAGCTTTTATTCTTCTTCTTCTTTCGTTCTCTTGAAATATGTCTATAACTGCAATGTTGTCTCTTGTATGAATTTAAATGTCTTTTTGAGTTCACACAGCGGTCCATAGAGTTTACCTTCCACTGTCGGCTCTCTAGGCCAGAAGGTTTGCCTAGATATGTTATATTTTGGGCAGTCTTGGAGTATGTGCTCTGTTGTCTGCGGCTCCAATCCACATGTGCACATGGCTGTTTCGCCAATCTTGAATTTTGTATACATGTGGTTTCGTAATCTGTTCTGAGGCGCAGAATAATGACGTGTTCTGGTCTGTCCATAACGTGGTAGTCATCATGAGCAGGTTTTGGTGGCTTTCTGACTGATCTGATCATTCTTTTCTTTTGGTGGTATGTAACGGGCACATCAGAGTGTTCTCCTTTGGCTCCTTCCTTAGCCAATTGATCAGCTCTGTCGTTTCCGGGCACTCCACAGTGGGATGGTATCCACTGTATGGTGACCTTATGCTGACTGCTAAGTTCAGAAAGTAGTGTCCTTAGTTCTGGCAATTTCCCAGACAGGAGCGCCTCGAGTACTGATTTTGCATCTGTCAATAGCACCACAGGTTGTGTACCATTGCTGGTATTTAGTAATTTCTCTGTTGCTATCTTGATTGCCTCAATTTCAGCATCATAGTTATGGTAGTACTTTCCTGTAGGTACTCTGGCTGTGTGCCGGTCTCCCTGGTCTACGGGTTACACGACCTTCTCCGTAATCCCGTATACTCTCCTAAGTAGCGTGACGTGCGCGAGAATTGGTAGCGGTTCTCTCCGCATCGGTAACTTACGGGGTATGTGAGCCGGTCGCTCAGAAAGCAATGACAAACTACTGGGCGTAATCTTGCCAAGAAATCAACAATCAGCTGAAAGACGCTGATGTTGACAGCGATGTCCTGTAAAGGATATGCGAACAAAACAAACAAACTCTGGCTGTGTCCCTAGTATTATTTTGGTATTCTTCTTCTTCTTCTTCTTTTCGTTCATCCGGAGTGTTTTTTCAGATGTGATTGCGGTGTGTCTGTTATGCGCCCTTGGGCCGAAACCCGTAGGCCAACACATCCGACTATAGCGTGCTTTTTTTTTTGACCAGGTAGCATTCCTGGGAGACTCTCACTTTTGTGGTGCCATCTACAACCCTGCTGGCCAAGGTTGAACGGTCGAAGACAACGGTCATCCCTCAAAGGAAGGCAGGGACAGTCCATAGCATTTTCCGCCATCCAAGGTTGCTTCCATAGTTGCAGGGCCGACACATAGCGCCCTGGTTCTGGGCTCACCGAGGGAGTCGTCAAGTCCTGCTCATGGCTGCTTTAAATCCTCACTTCAATATATTGGTCATTTCGTTTGCCCCGGGCCATTCCCGCACAAACCAGACAGGTTTGCAGACGGCATCCAATCAGCGAGTTTTCGGACATGTGCTTGTCGTTGCGCCCGTCAGAGCTGTTCCAGGCACGACAGACATTCGGAAAACTACCTAGTCAGAGCTGTTCCGAACAAGAGCGGCATTCGGAAACTAGGTAGTCAGAGATGTTCCTAGCACGAGAGACATTCGGACGAGACATTTCACTCGGACGTAATTGCGTAGTGTCAATTTTTAGTTTGCCACCCGTAGGACGACACTTCCGACTTCCGGCGGGCATTTTTTTAATGAGGTTAGCCTTCCTCTGGTTTCGAGGCACGTTAGACTGTTGTGATGTCGCCAACATCTCAGCTGGTCAAGATAGAACGATCAACGACATCGCGGTCGGCCCTCAAGAGAAGGCAGGGGCAGACCATGGGCATTCCCTCGCTATCCAAGGAGGCTTCCATAATTGCAGAGCCGGCACATATTACTCTGAGACTGGGCTCACCCGAGGAGTTGCCACGTCCTGTTCATTGCTGCTTTAGTTCCTCCCTTCCATATGTTGGGCATCTCGCTTGCCACTGATCGCTCAAGCACACACCACGAGCGGTCAGACTGCGAGCGACATCCACTCGGTAAGCTTTTGCTTTTGACTTCAGACCACAAAATAGGTTCGCTCGCCGTGCGTTCCATTTCGCGTCATTGAGACGTTCTTCCACTTTTGTCTACACTCTCTATGAGTTAGATACAGACAGTTATCGTAACCATTTCTTTCGATTGGGGCACTTTTCTGACTTTTTGTACTCGCTCACGAGGTAGGCTACATGTGCTGCCTGCTCAGCACCTTACCTTCGTGCAGCAGTGAACGAGAAACGGCCTGGCCCTCACATCCGGGAATCTCTCATATCCCCCAGCTGAGAGCCTTCGAACATGTATCAGACCTGAGCATGTAGCTTGCTCAGTATCACGCCTCTATTTTTCGGTAGGTGGAGATCGGCCCGGCTCTCAGATCAGAGGGTTTGTGGCTTAGTGGCGTTCAGCCACAGCCCTCGACAGGGAGCCTTAAGAGTTTTGTCCGGACCAAGAACTTCTGCCTTCGTGCACCTGATTTAAATTTTTGACTGCTATCCTCAGTCTACCTGCAGAGCAGCAGGTTGTGTCTCTCTTAGTTTGGTCCCTATCCTATAAACTGTCCGATATGTAGTTTTCCATCCATCGGCAAGCAAATGGGGTCGATGGGACACGCAAGATCCCCCACCACGTCAAGGTGGAGACACATCGGGGGAGCTTTTGGTATTCTATATACACTCCCGCTCCTCCATTTCGAACAGAAATTTGTGCTGACCCATCTTTAGACTCGGATGCAGAGTTCCTGTGGGTATTCTTCATCAAGGAAGCTGAGAGCGGCTGTTCTGCGCTGCACACGGTTATGTTATTCCTCGTCAAATATTCTCTCACTTTTGTCTGGATTTGAAATGATAGTCTATATTCATCTTTCCATGGAGTTGGCTCTGGAATAGTTGTCAGGGGGATACCAACTGTGGGCAGATCGGTGGTTTTTCTGCAGAGTCGTTTGGCCTGGTGGATAAAACTACTTCTTTTCAATCGCCCTATAGCTAGGTTTTCAAATCTGTTCTTCATAGGGTGGCCTGGCAAGCTGAGGAACTTTTCTGCTTGTATTAGCGTTTTCGTATCTCTGCGCTCTCTCAGTGCTTGTGTCCTCCCCATCTTCTCCATTTCCACTATAGGGGTTGATCTCATCCCTCCAGTGGTGACTCTAAGTGCTTGATTTTGCACCTTGTCCAGCTCTTATAGTGTGGTTTTTGATGCCGAATGCCACGCAGTTGACCCTTATTCCAGGTGTGGTCGTATGATCTGTTGGTAAACTTTGCTAAGTATTTTCCAACTGGCTCCCCATGTGGTTCCACTTAGCTTTCTCAGGATGGCTATTTTCCTTCTGGCTTTTGCTACTGCTTTGTTGATGTGCTTTCTGCATGTCAGCCTGCCATCAAATGTTACTCCAAGGTTTATGCTGACACACCATCTATTTGCCCATGCAACAAATGTATCTACAGCTCTTTGTGGCAATCTGGTGGCCACTGATGCATATTCATTTGTGCTCCATAGAACCAGGTCATCGGCGTACATTGCCGCTGTAATTCCATGCGGTAGATTAGCAACAAGATCATTGATGAAGATTAGAAAAAGTGTGGGGGACAAGACTCCGCCCTGGGGAACACCGTGACGCAATAGTACTTTCTTGCTCTTGAGTCCGTCTATCTGTACTCGGGCTCTTCTGTTGTGCAAGTGTGCTTTCACCCATTTGTACATTCTTCCATTGACTTTGCAGTTTCTCAGTTTCTTCATCAGATCTTCTTTCCAGACTTTGTCAAAGGCTTTCTTCAGATCTATCCATGCCGCAAGCACCAGCTTCTTCTCTTGGAATGCATCCTCAATTTCTTGAGAGAGGTAGGTTGTCTGATCTTCCGTAGCGTAGCACTGCCTAAAGCCAGCCTGCTGTGGCACAAGGATGTTTTTACTTTCAATGTACCACTGTTGTCTGTGATTGATGATGCGCTCCAGTGTTTTGCAGAGACAGCTGGTGAGGCTAATTGGTCTGTAGCTAGAGGCAATGGAACTATCTTTCCCTGATATTAGGAGGGGTATCATGATTGCTTCTCTCCAGGCTTGTGGAACACTGCCTAAGGTCCAACTGTTATTGAAGATCTGCAACAGCTTTGCTTTGGCCTCTGTTCCTAGGTTCCTGATCATTTCATTGGAGATACCATCAGCTCCTGGTGACTTTCTTATTTTCAAGTTTGATATTGCTAGCTCCAGTTCGCTGATTGTGATGGGTGCCTCCAGAACCTCATGTACTATTTCCTTCTGTCTTGTATGTTGCCGTTTCTCTCGAATCTCTTATTGTTTCTCTGGAGTAATTTTGATATTGTTATCTTGTGCGAATGAGTCGGCAAAATGGTCAGCTGCTTGCTTTCTTGATAATATGTTTCCATCTTTATGTAGTGCAACTTTTGAGTTTCTCCCTGTGTCCTCATCGTTAAGTTGTTTTATTAGCTTCCACAATTTCCTTGTGTCTCTTTCAAAATTCAGAGACTCCGTTTTCTCCTGCCAGCTTTTCCGTCTAGCCTGCAGCTTGGCCCTTTGAAATTTGGCTTTTGCGTGCTGGAATTTATTGTGGTGCTCTTGGCTGGGTGTGGCCTCTGCTTGCTTTCTACACACTTCCACATCATTATGCAACTGTTCCAGTTCACTACTCCAGTAGGGTTTATATTGTTTACGGGCTCCTCTTGGTACTGTTTCTCGCGCTGCCTGTAGTATGCATTTCCCAAACGCTTCAACTACTTTATTTATGTCTTTCTCAGTGTTCAGGTTTCTAACCAGTATGCTGGTGCGATGCTTGTACATTGCCCAGTCTGCTTTCTTGTAGTTCCACCTCGAGAGAGTGCTGCTTTCACTTTCAAGCTCATTTTCTACAGTTGGAAAGACTGGCCGATGGTCACTGCCACCAAGTTGTTTCCCAACGATTCGTGTAATGCTCCACTCTAGGTCTGGTGAATGAAAAGCCAGGTCAGGTGTAGTTGTAGTGTGCCATGATCTGGAGTAGAAAGTATGTGTGTCGGACGGCTTGTTAATCAAGATTAATCTATTCTCATCCTGCCAGTCTTCCAGTCTCTCTCTCCTCTCTGGTCCATGTGATCATAGCCCCAGCTCTGCGAGTGGCTGTTGAAATCGCCACACACAATCATTTTTCCTTTTAATGGTAGTGTGTCCAGTGCCTGTGGGCGGTCACTTGGACAGTAGTAATTGATCAGATGTAGGTCTGTGTTGCCTGTCTCAAGTTTAAGTGTCTGATACGTTGCCCCTCCCATGTAGCCTTCGATTTGGGAAGCAGTGATGTTATTTTTAAAAGGGTCGGTATCCCACCTTTTCGTCTGTCCTTTCGGTCAGATCGGTAACACTGGTAGCCTCTGATTTTGAAGGCTATATTTTCGTTGAGGTTAATTTCTTGCAAGCAACATACGCTTACTTTTTCTTGGTCCAAGATGTTTTCGAATTCTTTTTTTTTTTTTTTTTTTTTCACATTCCAGTGCGTTATCTTAAATCTTTGTTCAGTATAGCAGCCGTTCTATTCTCATGTCTCCTGGCTCCACAGGACATCTGAGAAGGACCTCCAGTAGTTGTGGTTGGACCCTTTCGAGACATAGGGCCTGGCACTGCACCTGCCTGGGGGTCCAAAGCAGGGCGAGCACCATAACATTTAGCAGTAGTCGACATATTCCATTTTGCATAATTGCGTGGCATCTTGATTTCTGTGGTGCGCCCCCTGGCTGGTTGCCTCCGACTTCAGCACCTTTCCTTTGCTAGAGCAGACTGTGGTCTCACTTGAGTTTAGATATGTACGCACGCACACATGTGTCTGTGCATGAATGTACGTGCATACACATCTAGAGCACACTGGTTATTTTTCAGCGCCAGAAACTCGCCATCGCCCCTTCTTATGGTAGTTAAAACAGTTCCGCCACGTGAAGGCCTGGAGTTGGACTTTTGCTGTAGAGGTTATGTATTCACGAGCCATTGGGGTATTTAAGCAATGTTGGGCGCTCACCCCAACACTGCGCCCCGGCTACATTCAGCAACATTTGGAACCACAGCTTTGATTATTCTGCGGGAATTTTTGATTAATCTGTCCATATTTCCAATCCCCATCCGCCTTTTCAAACATTCCCTTCATATATTGGCCAATCCTTTTCTATATTTCATGTGTTTAATCGCTCATCCATTAGTTTGGCTTTTCTTATCCCTTGCCGTTTATTTTTCTAATCTGTTATCTCATAATCCCAGCGGGGGTCTGTTTGTGAGATCATTATCCGGTCTGTCCTCTTTGCTTTCCTCGTTCCCTCGCCGGTCGCTAGTGGCGTCTCCAAATATCACTGCTAGAAAAGGCCGTACACATTCTTTGCCCTCTCAGTATAGACCGATGGCTGTAGGGCGCTTACCTGAGATCCTCGTGTTGTATCTTCGGAGACTGAGACCAAATAGACACAGCACAAACAGACTGTACGGTCCTGGACTGTTGACCAACGACTCGGGGACGGGGAGACGCCCAAGTGTCCGGAGCATCGTTTATACTGATCAAGACCTTCACCTTCATGTGAGGCATCTCTGGCAGACACTATTCTGGCCACTGAAACGAAACCACGGCGTGGGTCGGGGATAAGCCGTGGTCTCGCGGTAATGACACCCGCCGAGGGTACACTTTCAGCGGGAGATTGGAGAGGGCAATGAAAGATCTGCAACACAACTGCTGTGGAATTGGTATTTTAGCACTGGGTGGGTGGGATAATATCTGCACCAACCTTCCGATAGTCGCAAGCCATGTTCAAGGATGCGCCATCTGAATGTTTAAGATTTAAAGATTTAAAACTCATCGTTTTTCAGAGGATATTCGACCATCAAACCAACCAACCACGCTACAAGACTGCAAGAGTGTCGCAGACAATCCGCACTGTGATGGGAGGCAATCAACGCCACCACCTTACACCCTCCGCTGGGAGATGTTACAAAAGTGCTTGCATTGAATGTATGATTCGCTTAACTGGATGGATTAAAAACTGGATCATCCCCCAACTCATCAAATCGTACAAGAGTTAACTATTCGAATCGACGTGATCGTTCAGCAGCAGCAACAGCAGTAACAAACACCTGCACTTTAGAGCCCATTGCTTCACCAACGTTTAGAATTGAGTCTGTCTTCATAAACAGATTCCTTTCTCGATCACCGAAATACCAAGGCTATGCCTCGTCCTTAAGGCATAAATCGTGATTTCTACAGAGGAAATTACCGCTTTACGTCCAGGTTAAGTGTTACTTAAACACGTCCTTTCTCTCATCATCATCTAGTGCCCTGCCAGCTGGTGTAGGCGTTCATGTCTCTCCACAGATCTCGATCTTTGTGTTCTATATCAACTCTGCTGATGATATTCCTCCATGCCACCGTCTCAGTCCTACCATCATTATTTCTCATGGTCTGCCCCTGCCTTTCTTACCCTTGATATTTCCAGTTGTCACGATGTTCTCCAATGCCTCTCTTCTCAGCACATGACCAAAGAAAGCTGTTTGTCTCATTATTATTGCTGAATTTAATTTTCTAGTTTCATTGGCCTCTTTCAGGCAATCATTAATTACTCTGGCAGTCTAAGGAATTCACAGCATTTACCTCAGGAACCACATCTCTGTTGCTTCCAAGTTCTTCCTAATTTGTTCATTTAAATTCCAAGATTCATTGCCATACAGCAAAACTGGCTCTATATAGCACTTTAGCACTCTCTTACCTTCAATGATAGTGACTTATTGCATAAGATATCCTTCATTTTCTTAAATGCAGCTTTTACTTACCCTTTGCTGTGCATCTTCCATCTGATATTATAATTACAGCTCGTTCTTTCCTAAAGAATTATTTCTTTGTGGTCTAATGTCATCTTTATTATTACTAGTCTGTGACCGGAGTCAGAAGCAGCGTCTTATCCCGGAAACTGAGATACTTGTATCATGTTAAATATCACGGCAGGTTGGAAAGAACGAAACTAGAAGGAGTGGTTCTCGAGAGAAGAAGCAGGAATCGATGGGCACGAAGGTGGACACTAGACATGCGAGTCTAGTTGACAAAGGGGAACACGACACCACACTATTATTATCAACAAAACAACTGGGAACTAAAGGGTGTATTTGTAATGACTGTGCAGTGTTTGAAAATATTGCCGTTCCAAGTTTTGTATTTCCTTAATATGTTGCATTGAACTTTACAAAGGGTGAATACAAATCTTGGACCGGCAATATTATGGCTCTATAAAACAGTAATGAAGTCAGTGCCAGGGCAAAGTAATCAACAAAACACATATCCCGATGCAACAAAAACACAAATAAGTAACACCGATTATTTTTTTGGGGGGTGTTCGCTCGCTTTGAACTCAAGTATAGTATACGTGCTAATACTTCTGGTCCATTTGACTAATCTTTGCGTGTGGATTAGCTTTTCCTATTACCTGTGTTCCTTGCCATCAGGCGCACCCACTCCGACTTCTGAGGTACTTGTAATTTGCGTTCCCAAGTCAGGGGCGAGAAGCCAAAATGTTGGTCCAGCTGACCGGTGTGAGGGTTGAACCCGCTACCTCGGCTTCAGTACACGGGATGTTTAAGAACTCGCGCTGTTATTCACACGGCCATGCTAGCCTCCATTAAAGCTGACATAAAAAAGTCGCTTAAAAGTCGACAGGGTCGACTTCGTTGCACCGGGTTTTATTCCATATGGCTCGGTCTCTTTCCGCAGCACGGAACGCGTCGCACAAAGCACGAACTCCGTAGCTTTTAGCGACGACCCAAAGGAGTCTCTGAAATATTTAACTCGTAAACCGAAGGGTGCGGCCCGGAATCGAACCCACAACCTTCGGAGCACGAGTCAAACGGCTTGACCACTTCGCCACAGAGACTCCCATGCTGACATGGCAACAGATATATTTTCCAGCGAAGCAAAATTACAGAAAGTGGGCAGTTTTGAAGATAGTTTCTCTGCTGAAAGCGGCTGGCCGTTTAGCAATAACTTCCGTCTTGTATTCGTGAGACCCAGGTTCGAATTCTCGGTAAGGTGATGGATTTGTTTCCTGTCGGGGGCAAAAAAAGAAAACCCTTAACCTGCATAGATCACGGCGACTACACTAGCCAGGCCACCTTCATCCCTCAGTCTCAATGACCCCCCCCCCCCCCTTTCCACCCCCGGCTTCACCTTTGTTTCGTCCTACACCGCAAGGTACTATAGACAGCAATGACAGTGACAGTTTCTTTGCTGGCGGACGATGAAAATGTAACGACATAAATTAACAACAACAACAACAACAACAAAACACATCATCATCAGATGCCTTGCCGACTGGCGTGGGATAGCCTTCCCCACAAATTTTGATCTCCGACGGTATGGATCAATTCTTGTGTTGACTCCCTTCCGTAACATGACGCAAGACTGCCAAGAAATTTCTCACGCTGTCTTCCTCAATCTCTCTTTCCGCAAATCTTTCCAGTTGTCACAACATACTCTAGTATCTGTCTTCTCATAATGTGGTCACAAAAAAAAAAAAAAAACATGACCGCTTCTTTCTGATGTTTGTGAACCGTTGTCTGTGCGACTTAGCCTTCCTAAAAAAAAAAATCAATATTACTCATTGTGGTTGTCCAAGGAATTGCCGTATGGATTTGTGGAAGGAAGGGGTACAAACAATGCAATATAAACATTACGAACACTAATAGAGAAATTAATAGAGACACAAAAGACATATATTTGTGCTTCATAGATGATACCAAGACATTTGATAAAGTAAAACATGATGAATTAATTAAAATGTTGGAAGATATCAACATTGATGAGAAAGATCTCAGAATAGTACAACATATTTACTGGAACCAAGTAGTAGCAATTAAAACAGGAAATAAAGAGGGTAATTATGAACAAATAAAGATAGAAGTACGACGTGGCTGTGTTTTGTCACCAGATCACCTCTTCCTCTATAGCGAAGTAATAATGAGAGAGATCAAAGAGAAGCCAGGAATATATTCCGAGGTTATAATATAAACAATATACGTTATGCAGATGACACAATATTGGTGGCTGATAATGCAAAAGATCTACAACAGTTGTTGGACATTCTAGTAACGGAGAGTGTAAAGAAAGGACTCTCCTTGAATATCAAGAAAGCAGTAACAATGGTGATATCATAGAAAAATGTGACCCCAAAATGTGAAATGGAAATAGAAGGGAAAATTCCTAACCAAGTGGATAATTTTAAATACCTAGCGGTATAATTTTAAATTATTAGAGGCATAATTTTAAATACATAGAGGCTTACCTAGACCAACAAGCAGAGGTTAGAATAGATGGCGAGACATCAGATTGATTTGACATCATGCAAGGAGTCCGTCAGGGCTGTATGCTGTCACCATATTTGTTTAACCTGTACGCCGAAAATATAATGAGATATGTCAGAGATTATATAACAAAGAAACAATATGATGCCCTAAGTATCGATGTCATGAAATAACAGAGATTCGATATGATGATGATACATTATTACTATCCACACCACAGAATGGTATAGAAAAACTAATAACCTCAACCCAAAAGAATAGTGAAAATCATAACTTATATCTTAACATAGCAAAAACAAAGATAATGTATACAGAAAAAACTACTATGGAGAAAGAAATATATGTTAACTAGCTGACCCGGCCCGGCTTCGCCCAGACCCTGGCGGGGAGCATCTAATTTAATTCATATTCGGCCCCTGCTCCCGTTCCCGTTCCCAAAAAAGACGACCCGCCCCGGCTTTGCCCAGCCCCTGGCGGGGAGCGTCTAATTTAATTCATATTTGTCCCCTGCCTCCGTTCCCGTTCCCAAAAAAGAAGACCCGGCCCGGCTTCGCCCAGCCCCTAACGGGGAGCGTCTCATTTAATTCATATTCGGCCCCTGCTCCCTTCCCCCCCCCAAAAAAAAAAGCCCGGCCCGGCTTCGCCCAGCCCCTGGCAGGGAGCGTCTCATTTAATTCATATTCGGCCCCTGCTCCCGTTCCCAAGACAGACGACCCAGCCCGGCTTCACCCAGTTCCTGGTGGGGAGCGTCTCATTCAATTCATATTAGTAGTCATATAAGCTCCCGTTCCCGTTCCCGGAAATATGGCGAACAGATTGGAAGAGAACAATCTTCATCCCAATAAATAAATAGGGCAATCTGAAACGACTGAACGTAAACTTACCAAGATATCACGAAATCCCAATACATGCTGGGACGACTGTATAGATGTCGAAGATAAATAAAAAGATGAGTTAGAACATTTTCACGTATTTAAAATAGATGCATTATTTTTATGAAAACTTTGAAAATGCCTTAAAGATTTTATCATTATATATTATAACGCGTATGCCTGTAATAATAATAATAATAATAATAATAATAATAATAATAATAATAATAATAATAATAATAATAATAATAATAATAAGTCTTTATTTTCAAAGGGTTAAGAATTGGGCACGCAGGCCCGTCTGACATTCTGCCCTTCTTCTCTATTTCCTCTCATACATTCTTTCATTCAACATCACTTATGAAGCAACTTTTGACAACAAAAGAACATTAAAACGCATGAAAAATAATGAATAACAAATGACTCACTGAAGCAGTGTTTAACATGGGCATTATAAATACCTAAGGAGGGTGTAACGTGCCATACATAAGGGAATGTTTTTTGGCTAGTTGTCGTTTGAGATAAGTTACCATTATTGTCTTTTTTGTGTTGTTTGTTATGGGGGCATGTAGTCTGTACTAAGGTAGTGTTCAAACAGGTTGCGAATGTATGTATCATGATTGGTGGTGTCTTTGATTTCTTGTGGAAGATTGTTCCACAACTGAGTGGCAGAGGTACTGTAGGTAACTGTAGAGAAAATGTTCACCTATTTGAGAAATATGCAACAATTATTTTAAATACATATATAGCAATTCTATGAAAAGTTATGTACCTTGATATAACTTTTCTTAAATTAAGTCCCCTCGCGATATATAAATTATAATGTAATTACAAAATTGAATTTTATTACGTACATAGCTGTTTGTAAACTACCAAACTATGACAGTTGGCTGCACGGGAATGATAAGAACAAGTTTAGAAAATTTCATCTCAATCGGATGGACCGTTCGCGAACGCCTAAATAACATACGTACGTACATACAGACAGACAGACAGACAGACAAACAGACAGACAAACAGACAGACAGAAAGACAGACAGGCAGACAGACAGACAGACAGACAGACAGACAGACAGACAGACAGACAGACAGACAGACAGACAGACAGACAGACAGACAGACAGACAGACAGACAGACAGACAGACAGACAGACATTGCATTTTATATATATATAAATGAGGGAAAATTGGAGGTGGATTTTTTTTTTTTAATTCGCATATCCTTTTACAGGTAATCTCTGTCAACATCAGCATCTTTCAACTGATTGTTGATTTCTTGGCAAGATTTCGCTCAGTAGTTTGCCATTGCTTTCTGAGCGGCCGGCTCAGTTATCCCGCAAGTCACCAGCGGGGGTAGAAACGCGTCCAGTTCTCGCCCGCTGCGAGACCTTGCGTGGCTAAACGGGATTACGGAGAAAGTCGTGTAACCCCTCGGCCAGAGAGACCGGCGGAGGTGGATTAAAATGTTGAATATCTTGGGTCATTAATTACCAACAATGGTGACACAAAGTAAGAAACTGAAAGACGAATATATGTTGCTCTGTTACCTCCAAATACTGATATATTTCGCATTGCAACATACGCCTGTGAGACTTGAACACTTACTAAACAAGTTGAACAGCTCATAAATGCCTTTGAATATAAATGTTATTGGCGGGTTCTAAGAATATCTTGGATACGGAAAATACCAAATGCATCCATACGACAAGATCTGAATATTGAAGAAGGTTAGCTACTGAAGACCTTAACACAAAGAAAACTGAAATATTTTGGTCACCTGAAACGTCATGAAAGTTCCGAGAGAACAATCATGGAGATGTATATGCCCGGGAAGAGAGGAAGTGGAAGGCCACAGAGAAGATGGGTGGAGTATGTGGCAGATGATCTCCAGATGGGTGTATCAGATGCGGGACTTTTTGCTTATGACCGAGAAGTTTTTCGAAATGTTGTTATGGGAGCGAGGTTCTGTAAAGGACATGCTACTGAATGAATGAATAAATGAGAGGCATATATAACATCAGACGAGTTGTTGGGGGGGGGGGGGGGGGAAATGTGTGTGCAGAACAGAGATTACGTGCAGCATTGGGCGAGCAAAGGCTGCATTTCAGAAAATGAAAAGTATCTTATGCAATAAGACACTATCATTGAATGTAAGAAAGAGGGCGCTGAAGTGCTAAATAGAACCTGTTTTGCTATATGGCAGTGAATCTTGGAATGTAAATGAATAAATTAGGAAGAACTTGGAAGCAACAGAGATGTGGTTCCTAACACGAATGTTGCGAATTCTTTGGACTGCCAGAGTATCTATCGACGATTGCCTGAAAGAGGCTAATGAAACTAAAACAGTCGTCACATGCAACAATAAGAAAGAGACAAACAGCTTTCTTTGGTCATGTGATGAGAAAAGAGGCACTAGAGAGCATCATAACAAATGGAAAGATCGAGGGGAAAATAGGCAGAGGCAGACCAAAAGAAATGATGCTGGATGGATTGAGACGGTGGCATGAAGGCATATCAGCAGCAGAGAACACCAAAGATCGAGATCTGTGGAGAGTCATGAACGCCTACGCCAGCTGGTATGGCACTTGATGATGATGAACACGACAAGAAAGTCTACGAAAGAAAACTGTCGGGCGGAGGAGATGGAGAAGAGGACTACAACAACGTAGATGGATTCAAGATGAGGTCGCTAATTTACACTTGATACCAATAACGACAAAGCAGCTGGCTTACAGCAGAGAGACATTTAGAAAGACTGTAATGGGGGAGAAGTTCTGCAGGCCAGGCCACAAAATGATCAGACTAATGACCTAGATTTTCAAACTGCCAGGATGATCGCTGTCTTAAAAGATACTTGAGCCAGACAAGGCAGTCACTGTTTTAGACGTTTGCTAAACACTTTTAGATCGCCTTCATTCCCCTTTTAGACTGCGAGAACTGGACCTTGGAATTGGCAGAAAAAATGACAGCAAAGAAAAAATATTTTATTGAAACTAGTTTACCTGTCTAAAATTAAATGTAGGCCAAAGACGTGTTATCCTGGGCATCTCAGGAGGAGCTACATGGCAACACTTGAAACAACCTTGACATTTCGGAAGAGAGGAAACAACAAGAAGTATACTGTGCAAGTGATGGATTAGAGAAGCAGATTAGGAAACCAACAACTTCTTGTACACAGACTTCGTCATAGTTTTATCTCAGATTAGGAAACCAACAACTTCTTGTACACAGACTACCTCATAGTTTTATCTCAGATTAGGAAACCAACAACTTCTTGTACACAGACTTCCTCATAGTTTTATCTTAAAGATGCTTAAAAGTCGACAGGGTCGACTTCATTGCACCGGGTTTTATCCCATATGGCTCGGTCTCTTTCCGCAGCACGGAAAGCGTCGCACAAAGCACGAACTCCGTAGCTTTTAGCGACGACTCACAGGAGTCTCCGAAACATTTAGCTCGTAAACCAAAGGGCGCGGCCAGGAATCGAACCCACAACCTTCGGAGCACGAGTCAAACGGCTTGACCACTTCGCCACAGTTTTATCTCAGATTAGAAAACGAACAACTTCTTGTACACTGGCTTCCTCATAGTTTTATCTCAGATTAGGAAACCAACAACTTCTTGTACACAGACTTCCTCATAGTTTTATCTCAGAAAGTTCTTCCTAATTTTGCAGTCAGAGACATAGAAGGGAAAGTCGATTTTTAGTTCTTGATTTTCATTCATTCCAAACTGGAAAAACACATCGATGATGCGTCTTTCTCAGCAGATGTCGTCAGGTGTAGAAGCTGATAGTTGCAGTCACATATTGTCTGTGAGCACGTAGCAGTCGTCACTATACACACCTCTTGTTACTGACAGCATACGCAAATACAAACTCAAGCATCCTTAAATATGTTGTTTCGTGTGTTATCGTTATCTTTAAATATATGTTGTTCATACAGTCTTTACAATAGATTCTTTGTGCATCGCGAGGCTTCGAACTGCTGAAGTTCTTGAAGCCAACAAATCCACTCGTTAGTTAACTCACACTCCAGCATGACCAGGCCAGTATTACCATGTAAATCCCTGTAAAAGAGGAGTGTTATTTGCTTGGTATCCACTCATCGCAAGCTGTCTGTTGTGAACTTCACGCAGTACAGACTCAAAACCAAACATAAATATTGAATGATAATAAATATTAAAATGGCCCTTGGCAGGAAAAGAAGGTTCCCCACTCCTGTTCATGGGAAACACGAAGGAAAGAAGAGTGAAAAAAAAAACTAATTTATGAATATCTTCTTCTTCTACTCATTCTTCTGCGCTGTTGCCTCCAAATACTGATTGGCAGCTTGTCGACTTGACAGACGATAGTTTATAATATGGAGTTACACCTCTCCGTAGCACAAAGCCTGGGCTGAATTTGGAGACCATGTGTTGCCCATGCAGCATGGTCCCTTTCTCGGCCTGCCTAGATTACTCCAGAGGAAATGACCTCCAAATACACGACCATAATAGAAACAGTGGTTGATTCCAGGTTGAAACGACCAGGACCTGTACCAGCTTGTCATGTACGTTTAGAACAATCTGCACCTCGGTGAGAGCTTCATTTCGCCTGATTCATCGCCTACCTTGTACCATTCTTCGAGCTCCTCGCGTCTAACGATCCGGGCATCCGCCTTCAGTTAGCGTCTGTTTAGGCCTGCTTCTCCGAATATCGTCATATAGCAGGACTTTCGATCGATAAGACTCTCGCTCCTCAGCTAGTTCTCCTGCCAGAGGCACCCTCCTGCCCCGAGTGTCGGCAATGTCATGGTCCATCTATGTGTTGGTCTACCCTGCCTCTTCTCCCAGACACCAAGCCTGAAATATGGCCAAAGTATTGCAGCTGGAAGACATGATGGTGTTTATGAGCGGGTTTTCTCCCATGTTTAGATCTTGTAGAATGACAATATTTGTCTTCTTCTAGGTCCATGATATAGTCTCCGCAACGAATTGGCTTCCTCCCCCAGAACTTTTATGTAGAACTGAAGTTCACAAATTTCTCTTTTCTTCGTTAGCAAATGCGAAATCCTCCATTTCTCACGTCCATATGTGGAGGTCAGCATGGCCGAATGGAAAAGAACGCTCGCTCTTAAACTTGCGATGTGTTGATGCCAAGGTACCGGGTTCTTCTTCTTCTACTTCTTCTTCTTCTTCTTCTTCTTCTTCTTCTTCTTCTTCTTCTTCTTCTTCTTCTTCTTCTTCTTCTTCTTCTTCTTCTTCTTCTTCTTCTTCTTCCTCTTCTTCTTCTTCTTCTTCTTCTTCTTCTTCTTCTTCTTCTTCTTCTTCTTCTTCTTCTTCTGCTTCTTCTTCGTTCATCCGGAGTGTTTCTTTTTTCCAGATGTAGTTGCGGTATGCCAAGTTTAGTTGCGCCCTTAGACCGAAAGATCTGACTTCTGTGGGTGTTTGTTGACCGAGTTAACCTTCCCGGTACGGGTTCAATAATGCGATGAAGACGCCTTGCATAATGTGATGAGGACACTTTGCATAGTGTGATGAAGACACCTTACATAGATTTCGAAGACATATTACAGAACATTTTGAAGATACAATACAAATAGTAGAAGGCACATTATAGGACCCATTAGGGATACACAAAGTGGAGAGTGGAAAAGAAGAAGTAACAAAGACATTTATGATCTGTTTAAGTCCCCGCTAATCACTGGTATCATGAAGGCTAATAGACTACAATAGCTGGGGCATATAGAAAGAATGGAAGATAATAGGGAAACAAAACTCGCTTACACTCAGGAAATAAATGACCCTAGACCCCGAGGTAGACCAAGAAGACGGTGGAGAAATAATATATGTACAGACCTACAAGCACTTGGAATCAACGACTGGCAAGAGAGGGTCAACCAGAGAGACGAATGGAAACGGCTTGTATCTGCAGCAAAGAACCTCAATAACCCAGAACGCTGAAGAAGAAGAAGAAGACATTATAGAGATCGTTGAAGATACCTTATATTGTGTGATGAAGACACCTCACATCGTGTAATGAAGACACATTATATAATGTGATGAAGACACCATCAATAATGTGATGTAGATATCTAACACAATGTGATAAAGACACCTTACATAGTGTGATGAAGACACCTAACATAGTGTGATGAACACAACTTAAATAATGTGATGAAGACACCTAACACAATGTGATGAAGATAACTTACATAATGTGATGAAGACAAATTACATAGTGTGATGAAGAAACCTTACATAGTGTGATCAAGAAAACCTTACATAGTGTGATAGAGACACCTTACATTGTGTGATGAAGACACCTTACTGAGATTTTGAAGACATACTATAGGTATTGTTGAAGGCGCATTATAAAGAATGTTGAAGGCACTTATCATAATGTGATGAAGACATCTAACATAATGTAATGAAGACATCTAACATAATGTGATGACGACATCTAACATAATGTGATGAAGACATGTAACATAATGTGATGAAGAC
Source organism: Cepaea hortensis (assembly GCA_963921405.1). Classification (NCBI taxonomy): domain Eukaryota; kingdom Metazoa; phylum Mollusca; class Gastropoda; order Stylommatophora; family Helicidae; genus Cepaea; species Cepaea hortensis. The sequence continues at coordinate 109,421,072 of OY992876.1, read as the reverse complement.
ATGTAACATTATGTGATGAAGACATCTAACATAATGTGATGATGACATCTAACATAATGTGATGAAGACACCTAACAAAATGTGATGAAGACATCTAACATAATGTGATGACGACATCTAACATAATATGATGACGACATCTAACATAATGTGATGACGACATCTAACATAATGTGATGAAGACATCTAACATAATGTGATGAAGACATCTAACATAATGTGATGATGACATCTAACATAATGTGATGAAGACACCTATCAAAATGTGATGAAGACATCTAACATAATGTGATGAAGACATGTAACATAATGTGATGACAACATCTAACATAATGTGATGGAGACATATAACATAATGTGATGAAGACACCTTACATTGTGTGATGAAGACACCTTACATTGTGTGATGAAGACACTTTACATTGTGTGATGAAGACACTTTACATTGTGTGATGAAGACACTTTACATTGTGTGATGAAGAGACCTTCCATAATGTGATGAAGACAGCTGACATAAATTTTGAGATTGTTGAAGACACCTTACATTGGGTGATGAAGACACCTCACTACGTGTAATGAAGACATATTACATAATGTGATGAAGACATTTTACACAGTGTGATTAAGACACCTTAAATAATGTGATGAAGACATCGTCCATAATGTGATGAAGACGCCATCCATAATGTGATAAAGACACATTCTGTAGTGTGATGAAGACACCATCAAATTTGTGATGAAGACACCTTGCAGAGATGTTGAAGGCGCATTATAAAGAATGTTGAAGGTACAGTACATAGAGTTAAAGGCACATTACATAGATTGTTGAAGACACCTTACATTGTATAATGAAGACACCTCACCATGCATAATGAAGACACCTAAAATAATGTGATGACGACACCTAACATAATGTGATAAAGACACCTCCCATGATGTGATGAAGACACCTTACAGAGATTTGACTTTAAAGACATATTATAGAGAATGTGGAAGATACAATACAAGGCACATTATATAGATTGTTGAAGGCACCTTACATTGTGTGATGAAGACACCTTACATTGTGTGATGAAGACACCTTACATTGTGTGATGAAGACACCTTACATTGTGTGATGAAGACACCTTACATTGTGTGATGAAGACACCTTACATGATGTGATGAAGACACCTTACATTGTGTGATGAAGACACCTTACATTGTGTGATGAAGACACCTTACATTGTGTGATGAAGACACCTTACATAATGTGATGAAGACACCTTACTGAGATTTTGAAGACATATTATAGATATTGTTGAAGGCGCATTATAAAGAATGTTGAAGACACTTCACATATAGTGATGGCTACATATTATAGCCAAATAATGCTGCAGGCACATTACATAGTGTTGTAGACATATTACAGAGAATATTGAAGACACGATCAGTGAATATTGGAGACACATTATATAGAAACGTGAAGACACATTATAGAAAAAGATAAAGACGCATTATAGAGAAAGATAAAGACACATTATAGAGATAGATTGAGACACATTATACACAATACCCCCGGGAAGGTTAACCCGATCAACAAATGCCCGCAGAAGTCGGATGTGTCGGCCTAACGGCGCAAGAACGCAGCTCTGCTGTAAACAGGCACAACGCAATCACGTCCGAAAAAAAACTCCGGATGAACGAAGAAGAAGAAGAAGAAGATACACAATATTAAAGACACATTATAGAGAAAGATGAAGACACATTATAGGGAATATTGAAGACATATTATAGAGATTGATTAAAACATATCAAGAATGATGAAGGTACATTATAGAGAATAATGAAAACATGTTATAGAGAATTATGAAGACACATTATAGAGCATATTAAAGACACATTACAGAGAATATTGAAGATACGTTATAGAGAATATTGAAGACACATTATAGAGAAAGATTAAGACAAATTATAGAGAATATTGAAGACCAATTACAGAGAGTATAGAAGACACACGACAGAAAATGTAGAAGACACTTTCCAGAGAGCGTGGAACACACATTACACTGGATCTTCAAAACAGAAATTGCTCTTGATAGCTGGTCCATTCTGTGGTTCAAGATTGCATGCCAGTGTAGCTGACAAGTCCTACCTTCCTTATTTTCCATTATTGGGCATTTTCTTGGTTTTGTTTGTTTTTGTTTTACTTCTTTAGCGCAGTTGGCCCCCAGATCATGTTTCTTATTTGTTCACAAATGTGTTCTTATTGATTATCTGTTTATATGTTCTGTTTAATTATACGCGTAGAATGTTTGATACAGGATTGTTTAACGTCATTGTGGTGGGGGGGGGGGGGTATTATGCTTGTTTCTTATCAAGATTTTAATATATCTTTGTGTAGGAGACGTTTCTGAAACTGAAAGACACAATGTTAAGACGAGACGTTTCGAAAGAAGACAAAACCTGAAAGACACTATGTTAGACTAGAGATGTCTGAGACTGAAAGACATCATGTTAAAACTAGACGTTTTCTAACACATACACGCGCATACACACACACACGCACACACACACAAATACACACACGCGCGCGTGCGCACGCGCGCGCGCGCACACACAAATACACACACACACTTTCTGAAACTAAAAGAAACCATATTTTGACTAGTTTCTTCTGGCACTTTCTCTTCTTCTTCGTTCAACTTCAGGCGTTTTTATAAAGCTGAAAGACACGATGTTTAAACTAGGCTTTTCTGAAATTGAAAGACACATTGTTAAAACTAGGCGTTTCTGAAATTGAAAGACACAATGTTAAAATTAGGCGTTTCTGAAATTGAAAGACTAATGTTTAAAACTAGATGTTTCTGAAATTGAACGTTACAATGTTTAAAACTAGATGTTTCTGAAATTGAAAGACACATTGTTCAAATCTAGATGTTTCTGAAATTGAACGTTACAATGTTTAAAACTAGATGTTTCTGAAATTGAAAGACACAATGTTTAAATCTAGATGTTTCTGAAATTGAACGTTACAATGTTTAAAACTAGATGTTTCTGAAATTGAAAGACACAATGTTTAAATCTAGATGTTTCTTAAACTAAAAGTAACAATGTTTAAATCTAGATGTTTCTTAAACTAAAAGTAACAATGTTTAAATCTAGATGTTTCTTAAACTAAAAGCAACAATGTGTAAACGAGATGTTTCTGATACTGAAAGAAACAAATGACAACAGCAACAGGAGGGATAATTGTTGACTAACAGCCTCTTATTTTGGCCGAGAAATGCTGGCCAGAATGTGTTGCCGATTGCCCAGAAGTGTTCCAGGCGACAGCTGAGAGTCGTTGGTATTGACCAAGAAAGACGATTGGATGCCAGGGGACGCATTTGCCAGGGCTCAAGGCCGAGCTTTTAGATGTGGGTCGCTGGTTGAACACCCCGACCCCTCTTTTACCCCTTCTCTCCTTTCCTGTTTGTGATGAGGTGGTCGTGGCTAGTCCCATGGCGGGGGGTTGAAATAAATTTAGCGATTGAGGAAATGTGAATACTTGAATACTGGAAGTCTTGGCAGTTCAATAAAATCGCCCGGCCTTTATGTTTGGTCCTCACTTTGTATTTTGTGCGTGTTCAACCGTTCTAAACGGTTTCCGGTTGTTGGTAGTCGAGCAAGGTTTTCGTGTTGAATCAGTTAGAGAGGGAGAGACTTGTCTTCAGTGAGTTAGTTCACTTGCGGTTTCCCTGGCTTATTGTTACGGGAAGGAAGACGGTAAGCTTTTGTCAAATTATTTGTTTCGTTTTGTCTTAGTTTTGTTTTACATTTCCATGTAAAAGTATGAATAAAGTTAGTGGCAAAACTCGGGTAAAGCTTTTTTTTTTTCATATCCCTTACGGACATTGCAGTCAACATCAGCATTTTTCAGCTGCTGTTGATATACTAGGCAAAATTACGCTCAGTAGTTTGCCATTGCTTTCTGAGCGACCGGCTCAAATACCCCGTAAGTTACCAACGCGGCGAGAACGGCTACAGATTCTCGCGCAGGTTACGTTACTCACGAGAATATACGTGATTACGGAGAATGACGTTAACACCTGGGCCAGGGAGACCGGCGGTAAAGCTATGGAAATGTAAATAATATAAAAGAGCGGGGAGTGATGCAGATTTATAGAATATAAGTGCGGAAAACAAAGATGCACTTATCCCATCGTTTTATCAGTTCTCTCAAACCGGCAGCAAAGAACTGCGTGCTTTGTTTTCATTTACCTGCCATCCCAGAAAACTGTGTGACTTACTTATTTACTCGCCCTCGTAACGTTTTCTGCCCAGATGTGCACCTCTTTACGGGATAAACATTTATCAGCATAAACACTGAAAACCAACCTTGGCGGGAGACATTTCGCGTATGACACCAAAGTTGAATGTGAAGTGAAAACGTGGTGTAGAAAACAGAGCACGCAGTTCTATGCTGCCTGTTTGGGAGAACTGATAAAACGATGGGATAAGTACATCAATGTTGGTGGAAATTATGTTGAGAAATAAAGGGACAATGTTTGTATAAAAATAAACTGGTTTCAACTTGTTATCATATTTAGTTATTTTTCTACAGCCATGTGTGACTTACTTATTAACTTACCCTCGTACAAACACGGAGAAGACGTTACGTTGACTACTTTAAAGCATAATAACATGGGAAGAATTGAAGGATGGGAAAAAAGATTAAAAGAAAAGTGAAACATAAAAATTTAAACAAAAAATGTGCTATTTATTTCAGAATCCCAGTCTGAAACTGGGATTTTGAGGTAAATAGCATCCGTTTTTCATTTTGTTTTAATCGTTCCCATTTTTGTTTACCTGTCCATTCTTGTCATTCGGTTATTATGAATGAATGTAGCCACCTAGCGTCTTCTCCGTGTGTATATGTTGTGTTTCCTTCTATTTGTTTACCTTTGTAACTGTGTACAACTCACCCGTGTTTTAACCAAAGTCCACAAGGACAGCAACAAATAGTAACACTGTAACCTACCATGTGTACTGTAGGAGCCGACTAAGGGGCGGGGGGGGGGGGAGGGCGTGAAACAGGCGCTGCCTCAGTCTGTAGAAGACTTTAGCTGTAAGAAATAACCGGTCATGAAGAAGTCTGCACAGGGCGTGGTGTGAGTTGGTTGAGGAGTTTTGTTCTCTTGTGAGATACAAAGCGCGAGGAAGAGGAGATGAAGAAGAAGTAGAAGAAGAACGAACGAACGAACGAATCATACACGGGCCCTTTACTATCGTTACTGCGTGCAGTCAAACTTGGACATTTTCTGAATCACACATTCACAATAATACCTGAGAGATGAGATGTTTGAGAAGCGTGCCAACTTAACTATCCGAGACCGAGTAAGAAATGTTGTTATTAGACAGACAGTAGGATCAACACATTGTGCCACACATATTGAAAGGCAGATTATCAAATAGTTCGATCATCTTGTTAGAATGCAACCCCATCAACTACCAGCACTAGCGCTACATCAAAGATCTGCTACGAGAGCAAGAGAACGACCGAAAATATCATGCATTGACGACATCAAAGACATGGTACAATCACACGGAATGACACACCCAGTGCCACCCATCACGCGCTGGAATGCAACTATTCCTCCCCACGACCTTTGACGGCATTAGTGGAAGATGATGATGACTGCATGCATGTGCATGCCCACAATGTTTTTATCATCCTGTATCCAGCATCGTGTTGATCAACCGCTGCCTCCTCTTCCATAAGTCACGCCTTCCATTACTGCTCTCTCTATAGTTTTGTCACATCCACTGTAAGTGCAGCCGTATGGGGACGGGCGTTGTCGTACACAAACAATACTCCTTTTGAGAGAAGTCACCGGCGCTTCCCATCGCGAGTTTCAGTTTGTTCACTAGCATGTCACTAGCATATCATAAGCATGTCACTATCATGTCACTAGCATGTCACTATCATGTCATTAGCATGTCACTAGCATGTCACTAGCATGTCACAGCATGTCGCTAGCATGTCACTATCATGTCACTAGCTTGTCACATCATGTCACTAGCATGTCGCTATCATGTCATTATCATGTCACTATCATGTCATTAGCATGTCACTATCATGTCATTATCATGTCACTATCATGTCACTATCATGTCACTAGCTTGTCACAGCATGTCACTAGCATGTCACTAGCATGTCATTAGTATGCCACTGGCATGTCACTAGCATGTCATTAGCATGTCACTAGCATGTTATTAGCATGCCACTAGCATGTCATTAGTATGCAACTAGCATGTCACTAGCATGTCATTAGCATGTCATTAGTATGCCACTAGCATGTCATTAGCATGCCACTAGCATGTCACAGGCTTGTCACTAGCATGTCATTAGCATGTCACTAGCATGTCATTAGTATGCCACTAGCATGTCACTAGCATGTCATTAGTATGCCACTAGCATGTCACTAGCATGTCATTAGTATGCCACTAGCATGTCACTAGCATGTCATTAGCATGTCACTAGCATGTCATTAGCATGTCACTAGCATGTCATTAGTATGCCACTAGCATGTCATTAGTATGCCACTAGCATGTCATTAGCATGTCATTAGTATGCCACTAGCATGTCATTAGTATGCCACTAGCATGTCACAGGCTTGTCACTAGCATGTCATTAGCATGTCACTAGCATGTCATTAGTATGCCACTAGCATGTCATTAGTATGCCACTAGCATGTCATTAGTATGCCACTAGCATTTCACTAGCATGTCACTAGCATGTCATTAGCATGTCACTAGCATGTCATTAGCATGTCACTGGCATGTCATTAGTATGCCACTAGCATGTCATTAGTATGCCACGAGCATGTCACTAGCATGTCATTAGCATGTCATTAGTATGCCACTAGCATGTCATTAGTATGCCACTAGCATGTCATTAGCATGTCACTAGCATGTCATTAGTATGCCACTAGCATGTCATTAGTATGCCACTAGCATGTCATTAGTATGCCACTAGCATGTCACTAGCATGTCATTAGTATGTCACTAGCATGTCACTAGCATGTCATTAGTATGCCACTAGCATGTCACTAGCATGTCATTAGTATGCCACTAGCATGTCACTAGCATGTCATTAGTATGCCACTAGCATGTCACTAGCATGTCACTAGCATGTCATTAGCATGTCACTAGCATATCATAAGCATGTCACTAGCATGTCGAGCACCAGTCGCAGTTTTCAGTCCTGTCCTGGAAATGCACCAATATGTAATTGATATCCCAACAGATGGTCACTCTTGACTGGTCCACTGTCAGGTCTACCTCTGCGTTGTTCATAAACGGCGTTTTGTCTTCCATTGTGACATCTTTCTACCCATTCACACACTCTCCCCTGAGTCAAAAGACCGTCTCTTTACTGAACCATCAATCAACTGTAGATTTCCCAAGGTTTCACGCTCTCTGATCACATATACACGCGTGCGCGCGTTCTTTTACACACACACACACACACACACTACACACACACACACATACACACACACACACACACAGCGGTTCTGGCTCAGAGGGCTCGATCTCAGCTTAGGGCTGGGAATGTTTCCAAGAACTGTTGGTGTCTAGTGATATCACACGCCCCTCTGATCTCTTAGGTCTTAGGTGGTGGGGTCAGAAACCTAACCTTCTCGCATAAAGCATAAACAACGAGGAGGTCTTATCTGCAAGTTACAAATACGACAGTTGGATATCGCTAAAGAAACAAGTGGCTGTTATTCCTCTGCCTTGGCAAAAATCATTAAGAAAGAAAGCCTGCTCACGAGTAGATAAAGCCCGTAGTCTTCAGTGGAATCTGTCTGTAGGAATCTTCAATGGAATCTGTCTGTCCGAGATAAAGCCCGTAGTCTTCAATGGAATCTGTCTGAAGGAAGCAAACCATTCATAAATGGATGTCGAAGTCAGACATGCTGACCTTTGGGGTGTTTAACTAAATGAGCAGACACACTGACAAACATCTGATGGATGTGGAAATGTGGTTTCTGAGGAAATGCCAAGAATACCATGGACAGACAGAAAAATCAATGACCAAGTCATACAAAAAACAAATGGCAATCGTAAACTGATTAGAGCAGTTGTTCTCAACCGGTAGGGAATTTTAAGATTTCCAGTGGTGGTGGGGGGGGGGGGGGGGAATAAAGATTATTTCAAGATCGCGTTACTACAAGAACTGATTACTTGATATTATTTTTCCCTCCATACTTTACGGTTCTGTACTCCTCGCCCTTCTGAAATTCGTTTTATAACGCAAGTAGACCCGCAAAACAAATTGTATGTGGACGTCTAGACTTGTTCTAGTATGTGTTATTAAAATTAGGTTCCATTTTTACGTATACTATATGGGGGGGGGGGGGGTGGATTTCTATGGAGGAAATACGAAAGGCGTGGGGGGGGGGGGGCATTGAGAACATATGGTGAAGGGGTGCATGGGCCAAAAAAAAAGGTTGGGAACCACTGGATTGGAGAAATTAGACCTAGACAGTCAACATTGTTTGGTCACATTGTGAGAAGAAATAAATTGGAGAACTTCGAGACAACTGGCAAGATCGAGGCGAAGAAAACAAGGAGAAGGCAGAGAAGTAAATACCTGGATGGCTTGGCCACGTGGCATGGTCGAGACACGAACACTGAGCTGATTCACGACTCTGGTGATAGAGTGAGATAGCGAAACATGACCGCCCACGCTTATCGGCATGGCACATGATGGATGTACCAAGTGTGCCGCAGCCCTCACGAAAGTGACACGAAGAAGAAGCAGAATCATTATTGCGTGTTACTTTCCCTCGTGGTTTGTGTCCAGTCGTGAGCGGTATAATGCGAAGTCGTTTACACGTAAACATCATGACAGCCAAACTCGGTCAGCAGAGCTGTGTACACGAACTTTGCACACCAGAAATGTGCGGTCGTAAAGATCAAACTGTTGCTAGCTGTTTAAAACAAAATGTAAAACTGTGTTGGTTTAAATCCAATGACTTTTGGAAACAAGCATGGCCACTTGGGTTCATGCAAACACAACCGGAGCCTGGCCAGGTGCATGCTGTGAACAGCTTCTGTATACAATATGACGATTGTTTTACAGATAATGAACTTATCTCCGTTTGTGTGTCTCACGTTTGCTTGCTGTCTTTCATAACGTGCGGGCTGATATTTATTAGCAAGGCCTTTACATAACGTTGCGTTGAGTCCCAAAATATATCTGCTTTTTTTTATTTACTAGGCAATTGAGCTGAGTTGAGTTGAGCTAAGAACTGACATCATTGCACTCAGGACATTCCCATACGCGCTCCGCACCTCCTTCAACAGCCAGCGAAGAGTCATGCTACTAGTCGTTCCCGCCGCTCTCTGAAAGTTCTCCTGGTCTTCCCTTTCAATTTGAGATTCTTCCAGAACCCCTGCCGATCCCCCGCAATATCATTCTTTCCACATACAGGTTCTCAATTTGATCCCCCGACTTCTCCACCTGATCCCACAGGCGCACGACCACCTCTCACTTGTCTATAGGTAACCTACCACCAAGAGGTGCATTTCCTGCCAGCCTATCAACCTGCTCATTCCCCCGCACTCCCGCATGGCCAGGGCAAACAATCCATACACATATGTGACATCTGAAGCGAGGTAAGCCATTCCACACGAAACATTCCTTTCTCCACCTTACTTGCAACCTTACTAGGCAATATTAGTTCAGTAGTCCACCCTTGCTTTGTTGAACGGCGACGCCTCACACCACGGAAATCAACGTAAAACGGTCTGCTTCTAAACTGCCCGCAGCTGATTTCACGCCTTCCTCTGAGGTCAGCATGTCCGAATGGATAAGAGATTTTGTTTTTAAACGGTGTGCTGATGCTGAGGTAGAGGGTTCAACTCCTACACGGGTCAGTTGGACTAAAATGTTGACTTCTCGGCCTTGACTTGGAGAAGTAAATTACAAGTTCCTCTGAAGTCGGAGTGGGTTTTCCTGATGGCGAGGACACTGGTAATAGCGAAAATTATCCACACCCAAAATTCAGTCCAATTCTACTAGAACAAGATGGTACCTAAATACAACATCTGATGAATAATGCACGGCAGAGATTCAACAGAATAGGGCAAGTAAAAGCTACATTTCAGACAATGAAAAGTATCCTCTACAAAACGTCATTATCACTGAAAATAAGAATGGAAGTGTTGAAATGACATATAAAACCTGATTTGCTGTATCAATCAATCAATCATGTGCCATGCCGGAAAGCGTGGGCTGTCATGATTCGCCATTTCACTCGATCACCAGAGTCGTGGATCAGCTCAGATAGACTGTATAGCAGCGAATAATGGAACATTAAAGGACAAATGAGGAAAAGCTTGAAAGCAGCTGAGTTGTGGTTCCTGAGACGATGTTGCGAATGCCTTGGACTGCCAAAGCAACAAAAATTAAGTGTCGTATATTGTGGTTTCTTGTATTTGGTTGCTGCTAAAAGCTTGTCGCCGCAACATCCTTTGTTTTCTGTAACTGAGTTATGTAAAGCTGCATTACTTCATTCTTCTTTATTTCACTCTATTCTTTCTAATTCTCGTTTCCCTACTCCTCTTCTTCCCTCTTTACAATCTTCTCCTCCTTTTCCTCCACATATTCATACTCTACTGACTCTCCCCCACCCCTTTATCCTTATCCTCCTCCTCTTCTTCAACATCATTACCTCCGTGTCCTCATTTCTCCTGTCAACTCCTACTCCTCGACTTTTAGACTGGCACAGGCAATCACGTCTTTCCACAACCTTTACTTTCCAACACATGTGTCAGTCGACGTGCTGCATTCTGCCCATGTCCCAATGCATTGTGTCGTTCATGCTCCTCCGATTCGCAAAACGAATACAGAAAACGAATGAAGGGTAACAATAAACAAAAGAAGAAAATTTCAAATAGAAGAAGAAGAAGAAGAAGAAGAAGAAGAAGAAGAAGAAGAAGAAGAAGAAGAAGAAGAAGAAGAAGAAGAAGAAGAAGAAGAAGACGAAGAAGGAGGAGGATGAGGAGGAGGAGTCTTTGTCACAGGCAATCACGTCTTTACGCGACCCTTACTTTCCAACACATGTGTCAATCGACGTGCTGACGTCTGCCCATGTCCCAATGCATTGTGTCGTTCATGCTACCCTGTGTCGGGAACCGAGGTAGCATAGTGGCTAGACGCTGCCCGTTGGTCATGGGTTCGATTCCTCATCGGACCGATTCTAATTTTTTTTTTTTAATTGAAAATGTACCTAGGCTTCCAGGAAGACCTATCCCAAATGAGTACCAGAAAATGTCTTGGGAAGTAAAGCCGGCCGCCCTGATGCTGACCATATTTGACTATTAGTCTATACACAACATGCGTCTAGCACCATTTCCCCATTGCGCCTGAAGGTATATCAAAGGGTCTTTACTGTCCCTACTACCATTAGTCACCGTATACTTGCGAATCAATTTCTGTCTGACCGCATAACCACAGACTAACTCCATTTTTCCGATGTCTGTCACAACACAACATCTCGCCTCTTTACAGCCAAAGGTAAATTTAACAGACTTTTGTGCACGATGTTTCTCTTTCTTCAATGCATTTTCTCACTTGCTTGTACAAAGTCAGTGATTCATATATTTACAAAACAAGCCGTGTGATACTTTGACCGAAAATAGGGGCAAGTTTGAACGACATTTCAAATCTGTGGCCAAATCTACTAAAGCCATGAAGGAAGAAATTAACATTTATTGCTTGCGGTGGTTTTAAAAGCTTTGCTTATTCCTTGACCTTTAGCCTCTTAGTACTTGGGCTACAAATAAGTGAACTTTCGGAGGCCCATTTTCGGAGCTATGAAACCCGAACTGGTAACCAACGACTCCCTTAATTTATTCAGTCCCAAACATCGTGGTGTGTGTTCATGTCTGTTCCCTGTGTGTTCCAGCTGGCGAACTGGTAACCAACGACTCCCTTAATTTATTCAGTCCCAAACATCGTGGTGTGTGTTCATATCTGTTCCCTGTGTGTTCCAGCTGGCGAACTGGTAACCAAAGACTCACTTAATTTATTCAGTCCCAAACATCGTGGTGTGTGTTCATATCTGTTCCCTGTGTGTTCCAGCTGGCCCTGTGGTCAAGGAGTTATGGACGAAATTCGAGCACGGCCAGCTGGCAATTTGGAAGCAGACCGACTTGCGCTTGTTTTCATACAATGGGATGAGTGTCGGTCGTTCAGAAAGCAATGGCAAATTACTGAACGTAACCTTGCCAAGAAACCACAAACAGCCAAACATTCCTGGGGTTGACTGTGGTGTCCTGTAATGAAAATACCTACTAATTGTGTGTTCCACATATCACATATTTCCTCAGTGTATACATAAGAAATCTGACTGTCCCGTTGACAACTCCCGTTCTCTTTACATTACCTTAAGTAATGTGTGGCTGCTAGTTTTCTAGTGACTGCCGCTTCCATCGACGATAAACTGCATTTTTAGTGATTAACTTTTGTGTTGGCATTCTGGCAGCAGCATTATGCATAGTATACCTGTGCGGGCTATTGGTTTGTCGAGTCTCCTGTCTGTTCCACTTTTCACATGAGCCAGTGAGGAGCATTTGGTGTGATATTCGCTGGCACAGAAATGGAGCATAATTGGGCGACCTTTTGCCGTGAAGTTGGAACCGCGACTAACTAACTAACATTCCGTCGACACATGTGGTGTGCAGTGGTTTCCTGTCCTTCCTCTTCTTCTCTCGCCCTGTACCGTCGACACATGTGGTGTTCAATGGTTTCCTGTCTTTCCTCTTCTTCTCTCCCTATGTATCGCCCATTGGGGCATGATCCATCAACCAACTTACTCCGAACCCTCCTATCCTCAACTATCACATGCAGCTCCGTCCATGTCCTCCCCAAATTATTCATTTCTGATTCCACTTCTCTTGTCCGTGTGTTTATAGTTCTCCCCCTATTTCTTTTTCCCTGTGGGTTCCAGACTAACGCTTTTCTAGTTACACTGTTCTCGAGCTTTCTCTGTGTGTGTGCCATCCAGCGCCAGCATCGTTTCTTCACCTCTTGGTTCACTGGTATTTGTCCAGTTCTCTCCATGAGCTCCACGTTGGTGATTTTGTCATGCCATTTTAATACTCCTTTATATACATATGTTTTTTTACAGACAGCCGTTAATGCATGTTTGTAGTTTAATAGTAACCACTTCAGCCGTTCTCCGTGTTTCTGATCCATACAGCGTTCTGTGTCTCTGTGTCTGGGATTATTTAATGTGAGGAAGAAAACCAGAAGCTGTGTGTTAAATCTTATAGACATTAAAGAGTTGAATTAGCCGAAATCTCCAAGGAATGCTAACCTGGTTAAAACACGCACGCTAAAGTCGGATGTGTTGGCCTAAGAGTTTTGGCCCAAGGGTGCCTAACAAGACACACCGCAATTACGCCTGAAAAACACTCCGGATGAACGCAGAAGAAGATGAATTAGCCTAAATCTTATCAGCATTAAAAAGTTAATACACATATATCCAACATATCCTTTGAATTAGTTGAAATCTAATGAGCATTAAAGAGTGAATACACATGTATTCAATGTAACCCTTGGCATGTGGGTTTAGAGGGAAAGCTAATCCACATACACAATTCAGTCCAGTCCACTAGAAGTAGTAGCACATGTATGTTTAGTTCAAAGTGGGCGGACGCAAAATTTAAAAAAATAAAAAAAATAAAATAAAAATAAAGCCGATCAACTCAAGCGCACTGCTGACATCTTTCCTGTATCCAGCAGACTTGAAAGCTGCCCCTGGATTCTGTGAGATACGTCATTTGTGTGGGAACTGAACATACAGTTTCCGAGGATAATCTACACAAGCTTCCACGAGTGGGCATTGTCAAGTTCTCTGGACAGGTGCCTGATCTTGAAGACATCTTCACTGCCATGCTGGAGACAGACTGTAGATCCGACAACGATGAACTGATTGACCTCTGCCCTCTGACTGAAACACATTACCAGGTCAGGAATTTTATAATAACGATTTTATAACGTGAAGTACAGTGAATAACGGGTAGGTTTTCTCGTGGAGAGTGACTGCTATTTTCCCTGGTTGATTGGTTGGTTGGTTGATTACTTGATTGATAGGTTTATTGGTTGATTGGTTGGTTGGTTGATTAGTTGGATGGTTGGTTGGTTGATTAGCTGGTTGATTAGTCGATTGATTGCTTGGTTGGTTAGTTGTTTAGTTGGTTGGTTGGTTGGTTGATTAGTTGGTTGGTTGATTAGTTGATTGATTATTTGGATGGTTGGTTTATTAGTTGGTTGGTTGGTTGGTTGATTAGTTGATTGGGTGATTTGGTGATTAGTTTTCTGATTGGAAGATCAGGTGGTTGGTTGGTTGGTTGGTTGGTTGGTTGGTTGGTTGGTTGGTTGATTAGTTGGTTGGCTGGTCAGTTGGTTAGTTGGTTGGTTGTTTGGTGAATCTTTAAGAGACTTCAGTTGAACTCTTAAGCCCGATGTATGGACGCTAGAGTTAGGTGGGCCATGAAGGGGGTTTGAATCTATCGGAGTGAGATTTGAGCAGATACTTTCTGACCGGCCCGTTACTGAAGTATAATCGCCACCGGAATTGTGTAGCAGTTCTCGTTCCCTATACTGTGTCTGCCCCAAGTCTATCTGTGAGACTGGAATAGGTTATCTTAACCTGGTTCTTAAGCTGTCATGTTTGAGAGATATTGCTCTTGGATTCACTGTCATCAACATTCTCATAGTTCCTGGCGTAGGGGTTACCGAAGAACGTGGCAATTACGCCCTTCTTTATCGTATCAGGGCCCAGGCATTGAAGATGAGATTAGCACTATCCGGTTGGAAAGTAAGATACTTTGATTGTAGTAAACGTGGCAGTGGCTGGTAAAGAGAAGTGATGGAAGGAATGATTGTAGTAAACATGGCAGTGGTTTGTACAGAGAAGTGCTGGAAGGTATGGTTCCTGAAAGATGAGACAGGGGTCGACCCGCAAGGAGATTGGACACTGGATATTGTAGATCTCTTTGGCATGGAGATGTACAAGGCAGGAGAACCGGCAAGCCATGGAGGAACTGTTCCGCCCGGACTGGGATGAGAGCGACCACATGCACATAGCCTGTTACATAAGAGAGAGAGAGAGAGAGAGAGAGAGAGAGAGAGAGAGAGAGAGAGAGAGAGAGAGAGAGAGAGAGGTGGAGAAAGTGGCGATGGGGATAGTGGGAGAGAAGGGAAGAGAGAGGGGAGACAGGATGGAAAAGTGAGAGAGGGGAGAGAGAGAGAAAGAGAAAAGGAGAGTGATAGAGGGGGAGAAGAGAGCGAGAACGGATGAGGGACATGAAAAGGGGAGGGGTGTGGAGGGACAGAAGGAAAGAGGATGGGAGAAGTGAGAGGGGAAAAAGAGAGGTGAGAAGAGAAGGAGAGAAGATGGGAAAGTGATAGAGGAAGAGAGAGAAGGGGAGAGATGTGATTATGATGTAATCAGTGAATGTATGAGAATGTGTGTGGTACAGAGCGGGTTAAAATAATGTTGTGTGAATATTTCCCGAGTTTTTCTACAGCAAGTGGAGAATCCGCTCACCAAATGATGCCTAACACCAAAGATGTATTTCTCTTTCAGGAAACTCACCAGCTCTGGGAAACAGTGGAGCACCCACCTCAGTGTTCCTTCCATGTCATGAAGATGACACACACAGTTCCTGGGTATCAGCGACAAGAGGCTCAGTCTCATAGATCACTAGAAATGAGCTGCCTGAATCATGCTCAAACAGATTATGTTGCTGAGAATATTAGTGATGAAATAAATCGAAGCTTGCACTCAGAGCACTGCTGCAGCTTGTCTTCGGGCCAATGCTTTTTCTCAGATCTGAGCGGCAGTATCTCCAGCCTCAACGATGTCAGTGACGAGGGTATAGGTAGGATCTCCTCTCTAGACTCTTCAAACACGAGCTGTTCAATCTACTCAGGCGTGCAGCATGTTCACTCCGAGCAGCCAGACCATCCAGAAGCAGATCTTGGCTTTGAAGATCATTGTAATTGCTCACAAACTACGACCAGTGATTGTGGCACAAGTATTTCTCAAGTGTTCCCTTTTTCAAATGAACCAAACAGTTTACATTCTAAGCATCTAGATGATGCATGCCCTGGTACAGTGCCTATTCCATTGACATGTGCATCCTTACAACCATCTAGCTCCCAACAAGAATCAAACACAGATTCTCCACCTGAATCTTCAGTTTCAACTAAACCACAAACACGACTGCCAAGACTGCTCTCTTGGCCACGATCATCCTTATCCAGGTTGTATAAATCATTGTCCCCTAGAATTTTCCGGAAATCTTTAGTTTCTAACACAGCCAAAGTTTCTTCAAAAAAATCCATCTCTCAGCCTGAACATAAGAGCGTACACAACCTGCCTGCATATTGTCCACAAATCTCCCAAACATACATGCCTGCTTCGAATCCAGACAGTTCCCTAGTCAATCCACCTGATGAAGAAGTTTTCATTCTTTCGTCACCAATCTTGGATAAATCCATGGAACTCAGAAGCACAAGCAGATCAGTCAACACAATCACTTGGAGTTCTGAACAGAAAATTGGGTATGTACATATTTGTTGTTTAATCAGGTCTCAGGGGAGCGGCTGGTCGAGTGACTAGAATGTTGAGCTTTCCTTCGGGAGACCTGAGTTAGCATCCTCAGTAAACTGTAGACTTTTTTCTGTCAGTGGGCAAAAGAAAAGCCTAACCTGCACAGTTCACGGCTACTGCACTAGCCAGACTGCCTTAATTCCTTAGCCCCAGGACCCCTTCCCCCTCCCCTGTCCTACACCGCCAGGTACTACAGGCAGTAGATGACAGTGGTATTGATTTTTTTTTTTTTTTTACATTCAAGTATCTGTTGGTGGGCTTCTCTGTCTGGGTTGTTCATCTGTCTTCTTGTGCGACACTGCTGGTTACATTCCACGGCACTCCATCTTCTCTAAGTTCTTCTCTAAGTCCTTCCTCCTTGTTCATGTGTTGTTTCCTTTGTTGGTTGGTTGGATGGATGACTAACTGGTTGCTTGATTGGTTGATTGGTTGGATAGTTTGTTGTTAGTTGGTTGGTTGACTGACTGGTTGCATGGGTCGCTGGCTGGCTGGTTGGTTGGTTGATTCGTTGGTTGGTTGCCGGTGACTTTCTATAGGGTTCACCCCTTCACTGATCAAGAAAGCTGCTCCTCTTTGGTGCACGTCAAAAGTGGGATGGCCATCTTTAAACTGTCCTTATGACGTCACCATGTTCGTCTGCACCGTGATGTCATGCGCATAACACTCTTGACACCCTGAACAACAATATTGACAGGTTACAAGAAAATGGCATGGCTACTGTAATTTATAGCACACTTTTAACGTTTTCATTGTGTGCTCCCTCGTACCTAGCTGTCGTCCTGAGCTTCCTTATCCCGCGCTCTAGTGAAAGGAAATGGTCATCTAGAGGCACAACCTTCACCCCTGACTCTAGAAGGCCGTGTAAGATTATAGCTTTTTTTTTTTTTTTGGCGCTCACTCGCTTTGAACTCAAGCGTAGTCCATACACTATTTCTAGGACACTGGACTGAATTTTGCGTGTCAGTTAGCTTTCCCTATTACCAGTGTCCCTAGCCAACAGGCGAACCCACTCCGGCTTCAGAGGTACTTGTAATTAATTTCCCCAAGTCAAGGACGGGAAGTCAACATTTTAGTCCAACTGTCTGGTCTAGGGGTTGAACCCCTTACCTCGGCATCAGCATACTGGATGTTTAAGAACACGTGTTATTATCCATTCGGCCATGCTGACCTCCAGTCTAGCTGGTAAACAACGTCATATCAGGCTCAAAGTCAGCCACGTGAAATTTGGGAGCACATCGCTTTGCGTTGATTTTCACAAAGGTATAGACGTCAGCCAATGAGAATACACTGGCAAACTGCTGAAAGTAAAATTGTGTAGAAAATCGCAAACAGCCGTTAAATGCTAGGGGTTGATTGCCATGTCCTGTAAAGGACACGTAATTAACTTTTTTAAGCTTGAGTAAATTTCATAAACCGTTTGCTTCATTTTCCCAGTGGCTGTACTTTAGTCTTATTTCCTGTTTAAGTATGAATCACATCAATATACTCATGAAAGGAAAATCGTGGACGATAAGCCTGAACTACTGGCATGTTCTCTATTATGTTTGGCTGCTACAGTCCCCGATCAAGTAACCACTGAGTCTGCTATGAAGAAGATTGAATATAACAACACTCGTGTCTTCATTGTCACCAAACGGGACAAAAAGACGCTTGATCAAGATGGCAGAGTAAGACAGTTGTACGACATTGAAGTTGCACGACATTGAAGTTGTACAAGTCAACCCTCTCATTCGCCCTGATTGTGAGGAGAAAGCTACGGAAGGATAGGTCCTATTATGATGCTTTGGTATCTGTAACGAAGATAGTCTACCATTGCTTTCCTTTTTCTTGGTAGTATACTGGTCAGTGACCGTGGCCATCATCTCTATAAAGAGATCCCCTGTCTAGGTCATGAACTTGCCAGCACAACAAAGCTACCTGTCTGCTGCTATCAGGGTAAATCCATCATGTGGTCGACTGGTTTCACTTTACCATGGTTTGGGGGGGGGGGGGGGGTGCAGCGGTACTCCACCATGACCAGGGGTCTTTCATGGGATTGCAGGTGGAAGGAGGAACCTTACTTCTTCTGATTTAAGGGACACATCTGCGTCGCTATTGTGTGGATGATATGCAGGGCATCTGGCTGATTATATGCAGGACATCTGGCTGATGATAGGCAGGACATCTGGCTTATGATATGCAGGACATCTGGCTGATGATGGGCAGGACATCTGGCTTATTATAGGCATGATATCTGGCTTATGATAGGCAGGACATCTGGCTTATGATAGGCAGGACATCTGGTTGATGATATGCAGGACATCTGGCTTACGATAGGCTGGACATCTGGCTTATGATGAGCAGGACATGACTTATGATAGGCAGGACATCTGGCTTATGATAGGCAGGACATTTGGCTTATGATAGAGAGCACTGTCGAAAGACGGTTATGGGGCGGGGTGGGTCGGGGAATGTTCTGCTCAGGATAGACCACATGATGATGATGAACCTGTAACTATAAATAGCAACTCAAAGAAAGAGGCATACACATCATTACGCCCCCCCCCCCTCCCTTGCCAGACGACATCCCGGGGTATGTAAGAACTCAACAATAAAACTTGATAAGAAAACAGCTCGCTATAAACTGTCGTCAAAAATAAGTCGACTCCGTCAGACGTTGGCAGTTATGACGCTGTTTATTTCTGCAGCGTACAGGCTTGTAGCAAACAATTCGGCAATAACAAAGAATAAAATACTGGGCCTGTTCTGTCCAGGCTGGACAGTATTGCAATTACAATTAAAACCAACATCATGTCCCAAGCCATCTCCGCTCAAAATTCTAGACAGTGTCCTTGCCCGTCAACACGGCGTCCTTCTCTCTATCCGTTCTCTTCTAAGTGTCCTTTCCGACGTTTCTCTGATATCGAGTTTCTGCATTCGTCTCCATATTAATTCGTGGCTTATATGAACGTTGTCTCCACACACTGACTCATCCATTCCATGTATTAACTCAGCCACCAATGCGATATAGTGCCAGTGCCTCGCCAACCTATCTTTCTCAAATCCACATGAGCTGCTGCTCCTATGAAGCTCCTAAGTCCGTCTGTTTGTTGTTGTTGACAATTTCTTGTGACTTGTCTGTCCTTCTACTTCAATCCCCTAGATTCATTAGCGTTTTGGCTTTGGGATTCTCTGATACTTCTAATTTGCGTCATTACGTCACTCACCCCCCCCCCCCCCCCCCAAGGACAACAATCCTCATCAAATTAATAAGCTTGTGAGGGTAAAACCGTGGACAGCCGCTATTTGTGGCTGACTCTGTCACAGAACTATTCATCTGAGCTAGGGATGGACCCTAATATAACTTCTCTTCTTAGGTTGAACGGAGTAGGGGTAATGGCAGAATCGAGAGAGAAAGTTTCGGTACCAAACTTGGGAAATACTCACGCCTTGTGCTAGTTAATGCTGTGTTGCGCTGAGGCGCTGTCAGGCCTGGGTTCAGTACCGGGGCTGGTCGCTCACTATGGGAGGGAAAGGTTGATCGCCTCTTCCTCCATGCACTCAGGCGTACAACATGTGATGGTGCTAACGCATCACTGACATATAGTAGGCTGCTGCTTTTTGGGACTTATTCCTTGTTATTGTTTGTTGTTTTTATTTAAAAGCATTACTTTGATGTGTTACTCGAAAACTTAACTTCTTACCTTAAAACTTCACTTGTTACTCCAAAACTTCACTTGTTGCTCCAAAACTTCACTTGTTGCTCCAAAACTTCACTTCTTACTTTACTTCTTCACGTATTGCTCCAAAACTTACCTTCTTACTTTAAAACTTTACTTGTTGCTCCAAAACTTAACTTTTTACTTTAGAAAAAAAAAGTCGCTTAAAAGTCGACAGGGTCGACTTCATTACACCGGGTTGTTATCCCATATGGCTCAGTCTCTTTCCGCAGCGTGGAAAGCGTCGCACAAAGCACGAACTCCGTAGCTCCAGCGACGACCCACTGGAGTCTCCTAAATAAATGCTATCGTGAACCGAAGGACGCGGCCCGGATTCGAACTCACAACCTTCGGAGCCTGAGGCAGACGGTTTGACTACTTCGCCACGGAGCCTCCAAAACATGTTACATCAGAACTTGGCCTGCTATTTTAAACTGTGTTACTCCAAAACATGACATGTTACTTCAAGATTTAGCCTGTTACTTAAAACTTGGTTTGTTACTCCAACGTTTGACCTGCTATTACAAAAGTTCATTTACAACTTCAAACCTTGCATTGTTATTTCAAAATGTGGCTTTTCATCTACTAAACATGTGTCACTAAAATGTGGCTGAACTGGCGAACATCGAGAAGATTCGAAGGCAACCCAAGACGGGGAAATAGGAGGAACACCAGAAGAGACAGCAATTGGTAAAGTTCCCTGAAGGAAACAGCACCATATGACGGGGTGTGCACACAACTCCAAGCCTCAACAAGTGCGCGACTCTGTCCAGACATGAAAAACCTAAAGAGAAAGGGATGAACACAATCAACCCATCAGAAGCCGGAAAGCTGACAACAAGCAGCCCGGTGTACAAAAGACAAACTACAAGCTACAATATAAATACCCCAATTATAGCCAAGTCGAAAACTCGAAGGCTGAAAGGGGGTATTCGTACCAACAATTGGATTGCTTGCTTGCTTGCTTGCTTGCTTGTGTTCGTTAGCTTGAGCTCCAACGCGAATCCTGTATGTCGGATGAAGGCATCCTGTTGTCCAACATCAGTGTGATGTCATACAGGACCTGAGGTTTGCGTGAGTATCCGTTGTCCCATGTCTGGCTTATTGGTGTGCAGACTGGTGGTTTCCTCGCCGTACAGGCAGACACTCTCCGACTTCGGAGGAATCGGCGATCCTACTGACTTTAGCCAGGACCCCGAAGGGACCTGTTGCTCAGGACGCTCGACGAGGACGCATCAATAGGTCTTGGCCAGTATATAACCCGGCCCTGGTGCCTTGGAAACACCTCTGCGTCCCAAAATTGGATTGAATGTGGCTGTTTATTTCAAAATTTGACTTGTTTCTCCAAAACTTGACTTGGGCTCGTAAATTTAATTTGGCTGTTTCAAAAGTTGACTTTTACCGTATAACTTTATTTGTGACTCCAAAATTAGACTTGTACCTCAAAACTGGAATGTTTGCTGCAAACGTTAATCTGCACTCTGAAACTTTGCCTGTTGCTCCAAAAGATGACTTCGTTGGCATAAGCACTTGACTTCTCAATTCAAAACTCTACTTGTTACTGAACTGTCAAAAAACAAAAACACGTTCATCTACTGCCTATAGTACCTTTCAGTCTAGGTCGGAGGAGGGGGGGGGGGGGGATTCTTGAGCCTGAGGTACTAAGTGTAGTCGCCGCAAACTGTGCAGGTTAGGATTTTCTTTTTTCCCCCGTCAGATAAAAATCCACACCTTACCGAGGATTCGAACCCGGTTCTCCCGAAGGAGAACCCGGCGTTCTTAGCCACTCGGCCAGCCGCTCACCTGAATAGGTAAATGCCCTAAAACTGGACTTCTTACTATAAAACTTAGCTTGTTACTCCAAAGTTTAACATGCTTCTCCAATATTTGACTTTACTCCAAAAATTGACGTGTTACTCTAAAATTTAACAATTTATTCAAATATTTGACTTTACTCCACATATTGACGTGTTACTCCAAACCTTGCCTTGACATTATCATCATAAAGCGAGTTACGTGGCACTGTTTCGTCAAGTCTATGGCTTCGTACATCCTATTTCAACAAGCATTGTTTACGGGTTTGATTTCCCTAGGCTTTCACTGTCCCTGACCTTTGAGTATCCCTGGCCTTTGACTTTCTCTGACCTTTGACTGTGTCTGGCCTTTGGCTTCTTCTTCTTTTCCTCCTTCTCCTCCTCCTCTTCCACCTCCTCCTCCTCCTCCTCCTCGCCCTCTGTCCTCTGTCTTGGCTTTCCCTGGCTTTTGGTTGTTTCTGGCCTTTGACTGTTTCTGGCCTTTGACTGTCCCTGGCCTTTGACTGTCCCTTGCCTTTGACTGTCCCTTGTGGTTCACCGTGGCTAAGTGGTTACACCGCCTACCTCGCATTCTGAAGGCGGTGGGGTCGATTGCGGGTTACGTCATTCGGTTCAGGAGTGCAATTGTCTCGGAGACTCCTGGAGGTCGTTGCTGGAGCTACAGAGTTCGTGCTTTGAGTGATGCCTTCGGCAGAAGGCCCTACGGAAAGAGACCGAGCCATGAATGAAATGTGCAATGGATTCGATCCTCTGGCCTCTTGCCTTATTTGGACTGTCCCCAATCTACTCGTAGATACCAGGTTTGTGTCTCACGCCGTCTGGTTCCTACCCCGTGACCTGCCCGAGGTGGCAGATCCTAGCAACGCTAACGTTCCCATATCTCTTGAAGTCATTGGGACAAACAAACCCCTCTATTACTTCAAGTGGACGCACATCAAAGGGTGACTTGGCTTTGAAAATCATGTTCTAAAGCCCTGGAGCTTACAGGAATCAGCTCATTATGGGAAGTAGTTGGGGTGTCACAATGACACAGGGACTCGATGAGGTTTAGGGGTTTGTCATAGACTACTAAGAAGAGATGCGTGTGTTTGTATGTGTACTGTGGAGTTTGGCGTGTAGAATCCGAGTCAAAGAGGCTGCGGCTTTTTGCTGTTTTGTTTTTTTTTCGCTCCTGTTGAACTTACGGGTTGTCTATGCTACTACTTCTAGTCCACTGGGCTATTTTTGCGTGTGGATTAGCTTTCCCTATTACCAGTGTCCCACGCCATCAGACGAACCCACTCCTACCTTTGAGGCACTTGCAATTTATGTCACAAAGTCATGGACGAGAAGTCAACATTTTATTCCAACTGACGAGTGTAGGGTTTTAACCTGCTTCCTTGGCATCAGCACACGAGATGTTTAAGAACGAGCGTTCGTATCCTTTCAGCCATGCTGATCTCCAGGCGACGGTTTGAACCCTTTTACCTAGCGATCTAAACACTTGGAAATCCAAGCATGTATTTAACATGTGTGTACAATCACGACACTTCATTAGTATGAAGTCTATCAGAAACTCTAAACCTCCCCGACCGCTGCATCATTCCAACATCCTTCCCCCGCCACAGATGGAACTAATGATTTCTGTAAGCACGGCCGATCTAGAACATGACTTTTCTTTTTAATTGGTGAGTAATTAATGTTCTTTATTTTTTTTACATAGGTGCGTAAATAATGTGTTTTATTTTAATTGGTGAGTAAATATGTTTGTTTTTTTCAAAGTGGTGCGTTATAATGTTGTTTGTTTTTTTTAAAATTGGTGCTTAAATAATGTTTGTTTAATTGGTGCGTAAATATTTTTTTTCCTTGGTGCGTAAATAATGTTTTTTTTTTTTTTAAATTAGTGAGTAAATAATACGTTTTTTTCGTATACTTTGAACTCGAATGTAGTCCACAAACATGTTACTATTAGATTAGATTGATTGAGGGTTAGCTTGCCCTGTTACCAGTGTCCCGCACCATTAGGTGAACCCACACTGATATCAAAGGTAAGTGTAATTGACGTGCCCAAGTCCAGGACGAGAAGTCAACATTTTAGTCCCCAAGTCCAAGACGTGAAGTCAACATATTAGTCCCCAAGTCCAGGACGTGAAGTCAACATATTAGTCCCCAAGTCCAAGACGTGAAGTCAACATTTTAGTCCCCAAGTCCAGGGCATGAAGTCAACATTTTAGTCCCCAAGTCCAGGGCGTGAAGTCAGCATATTAGTCCCCAAGTCCAGGGCATGAAGTCAACATTTTAGTCCCCAAGTCCAGGGCGTGAAGTCAACATATTAGTCCCCAAGTCCAGGGCATGAAGTCAACATATTAGTCCCCAAGTCCAGGGCATGAAGTCAACATTTTAGTCCCCAAGTCCAGGGCGTGAAGTCAGCATATTAGTCCCCAAGTCCAAGACGTGAAGTCAACATTTTAATCCCCAAGTCCAGGGCGTGAAGTCAACATATTAGTCCCCAAGTCCAAGACGTGAAGTCAACATTTTAGTCCCCAAGTCCAGGGCGTGAAGTCAACATTTTAGTCCCCAAGTCCAAGACGTGAAGTCAACATTTTAGTCCCCAAGTCCAGGGCATGAAGTCAACATTTTAGTCCCCAAGTCCAAGACGTGAAGTCAACATTTTAGTCCCCAAGTCCAGGGCGTGAAGTCAACATTTTAGTCCCCAAGTCCAGGGCGTGAAGTCAACATTTTAGTCCCCAAGTCCAGGACGTGAAGTCAACATATTAGTCCCCAAGTCCAAGACGTGAAGTCAACATTTTAGTCCCCAAGTCCAGGGCGTGAAGTCAACATATTAGTCCCCAAGTCCAGGACGTGAAGTCAACATTTTAGTCCCCAAGTCCAAGACGTGAAGTCAACATTTTAGTCCCCAAGTCCAGGGCGTGAAGTCAACATATTAGTCCCCAAGTCCAGGGCGTGAAGTCAACATTTTAGTCCAACTGACCGGCGTGGGGAACTAACCCACTACGCTGTGGTAACCAGAGAAAGTTACAGAGCTTTACACCTCTCAGATACGCCGACCTCCAACAATAAGTTAACATTGAAGTGTTTATTACGTCTCAAACAGAGGGAGACGACAGCTTTACGAAGTGGTTCGACCAGTTCTCTTGTCCACTGCTTTAAATTTATCTGGGAACAGCTATATCATCTGATGGAAGGGGCTTTGTAGATATTAGAACAAGAATCGGTATGGCGATGTTAGCCTTTTGCAAGAAAATATACTGACTAATAAAATGATGTCAGTTGGTGCGAGAAAACAAGCATTGAAGTGTTAAATAGAACCTGTGTTTTGGTATGGTTGTAAAGTGTGGACAATGAGCAGACAAGCTGAAATACATCTAATGGCCGTGTAAATGTGGTTTCTGAGGAAAATGCAAAGAATGCCATGGACAGACAGAAATTCCAGAGAGCAAGTCCTACAAGAAACAAATGGAAACTATAAACTGATTAGAGAAATTAGAAGTGGACAGTAGAGAACTTAATGACAACTGGCAAGATTGAAAAAAAAAAAAACCAGGGGAAGGCAGAGAAGTAAATATCTGGATGGCTTGGCCACATGGCATGGTCGAGAGAAGAACACAAGAGCTTATACATAACTCTGGTGATCCTGTGAGATGGCGAAACATGACCACCCACGCTTACCGGCATGGCACATAATGGTGATGAAACTTTCTGCCGTTAACTGACATCGTGTGTCAATTTTTGCAATGTTGCCAGTTGGAACAATGACGGCCGTTGTATTAGAATCACACAAAAAGTGTGATTAACTGCGATATTGTCCGCTTCTGCCTCGTTCGTATTAATTTTTTATTTTGTTCTTCATTTTCTAATTCACATTAATTGTGATTTTTTCCCTTCGTTTCCGTCTCATTGATTTTAATTGAGAGGTTCTTCTTTTTTAATTGTTGTTTATTTGATTAATCTTCCTCTTCTTCTTTTTCTTATTCTTCTTCTGCTTTCTTTCTTGCTGTGTTGTTTCTATTTTATTTCTGTTTTCCTTGCATCCATTCATCATTCATTAATTGTGTTTTCATTCTTTCTTTCCCCCATCCATCCTTTATTCTATTCATTTATCATTTCTTTCTTTCTTTCTTTCTTTCTTTCTTTCTTTCTTTCTTTTCTTTCTTTCTTTCTTTCTTCCTTTCTTTGCCTACTGCTGCTTTCTGTTTGTGTTCTACTAAAACCCTCTACAGTGCCAGTGGTTTTGGTGCACAATTACTGTCTAAATCTATTTATATTCAATGCCCATCTGTCTTTATATCTAATGCCTATCCTCTTTAAATCCAATTCTACCTTTCCTTTCTGTCTATACCCGATAAAATCGTCCCAATTCACCAGATTCAGTAACTGGAGATACAATCTCCACACAGTCTAATCACGTAAAAGATGGATAGTTTCATTTCTTGCGTATAATTGTTTGTATCGGGGTGTAAACCAGGGGTTTTCCCTTTTTTTTTCGCCTCAAGATTTTCACCGGTGTTACGGAGTCCGTGCATCTGAGCGAAACCATTCTAGAGTACATTTCAGCGTGTGTGTTTACCGATACTGTATTATGTGTTTATTTTTCCATTATGGCGGATCAGCGTTTGAGCCTCGCACAAAAGGCAAGCCATGGACCAGGCTGATTTACTGATTGCTCAACGAGAACTAAGACGTTTGCGAGAACCAAGTGATGAATGAATGTACAACCATGGTCAGACTACAAGAACAGCAAGTTAAAAGAGGTGTGGCCAGACAAGAGCACTATGCAGGAAGCCAAAGGAGATTAATAAACCAACACAAGACTGGTGTCGTGAACCGCTACACTCTGTGGGATTTACTGTGGATGGTATCCGAGCACTTATGGACTGAATGGTTCGATGTGCAATGAGGACGATCTGTCGACTAACTAACTAACTAACTAACTAACTAACTAACTAACTAACTAACTAACTACCTAACTAACTAACTACCTAACTAACTAACTAACTAACTAACTAAACTAAACTAAACTAACTAACTAACTAACTTAACTAACTAAACTAACTAACTAACTAACTAACTAAACTAACTAACTACCTAACTAACTACCTAACTAACTAAACTAACTAACTAACTAACTAAACTAACTAACTAACTACCTAACTAACTAACTAACTAACTAACTAACAGATACCTAAGTAGCTAGGCATACAAGTAGGTAGGAATGCATGTATAAAGTAGCGACTGAAAAGACTTGTCATGCCAGTCGTAAATCATTGAAGTGCGAATAGAAAAGGTGCAAACAAACTATAAAGGCCTATCTGACAGTGTGTGAAGTAGCCTGGTAAATAAGTGACCAGGTTCAGTAGAAAGTGCATAGTGCATCATAGTTCCGCACTGGCTGTGATCACTCATGCGTTTATATTGTCTGCATCTATTTACCGTCAGCGTCACGAAAGTCACCCAGAATAATTAGCTCATGTTTACGAAAGTAACGTTGGCTTGTAAACATGTTATTATAGCCTTGCAGGTTTGATTTTTCGATGTCATTTCAAATTCATATTAAGCGAAGTGTGGAATACAATTTTAGTCAAAGATTTCTGCATATTTTAGATGGCGGTTTCACATTGAAACGATGTATATTGAGGTAGTATTGAAATGATGTAAACATGTGTACAACTTAAATTAGGACGGTGTAAAAGGAATAAAAGCCCTGCACGAAACTGGGTGGTTGATGTGAATTTTATGATTGCATTACAGACATGCTTATACATGACATGGCAAGAAGAATATTAAGGACACGACTACATGAGTAATTATTTCTTCTTCTTCTTCTTCTTCTTCTTCTTCTTCTTCTTCTTCTTCTTCTTCTTCTTCTTCTTCTTCTTCTTCTTCTTCTTCTTCTTCTTCTCCTCCTCCTCCTCTTCTTTCTTTCTTTCTGTCTGTCTTTCTTTCTTTCATTGCTTCATCTCCCAGTTGAGCAGATTGCATCGACCAACTCACGCCATGATGTTGCAATAGCATACAGAATAAATAGACATGTAGACTTGTCTAGGAATTGTCTGTGAAGGGAAGTCGCCAAAGAAGAGCACTGTTCACGTCAGCTCATTAGTCCGTGGTCTAGTGTGTGAAATCGACGTCTGTGGCATAGGTGATGGCGAGAGCGCAATTTCATCATTCCCGTCATGGCGAGTCCAGGGTTCAATGTCAGCCGCGGGAGAGTTGGAAGCAGACCGCTTTGCGTTGATTTCCATATTATGAGACGTCGGTAATTTTAAAAAAAGCAATCATACACCAAATTAATCAATCAATCAATCAATCAATCAAGTGCTGTCTGCGCAATGAAGGCCCTGACTCAAAAACATGTCGTGGTTGATTTCGACGAGGTAAAAAGGACATGCCACTAACTGAATATATGTGACGGCCTACCACTCCCTACTCCACCTACCCCAGCAGCCATATTTGCTATGTGACAACCTTCACCAATATGTTCTACATACATAAGTCCCTCCCAGTGACAACAATAACCACGTCGTCACGCAACATTGAACAAGTCAACGTGCCGTGACCAGGCAGGCAGGCAAAAATCAATCTGTGTTCGTTATATTTGCATGTGGGTTAGTCATAGCAACTTGTATTTCGTATGAACCGCCCAGACGTGAAATCTTCCCAAATCTATCCTGAGTATTTCTCACCCCTCACCTGCCCATTTTGCCCCGGAGTCCATAAATAATGTTACCTGTAAACAAATGAAACTATTTTTATCCGTACGGAGGATGGAAGAGAACAAGGTGTATTTTTAGCACATCATCCTAATCACGCAGTTGGCTGTCCTACGCAGAGTTTCGCTCATATAAATTTTTCAAAATGCCCCCTCTCATAAACCAGATACCCTGCCTCAGTTGCAGTCGTGTGTATTATCTACGCTGTGGTCGTCCTCTTATCTGCTTCCCTGGTACACTTCCTTTCATTATTATCTTTCTTAGACTGATTAGGCGTCTGATTACGTGTCCACAATATGTCATCTTGCGCGTGTTTGTTTGTCTTAAACACCACTGTTTTTCAGTATTGACATTTGTTGGATAGATCTGGGTGTTGTCCTTTAGGTTATATGAATCATAGCGAAGGTAGTTTCTTGTGCCGACTGGACATGCAACCCCAGATTACTCGTAACCTGTCAACTGTGTCGTACGTCATCATAAAGTGGGTCACGATGTAGTGTTTGGCTAGAAGGAATTTTTTTTTTTTTTTTGCCTTTGCTCGCGTTACGAACCCACTCTGACTTCTGTGATATTTGTAATTTACGTGCCCAAGTCAATGACGAGAGGTCAACATTTTAGTCCAACTGACCGGTGTTTGGCTTGAACCCGCTATCACGGCATCAGCATACAGGATGTTTAAGAACTAGCTCTCTTATCTATTCGGCCATGCTGACCGCCGGAGGGAAGTAAGACACGAGAGCCGCGGTGTGCAAGTGTCCAGCTCGTGAGTCGGTCATCGCATTTATCAAGCTTTCCAATCTCCATCCCGTTGGTAAATTTTTCTCATCTCCATCCCATTGGTCAAGTTTTCCTATCTCCATCCCGTTTTGGTCAAGTTTTCCAATCAATAAACCCGTTGGTCAAGTTTTCCCATCTCCACCCCGTTGGTCAAGTTTCCAATCTCTATCGAGTCGGGGATTCTCTTTAAGTATGACCAGGGCATTAAACTTGATCCTAACATTGGTACCGGGAAAGGTTCTGGGAAGTAAAGGCGGTCTGTGTAATATTGACCACATGACTCATCGAGTGCCGATTGATCTAAACAAATGTGGGTGTGTCACCATATGCAAAATATGATTTCAGGCATGCAATATGGCTCTGTACATTAGATTTGCCTTTACATGAAATACGCGGGAATTTATTGACGCTGATAGAAACTAATCTTCCCTGGGGTCACTATACTTTAATTGTAGGCTTTTTAACTCCCAAAGATATTTTAATAATGCGAGAGATTAAAGACAGACCAGGGATACGAGTGGGTGGACGGGGAAGGGGGGGGGTGGATTAAAATATAGACAACGTGTGTTATGCAAATGACATGAGATTGAACAGTTGAAAATGTAAGAGATCTACAACAACCGTTAGACACTATAGTGCGCGCGCACGCACGCACACACACACACACACACACACACACACACACACACACACACACACACACACACACACACAGGACTTGAATATCCAGAAAATAGAAACTATCAAAGAAAGAAATAATACCAACATTTGATTTAATAAAATGAAATGTTCTCAGCCAAGTGAATCGTCATCATCATCGAACTCAGCATCATCTCCATCATCTTCCACTCTTGCTGTCGAACACGGTGAGGAGGAATAATTTGCGTTCCAGCGCCCGATGGGCGGCACTGGATACTGTCATTCCGTGTGATTGTACAATGTCTGTTGTAATGTAATCAATCCATTTTCTTCTCAGGCATCCTCTTGCTCTCGTAGCAGATGTTCTTTGATGTAGGGCCAGTGCTGGTAGTTGATGGTGTTGCATTCTAACGAAATGACCAAAGCATTCGATTTTCTGTCTTTCAATAAATGTGGTACAAGGTGTTGATCCCACTGTCTGTCTGATAACAACATTTCTTACTCGGTCTCGGATAGTTAAGTTGGGTGCTCATCTCAAGCATCTCATCTCACAGGTGTTGATTTTTCGTAAGTATGATTTGGATAATGTCCAAGTTTGACATTTGGCAACTGACTAACTTACAATATTTTGGGAGGAAAACTGCGTGTGTGTGTGTGTGGGGGGGGGGGGGGGGGAGGAATCATATCATCATATGAAAGATCCGTGACAAAGTTTAAGAGCAGAATATTCTAGGCAACCGCTGCCTTACAGAGAATGATAACAATCTCATGTAACACATCACATTCGCCTGATGTCATAAAGAGAGTTAAAGTTAGTTGCATATCCTTTACTGTACGCCGCAGTCAACCCCAGCATTTGTTGGCTGCTTGTGATCTCTTGGCAAGTTTACGTTCAGTAGTTTGCCATTGCTTTCTGAACGACCGGCGCCCATGATATTATAAAGGGAGTGCTACAACATTTATAGAACCTGTCCTGCTGCATGGCGGTGGATCTTGGAATGTCAACAAGCAAATTGGGAAGAGCTTACAGCCAGAGGAGATAGGATTTCTGAGAGCCGATCACACTGATCAGTCCGTATTGACTTCAGTATCAGTCAGGCAATACTCACGTGTCCGCCTGTTGGGGATTTGAGAGCTCCCACCCAGCTCCCAACAGACGTCAATGGGAGGGAAACTATGGGGCCCTCACAGGAGACAATATTGACGACCGCAGGCGAACAGATAGACAGGCAGACGGACGGACGGACAGACAGACAGACAGACAGACAGACAGACAGACAGACAGACAGACAGACAGACAGACAGGAATAATTAAAGAATGGAAGAAATGGAAGAGAGAAGACAATGAAGGGTGTGTGTATGACCAAGAATACATTAAATGGCGGATGGCCTGATTACAATATTCAAAATCAGGACAGTCAACCCAGTGAGGAACATATTTAATAATAGAATGCACAAACATCACTTGACCGTCTATCTCTATTGTTGTTTAATCTGTTATCCGTTCTAAGTCTTGGCCACACAGTCAGTTTAATATTCGATAGATAACGTGTGGTTGATTTGAACGTGTCGTGGAGATTATGGCTTTTCACACTACAAAGTAGTTTTATCGATACTAACACATCCAGATTTATCCATGTCCGCAAACAGACAGATAATAAATAGCATATTCGTACCAACCCTATGCTGCCAGTGCAAAACTTGGGCATAACCCACATCTCATACAATGGCAAAATCAACATCTGCGAGGTGAGATACCTGAGAAGAGCTACTAATGTAACCATCCTAGACTGAGTAATAATTATAAATGGTGTTATCATACCTTGTGCCACAAACATTGAATGGCAGAAGATCAGATGGTTT
Organism: Cepaea hortensis; assembly: GCA_963921405.1. Taxonomy (NCBI): domain Eukaryota; kingdom Metazoa; phylum Mollusca; class Gastropoda; order Stylommatophora; family Helicidae; genus Cepaea; species Cepaea hortensis. The sequence continues at coordinate 109,388,907 of OY992876.1, read as the reverse complement.
GACCATAAAGTTAGAATGGAACGCTATCAGTTAAAAGGACTGATACTACACCAAAGAGATATGATACGAGAGCAAGAGGACGCCTGAGAAGGAACTAGACTGACAAACTCAAAGACATTGTACAGTCGACAACATCAAAAGACATTTACAGTCACACGGAATGACATTATCCAGCGCCACCCATCGGGCGCAGGAACATCAATTATTCCTCCACACGCTGCTTGACGGCAAATGTGGAAGATGACGATGATGATTTTCAGGAGTATGTACCCGGACATTCACTGAGTTCCAACCACAAAATGATTTTAGAACAAGAACAAGAAGAACGTGAACAATAAAGAGGTGGTTAGGAGAAGGTGGAAGGAGAAGGTGTCGAAGATGAAGTAGAGGAAAAGGAGGGAGAGGAGGAGGAAGACGATGAGGAAGAAGAAGGGATATGTGAGGGAAAATAAGAACGAACAGGAGGAAGAGGAGAAGAATAGGAGGAGGAGGGGAGGAGAATTGTAGAGGGGGAAGAAGAATAAGAAGAAAGGACGGTTAATGAGGAAGAGGAAGGAGAATATAATGGCAGTGACGACTGACAACATAGATGACGACCGCAACGGACAGGAATAAAGAGCAAGCTGATATGGAGAACGTGGCGACGACGACATTAAGGAGGAAGACAAAGGTGATCTTATTGTATGTTTCCATGAGCACATTCTTACAATTCCTGTTGTGTGCCGGAAGAGTTCTTCTTTCCAGTATGATGAACGTTGGGTACAGGTTGGGATTTGCTTTTAAACAGCGAGCCTTACGGAGGATTCTTCACAAGTCTCACGATATGTAAGACAGTTTGAACCCTCGACCACCAGCTCCTGTTTTCGTATTGTAATCAGATTCGTCTGCACAGAATTCACTAGTAACAAAGAATCTATTATATGGAGAAGGCACGGCGAGTATGTTACTATAGCATGTCATGACAAGGGACAGGAATGTTTGGGGGGGGGGGGGGGGATCTCTGCAGCAAACATTCAGCCCGAAGATGACATTGATTGATGGAATTATTGATTGAGAGCTGTCGTGTAAGGGCCTGAACTAGGGTGTTAGTAACGTCTCACTGCACTTTGTATAGGAAATTTTTAAAATGAAGTACATGACATCATCAAAAAATTTGCTCCACTGTCCATCGTGAAGCAATATGCAGCGAATGGCTGTCACCTGCTGAAGTAATTCTTTGCACTCCAAACAGAATGCTGTTATCGACGTAAGAAAGATTTTTGTTTTTTGTTTTTTTGTTTGGAACAAATTGTTTGAAATGGCGGTCAATACACACGGAAATAACAACAGAGACGTTGCGGAAGATATTTGACAATATGAAGAAACGTGTACAGTCATGTCTTCAAGCCCATGGTGGGCATTTCCAACACCTGCTACTTCATTGGTACTTTCCAGCTTCCCCAAAACAGTATTAGACCATAGCAGTGACTATTGTAACTAATGTAATGAATTTTTTAGCACATGCTTTGATGACGTCCTGTACTTCATTTTTCAAATTTGACCTACATACAAAGTGTAGTGAGATTTTACAAACACCCGGTATCTGGATCTTATAAGCTATCTTTACCATACATGACACCAGGATTGTAGTGAACGAACACTATATTATTTGTCGAAGAAAAACATAGATGGATATGGAGAAAATGAGTACGTAGATTTTGGTTAAATGATGGTTCCGATGGAAGACTTGAGTTCAAGTCTGCTATTTTCGCTTTCATGTTCTTTGGGAAGAAGGATTAGTACCCAGTGATATCACATGTCACTCTGATCTCTTTGGGGTGAGATCGGATTCGACGCCTGCGCTCGTCGTCCGCCAAGAGAGAGACACTGGCCACCTATTCCTCCGTTCATCTGGGCCTTTAACATGTGATGGTTCTGGCACACCATGTGCCTATAGCAGATTCCTGTTTCAGGATTTGTTTGGAGACACGAAGGAGGCTTGCATCCCTTGCTGCAATGTTGCCGTGGAGGCTTTCTTCCTAAATCAGCACCAAAGTGCCACGGGAACGTAAATATAAATGGAAAATAATTGCAAGTTAGCGAGTACAAATATGTGGGAACGTGAATATAAATGGAGAATAACAGCAAGCTAGAGAGTACAAGTATATGAGCATTGTCGTCACATGGGATGGAAGACTAAACAGGAAAATAGAAACGAGAATACAGAAAGAGAACAGCATCAACTATCAAATAGCACCTACTCTGGAAGATCTAAATATCAACATGCACAATGAAGAAGTTGACATGCTTTGTTCGCCCCAACGTTGTGTTACCAATGCCAGACATGGGCAGTCCTGAAAACTCCCAGGCGTAAAATCATATCATGTGAGGTGAGATGCACAAAAAAGGCAGCTGGAAAAAACAAGAAGAGGCAGAGATACAACTGAAAAACTAAGAACACGTGTAGGGATAACACCAATGACTGACTTTATAGAACACCTAATAATTAAAAGGTTCGATATTTAGTTAGAATGGGACAAGATCAACCAGCGACTAAAGCGTTCTATATGTGGTCATCGGGATAAAAGGTGAGAGACGACCCAGAAAATGTTGAATAGACGAAGTGATGAAATCAAATACACCCACTTCGTGTAATATATAACTCTGCAGTATGCACCTGACGTGTTGCAGTGAAATATGCCAGACAATAAATCGTGCGACATATGCTTTGTGGCTTCTGTTTAAATATTACGTTGTTACCAGCAACAAGACACGAAACAGACAATTAGTCTGCCTCCTCTTTGCAACCCTTCACGACAAGAAGAAGAAGAAGAAGAAGAAGAAGAAGAAGAAGAAGAAGAAGAAGAAGCAAAAGAAGAAGAGGAAGAAGAAGAAGAAGGAGGAGGAGGAGGAGGAGGAGGAGGAGGAGGAGGAAGATAGAAGGAAGAATCCCTCTAAGCCAGTGGTTCTCAACCTTTTTTGGCCCGTGCCCCCCTTCACCGTATTTCCAGAACGTCATCCCCCCCTTTCACATTTCCTATCTAAAAATCTCCCACCCCTACACAGTATAGGTAAAAATGGAAGGTAAATTTAATAGCATATACTAAAACAAGTCTAGACATCCACATAAAACATGATTTGTGGGTCTACTTACTTTATAAAATGAATTTTAGAAGGATGAGACATACATAACTGTAAAGTATGAAGGGAAAAACAATATCAAGTAATCGGTTCTTGTATTCACGCGATCTTGAAATGGTCTTCACCCCCCCCCCCCTGGAAACCCTAAAATTTCCCCCTGGGGAGGGGGGGATTCCCCACCGGTTGAGAACCACTGCTCTAAGCTCTTAAGTTGGTACTTTATGACGTAAAATTGTGAACTAGGTAACGACCAATGTACAATATTTTCATCAACCTGCCTACGTGTCTCGTCTCATGTGGATCCACTATGTCCTTATCTAACGCCGGGTTGTAAGATACAATAGTTACATGTCAAACACTGTGATTTGGGCGGGTGCTGTGTGGACTTGCGGCCCAGATAACGCAACACTTGAACGTCTAATACGACATGTGGGAATTGTAACGTCTTTTGCTGAAAGTTACCTAACATTCGTGGGTGACGTGTTCCTAGGAGTAGAGCAGTGCAACGTTGAAGGTTCATGGATACAGTTAGTTCTAGACAAGTCTGCTTATTCATCGGCACTTTCTGAAGTGATGGTTTCTTTATAACTTGTTTAATGAGATTTGAAAAGGTGAGTGGAGCGACGTTTTGTTGTAGTTTAGGTACTTTTAAATAGTTTATATTGGCATATTCCACGCCTTTATCTTTTTGCTAACTTTCTCGCCTCAGAAATCCCTCTTTCTCTTCCTCTGCCTTCTTCTTCTTCTTCTTCTTCTTCTTCTTCTTCTTCTTCTTCTTCTTCTTCTTCTTCTTCTTCTTCTTCTTCCTCCTCCTCCTCCTCTTCTTCTTCTCATCTTCTACGTCTTCTTCTTCTTCAACTTCTTCTGCTGTTGATGCTCCTGCGTCTTCTCCATCTTCGCATCATCGTTGTCTTGCTGTTACAGTGAAATGGCTAAGGACTACTTCACACGCCTAGAGGTGTATTGGGTATATCGAGCTAGTCCCAGTTTGTTACAGACCAACTGAGACTCGATGGGTAGTGTGGCCAGTATCACTCCGCCAACCTTTACTTCCTGGGATATGACCTGATTCCTATATAAATCTGGGTGGACCCGGAACCCCAGGTCAGTTTTTAAAAACTCATACCTCGATGAGAATTTGAACTCAAGATCGCTGAGTCGACAGGCCGGCGTGCTAGCCACTGCGCTGACGGAGCTCTCTACCAGAGTATAATACAAACGTGTGAAGACGTGTGAAAGTAATACCGTGATTGTCTGTCTGTGATTGTCTCCCACCAGTGGACAAATGCCTTAACGTTGTACAGCCGAAAGAGGTAATTGCTTACTGAACACAACAGTCGGATTCAGACCACCAAATAAGTTTTCCCGAGATCCATGCGAATTATCGCTGGAGCTACGGAGTTCGTGCTTCGTGCGATGCTGTAAGCAGGCGGATAGAGTTGGGAGACAGTTGGGTAAAACCCGATGTAATGAAGTCGGTATAGCCTTGAACCCCTTTCTTATAATCAACCAAGGTGTGGGGGGGGGGGAGAATTAGGCAAACTCCACTTAATGAAGAGGTGCGGAAAACACGCTGGATATAACACATACTGAGAAAACCTGTTGGCCAGAAAGTCCACAAGAAACCACAAGATAAAAGACATGCAGGGAGACCTAAAATGCACGCAGATGAGAATAAGCGAGAGAAGAATACGGGACAGACGTGGCGAGAACTACAGCACAGATAGAGCAGCTTGGCCTAAGACGATTGATGATCTTTGTAACTTTGGGGAGAGGGGATAACAAACAGCGGAAGAGGCATTTGCCAACATCTGCTGGTCCCAGATAGATGAAAGATGGCCGGCCATGTATTGTTACCGCTTCCTGTCCCTTGTAGTGTTGTCAGTAGGGGCTGTAGTCTCTCCGGGCTTTTGTTAACATTACAGGTCGTGGGATTTCCCCATGTTTGGTGCGGGGCCATTCTCTTTGGCCGAGTTTTCGTATCCAAATGACATTCAAAGAAAGTAATTCCCACGAATTATTTTATTTTTCCTTTTTCATGTATGCTATCCATGTAGGCGAAAGCATGAAAACGCTTTGGTTCTTCAACTTCCGGTGCCTTGGTGGCCTGGTAGCGGGATCAACCCCTACACCGGTTGGTGACTTGAGCTGTAAACGTTGACTTCTCGTTCAGAAAGCAATGGTAAACGCTGCATCATCATAATCATCATCTTCCACTTTTGCCGTCAAGCGTCATGGGGGGGGGGGGGAGATAGTGGCGCTGCAGCGCCTGATGGGTGGCACTGGATAGTGTCATTCTGTGTGCTTGTACAATGTCTTTGATGTCGATCCATTCTCTTCTCGAGCGTCCTTTTGCTCTCGTATGAGATCTTTTTTAGTCGACTGTTAAGCGACTTTTTTTTTTTTAGCCAGTGTTGGTTGGCGATCACGCCTCTCCAGAAATTGGGATCTCTGAAGGCATGGATTAATTCGTGTGTTGATTCCCTTTCGTGCAACGACAAATGACTGCCAAGAATATTCTCACGCTGTCTTTCTCTATCTCTCTTTCCACAAATCGTTACAGCTGTCACAACATGTTCCAGTTTTTGTCATCTCATAACTTGACCAAATAATGACGACTGCTCCTTTTTTATGTTTATGATAAGTTGTCTTTGCGATTCAGCTTCCCTCAAAATGTCCACATTACTCATTTTGGCTGCCAATTAATTTTCCACATTCTTCTATAAAACCACATCTCCAGGGCTTCTATGGATTTTTTTCCCGCCTGTTTATTAAGTGTCCAGGATTCGCAGCCGTATGTTAAAATGTTTTACATGTAACAACTTATATCTTAACATAGCAAAAACAAAGATAATGCATACAGATAAAACTACTATGGAGAAAGAAAAATATGTTAATGAGGAAAGATTGGAGGTGGTGCACAATTTTGAATATCTTGGGTCATTGATTACCAACAACGGTGACACAATGAAAAAATTAAACGACGACTATCAATTGCTCTTCAAAGACTAAAACAACCGAATAAATTATGGAGTGGGACAGATAGAACTACAAAAATTAGATTTTTAAGAGCATGCATCTTTCCCATTGCAACAAACGCCTGTGAGACCTGGACACATACTAAACAAGCTGAACAGCGCATAAATGCCTTTGAATACAAATGTTATAGACGGGTTCTAAGAATATCTTTGGTAAAGAAAAGAACATATGAATCCATATTTCAGGAGCTAAATATTGAAGATGGTTGGCTATTAAAGACGATAGAACGGAGGGAATTGAGGTATTTTGGTCACTTGAAACGTCATGAAAGTTTGGAGAGAACAATAATGAAGGAGTATATGCCTGGGAAGAGAGCAAGAGGAAGGCCAAAGAGAAGATGGGTGCAGGATGTGGCGAATAATCTCCAGATGGGTGTATCGGACGCGGGACATCTTGCTTGTGATCGAGAAGTTTTCCGGAAGATTGTTATGGAAGCGAGGTTCTGCAAAGGACATGCTACTGAATGAATGAATGTAATATGCAAGAGCATTTTTTTCTAATTTTCACAGACAGTAACTTATTGCAGAAAATGTTCTTCATTTGATAGAATGCAGTTTTTTCTTGTCCTGTTATGTTCTTTATCTCTGTGATGCATCTTCCATCTGGTGTTATCCTTGTGTCCAGATATCTGAATTTCTACACTTGCCCTTAAAAAACGTCATTTACTTATTTTGGGACAAGTGCAGAGGTTCGGGTATGTGAATATGCTACGTATTATCTTCATTTTGCGGACATGGGTATATTTGGATGTTGACTTGACTTGATTCAAAAATAAAAATTCCACGTTTGGCCTCGTTCAACCTGCTTCTTCAGTCTTGGTTAAAGTTGAGGTCCGTGGTTTTTGTGGGTTTTACCGTTTTTGTCTATATGCTCTCTCGGGTGAGTCCTAACTCGGACTGGTCATCTAGGCTTTTGTGTCTGTAACGTCAGCTGGGGGGGGGGGGGGGGGGCGCTTGGTCGGCGAGCTGTCCTTTGTGCCCGCCTCCTCTGGTGGTTTCTTTGGTTAATGAAGGTTAGTGGCTCCTCTGGCTTGAGTGGTTGCAGTCCTTATAAGGCCTTTTTATTTGGTCTATTTGACTTCTTTTTTTTTTTTTTTGGCGTGTATTGTCTTTATGTTTTCATTTTCCTCCTTGCGCCTTTATTCACTTTCGAGTTTGAGTTTCTGCTGCCTTTCGATATCTCCCTCTGTGGTCAACCACGGGACGATCTCCCCGTCATCAAAATAGTACTCATCTGGGTATTCGGGGTGTTCCTCATCCCAGTGTATGTCTGGGTATCTACAGAGGTCTGGCGGTGCATTGGTTTCCCCTTGAATTTCTTGGGCTTCTTGTTTTCCTTTTCTGCCTCGCGCCTTCAGAAATTCCTTGCGCTTGAGTTCCTCTTTCCATTCGTATTCTGCGTTCTGCTTGAGGAGAAGCTCCAAGGGAGGTACTGGTGTAAGCCATGGTAACGATGGGGTGTCCTCTGCGCCGTCGTCATGGTGCTCCTCTAGGTTTTCTTTCTAGGTCTGGCGGGATATTGGTTTCCCTTTGAGTTTCTTGGGCGTCGTGGTTGCGCTGTTGGCTTTATCTTTCAGTTCCGGCTCGGTCTATTGTTGGGTTTCATCTTGCGGCTTCTCCGTGGTCTTTTCCGTTTCTTCTGCTTGTTTGTTTTGGATTAATTCCCATTCGGCTTTTAGCAGCTCTCTCTCTCTCTCTCTCTCTCTCTCTCTCTCTCTCTCTCTCTCTCTCTCTCTCTCTCTCTCTCTCTCTCTCTCTCTGATTTGATGGTTTGTAGGATTTCTTCGTTCTCCTTCTTTATCAGTGCCATATGTTCCACCTTTTGTTTGATATTTTGCTGGATCTTCTTTATTTCAGCAAGCAGTTTTTCATTGTAGCTTGATTTGTTTCTTTAGCTTGTCTATCTGGTCTTGCAGTTGAGCTCTTTCAGCTTGTGAAATGCACATGGCTGTCTCGCACCTCCGCATTGTTTCTTTATAATGTGTATTTGTGGTAATGGCGATCTTTAAGACGTCTCTGTGTTTTTGGAGGTACGGACAGTTCAAGTATCTCGCTCAATGCTTGCCCAGGCAGTTGGCGCACTTTATCTTGTTGTTGGATGCTCGGATGTCCGTGTCCTGTTTGGCCAGTGGACACTCCTTGAAGGCGTGGTGATCGGCGCAGTATCGGCAGATCTCTGTCTTACTTCGACATGTTGCTCTGCTGTGGCCGGCCCTCTGGCATCTTGAAGATTGAGTGATTCTTGGTATGAATCTTTCAGGTTGTTGTACTTTCTGATTTATCGATACTTGGCTTGGTATCTCGCTGCCCTCAGTCGTCACCACCGCCAGCGTAGTAGGGATCTTGGAGTACGTCAGGGTCCGCTCCGCCCTCATAATTCGGATATGGAGATTCTCCAGTTGTAGCTGCTTCAGGATCTGTTCATATGTCAGCTGCACTTGAATACGTTTGGCAACCCATCTGATTGTCTGTGAGTCGGTGTTTCCGCCACTGGTGTCTTTCTCCCCTCTCTGCTTCTCAGCTGTCTTGGCTCTTGTCTGTGGTAGGTTATCGTCGATCTTCCTCGTGGTAGCTTCTATTGAGGTGACTGTAGTTTCAGGTTCTTTGTTTCAGCTCGCAGGCAGGCTCTCTCCGCTCGTCTTCTTTACGGTCTTGTTGGCTCCTACGCTGCACATCTTGTGACATTGGCTTCTTGAACTGTTCAGGGAACTGGTTCTTGATAGCGCTCGCAGTTGCGAATGCACGCGACGACGACCCGACAAAAAAAATAATGGGGGAAAAAATGGATGTTTCAGCCAATAGGGCTTAAATACAAGGTGCTAGAGCCATATGCTGATAGACTCCAAGCGCGTGAAAGCGGCCCGTTATTGTTTAGTTAGAATACCCTCAAGGAGTGTAAAAGAGATATGTATTGTATTCACCATATAGCCACCACGCTCCAGTGCGCATAAAAAAGACCTTTACATTAAAAAAAAATTTCTGGCTTCCCATTAAAAGTATGTTTGCAGGATGTTGCAGTCAGCCCTGGCATTAATTGACCTTTTGTGACTTACTAGGCAATGTTACACCCGCCTTCAGCGCACCGGAAGTTTAATCCCAAGCTCAATGAGCCCCTCGGCCGTGCTGACCACTTAGCCTACAATATCTACATTATCTCAGAAGGGTTTACAACGTAACAGGAGATCGACTTCATTGCACCGTGTTAAACAAAAAGTAAGTTTGGACGACACAAAAAGTAGATTTGGACGACACGAAAAGTAGGCTTGGACGACACGAAAAGTAGGCTTGGACGACACACAAATGAGTCGCAGGAAATGGGACGTAAGGGTTTGTTAATACATGTTGTGTTACAACACATTGACAACATTTCGGCCATTTATAAGCCTTTGGTAGACGTGGGAAGTCGTTTAAGACGATTAATCATCCCATGGCACTCGATCAGTTAGTTAAGAGTACCCGCTAACAGTGTCAATCAATCTACTTCAGGTGTTGTAGGTATTACTGCTAGCGCAGATGTCCTCTTGTTTTTCGACCTTGGCTCAGTGTACTTGACCTGTCACCCGACAACTGACGTCTATTGGTAATTAGCAACATAATCCAGTTTCAAACATAGCCTCTACCTTATTCCATGGGTTCCCAAACAGTATGGCACGCCACACAGTTACTGCGCACAGGGATGGGAGGTGTGGCGGAAGGAATCAACGACAATGTAAACTATAAAATACAGAAAAGCTTGTTAATTGTGCCTTGTATGCCTCAACATGTGAGCGTGGCACTTCAAATATTATAGGCGACACAAAAGCATGGAACTTATTGTGTTAGACTGGTACCTAGCCACCAAAACTTGCTCAAGACGACCACTACGGTAGTAGCAGTAGTAGTAGTAGTAACAGCAGCAGCAGCAGTAGTAGTAGTAGTAGTAGTAGTAGTAGTAGTAGTAGTAGTAGTAGCAGTAGTAGTAGTAGTAGTAGTAGTAGTAGTAGTAGTAGTAGTAGTAGTAGTAGCAGGAGCAGCAGGAGCAGCAGTAGTAGTAGTAGTAGTAGTAGTAGTAGTAGTAGTAGTAGTAGTAGTAGTAGTAGTAGTAGTAGTAGTAGCAGCAGCAGTAGCAGTAACAGCAACAATAGTAGTAGCAGCAGTAGCATCAGCAGTAGCATCAGCAGTAGCAGCAGCAGCAGTAGTAGTAGTAGTAGTAGTAGTAGTAGTAGTATTAGTAGTAGTAGTAGTAGTAGTAGTAGTAGTAGTAGCAGTAGCAGTAGCAGTAACAGCAACAATAGTAGTAGCAGCAGCAGCATCAGCTGTAGCAGTAGCAGCAGTAGTAGTATTAGTATTTATTGTTTGCGAGAATCATCCCTTATATAGGAACGTGTGTGTTTGTGTTGGGCTGCTGAATCTGTCCTTAAACACGCATGATATTGAATCTGTGCGTGCATGGGGTAAAGGTCAAGCAGGATAGCTCCATAGCAGGTACTCTGACACGGGATGAAGCGGGAGACCTTCGGGTGCTGATGGTTGGTTGGTTAGTCGATCGGCTGGTTGGTTGGTTGGTTGGTCGGCTGGTTGGTTGGTTGGTTGTTTGGTTGATTGGTTGGTTGGTTGGTTGGTTGGTTTATTGGTTGGTTGGTTGGTTGGTTTATTGGTTGGTTGGTTGGTTTGTTGGTTGGTTGGTTTATTGGTTGGTTGGTTGGTTTGTTGGTTGGGTGGGTGGGTGGTTCGTTGGTTCGTTCGTTTGGAAATTTTCTAACATTCGGAATTTTAACTCATGATAAATCCGGTGCAAGGACGTTTTGGTAATTTAATTCTGAGAAGAGCTTGCATCTATTGGAGCGAGGGTTGTGGAAACTGCCCTCCTGACGCGGTATCAACGTACTGTCTGCACGGGTAAACAATATAAAATAACACAAAGTAATGCAGCTTTACATAACAGAGTTACGACACATACAGGATGTTGTGGCGACTAGCCTTCACCAGCAAACAAATACATACACAAAACACAACATAAAGTCAAGGAGAAGACCCTCCGGTGACTACATTAAGGCGTAACGTTGAGATGGGAAGAATAAAAAAAATTAAAAAATGAGAGAAATGGCGAGAAAATGAAAATTTGATAAAAAAGTGTTCCTACTTACCTGAGAATCCCAAAATGTGTATAGGTTAAGCGATCATCGGTCGGTTGGTTGGTCGATTGGTTGGTTGGTTGGTTGGTTGGTTGGTCGATTGGTTGGTTGGTTGGTTGGTTGGATACAATACACTTGTGGGATTCTCAAGTAAGTAGGAACAATTTTTTCTCAAATTTTCATTTTCTTTTCATTGGTCTCATTTTTTTCATCGTTTTATTCTTCTCGTCTCAACGTTACGCCTTAAATGTAGTCACCAGGGTCTTCTCCGTGACCATATGTTGTGTTTTGTGTGTGTATTTGTTGGTTGATGAAGGCTCGTCGCCGCAACGTCCTTGTATGTATCATAATTCTGTTCTGTAAAGCTGCTTTACTTTGTGTTATTTTATATTGTTTACATTTTCACAGCTTTACCGCAGTTCCACCAAATTTTATTCATATTTTTACTATGTCTGCACGGGGACTGTGTTGATGGGCTCTTCTTCCCCTCTCCACGTTCAGAAACTAACAGGGTGTTCAAGACTGGTACTGGAACTTTACATCTACAGAGAGACATATTATTATGCAATAAGGTCACGGTTCAGCGCGACCTTACCCCATATGGATGGGATTAGGCTAGGCGGGTAATATTACCCCGACATATTTCAGGGATTATCATTGTCAACACACTTCAAACCAATGTCCAAGCTGGTATGTTTCCGCCACAGATTGTAAGTATTTCTGTCTCAACAATGTCCAGGGATAAAATTACGGTCTTGAGTTTCGGGATTAACTTATTGTTCAAGGTGTCAGAAGGAGTGTAGGCTGAAACGTGGTCGGGGAATAATCCGATTAGGATTACGAAGTGCGTCCTAATTTGTGGGCAATGCGGTGATAGTTGTGTTGTTACACTTAGTGACTGTACATGTATCTGTGATGGCGACTGCATTCAATGATTGTTCAGTCTGTGTTCGTGGGATGGGCGGGGGTGGGGGGGGGCGCGCTAAGTTTCACTTAATTACTTCTTTATCGGTCTGGCTTGGAGTGTGAGTTACAGATGCCCTGTCCAGACTGTCTATTGGAGAAAACAAAGGCCCCATTCAATCCCCTATTGTGAGGAAACTGTGGCCAGCGGTTGCGACTTTTTGATAATTGTCAGTCTTTATATCAGTATCGGAGAAGGATGGTCGGCGAGACAGGGTGTGGTCACCGCTTCACATGGTGTTGTGTGTATTTAGGTAGGCTTGCCGTTCCCTGCCCTAGGCACTGTCTGCCCTGGGTTTATCTCCACTGTGTTAGGCTACTTAAGGATGGTTTAGAGCAGTCGTTCTCAACTGGTGGGGCGGGCGATGGAGATTTTAGCGTTTCCAGGTGGGGGGGGGGGGGGAATTAAGATTATTTCAAGATCGCGTTAATTTAATAACCGATTACTGGATATTGTTTTCCCCTCCATACGTTACAGTTCTGTACTTCTTGCAATTCTGAAATTCGTTTTATAATGTAAGTAGACCCGCACATCACTTTTATGTAGATGTCTAGACTTGTTCTAGTATGTGTTATTAAATGTAACTTCCATTTTTACGTATATTGTGAAGGGGGCTTGGGGTGTATAGGGAGGAAATGC